>OY821518.1:199997694-200080194 GCA_963682025.1 Cordilura impudica
GAATAGAATAGAATATAATAGAATAGAATAGAATAGAATATAATGGAAAAGAATAGAATAGAATAGAGGAGAATAGAATGAAATAGAATAGAATATAATAGAATAGAATATAATAATATATCAAATCGTAAAGCCCTTTCCAAATCCAACAAACATACTCTCTGCTTACTTATAGCAGTGTTTACTATACACTTTGCAATGTGTCGGATGTCTAAAGACATATGTGTCCTGGAAATCGACTTATGTATAGCTGTATAAATGTGAACGAGGTTCAACATCCACTGATAAAAGACCATAACTGAAGAAATGACGCCTTAGGTATTTAGGGCAAATTTTTCTTATAATCTGCTCTGTTCCCGAGGACAATCTTGCGAACTTTATAAGGAAATCCCGGTTGTTAAGGTCGGGATCAAGGTAGCAAATCCACTTTCATTTATTTTTCTTATCCTTCCATATCTTATCTACATATCTCCTAAAATAAATTATAGTGGGCCATATAGCCTCCGAGTGCTGCCACTTTCAAGCGGGCTACCCACCTAACATAAAATAACCGGAGGTTTTTCCAGTTGTAAGATTAAAATCACCTTTAGGGATCTTTCCTTGATGAAATTGATAATTCGACTCTTAAGATTCTCTAATAAATTGACGGATTCTTTAGGAATTATTTTACCATCCACACGTAATTAATGATATTTTGACCACTTAGGCACACTTCAAGATCAATCAGGTGTATTGCATTTTATTTCGGGGTCTTACTAAGACAAAATTACAAACACTAATTTATTTTAAAGTTTATAAAATCCGAAAATAATTAAGACTTAATTTGATTTTCATTTTCAAGTATGGGTTTAAAATAAAAATCTTTCTTTCGGTTAATTTACTACAAGCTCGTAGTGTCAACAATTGTTAATAGTGTTAATTATTTTTATACCCTCCACTCCAGTGTGCAGAGGGTACATATAAGTTTGTCATTCCGTTTGTAATAATTAGAAAAAAAAATTTGGACCCCATAAAATATATATATTTGTGATCCTTATAACAACCGGAGTTGATATAGCGATGTCCGTCTGTCCGTCTGTCCGTCTGTGGAAATCACGATGACGGCATCAATCGGGCAGCTAGGGTGCTCGTTGGCATAAAAAATGATTCATTAACATCCTGAAAAGTTTGCTATTTAAAATCGTCCAAATCGGTCGATTAGGGCCCGAGATTTGAATGAAGAACTAAAAAAAGTCTTGAAAAAATATAATTTTCTATGTTGTTCTTGTCACGATCACGCCCTCAATAGGATAGCTAGGGTGATAATTTTTAGTGAGAATAATTCACCAAATTCATGGGAAGATTTCTACTTCAAAAATCATTAAAATCGGTGGAACAGGTCCAGGTAAATCTATGAAAAATTAAAAAAATAATGAAAAACATGATGTTTCCATAGTGTTCCTGTTGTTATTCTAAATGTTGCATTGTTGTCATAGCTGGACTTGTTGTTTTTGTGGTCGTTGTGGTAATAATATAATAAAAACAAACCCTTTGTACATTTTTTTTGTGAACTCTGGTAGAAAATTTTAATAGTTTCCATTGTTTTGGCACCACTAAAAAAATTTGTTAGATCATTTCTGTCATTGCCACGAGCCTGCATGCAAAATTTCAGATCGATTGGCTCACGGGAAAGGGGCTAAAAATCGATCCAAAATTTTGTCGACAAGCAGACACTACCAGTTAATATTAAGGCAGTAAATAAAGGGAGTAAAAGTTCACCAATAATTTAAAAAACAAATTTTTATGTATTAATTTATTTAAAGAAAAAAATAATTAAATGAAATAGTAATAATAATAAAAAAAAATAATATACAATACAAAAAAAAAATAATATATAAATAAAATAAAATAAAGATAAATGCATTCATAGCATTATAATACATATAAAAGGTCAATGTTTTCTAACCGTAACCGTAACGGGTCAGTTGTTTTTTTTTTACATGAAAATCATTTAAAACAGTTACCGAACGTAACCGGAACGTCCCAATACTTTTCATGTGAAAAAAAGGCTGACACGTTACGTAACAGTTACATGTCGCTAACTTGTTCTTTACACAGGCTACTGCTTTTGCAGCCAACTTCAAGTCTATTTATATAGTTTCGTAAGCATAACTGATAAAATTGTTTCTATTATTTTTTGCTGTAAGTAATAAATTATAAATATACTGAATTTGCAAACTAAAATGGATACATATATTGGAGGTGCTTTAATACAAAAGAGTTAACGAAACAAAATCAAAAAAAAAACAACTCTACAACATCAACAATGGCAGTCATATGTTCTTCAAATAGAAAAAAAAACTGCAAGTGTGTTTTGTTGGCTACTAAACAAAAATAGTGTTGACAATATAACAAAATATGTAAAAGAAGTTAGTGTTATGAAATATTTTATTTTGTTTAAAAAAAAAATCGCAAAATGAAAGGCTATAATTCCATTAATAATCAAAAGGCGTTAAACTAATTTATTTATTTTTACGTTGTACTAATGCATTTTAAATAAGTAAAAGTAATTGTATATTTAAATAAAAATGCATTTGTATTATATGTTGCTGTCGTATTCAGAAAAATCAAGTAGCTGACTATACGACTACAAATGCTGCTGCCAGCAGTCGTCTATGTGTTTCATTCATGATGTTGCATTTTTTTGCGAGCAATACTTACATATATTCTAAATAAAGAAATAATAGTTCTTTTCATACTGCGAAATCTATACAAATATATGTACAAATACTATATGTCAAATTTCAAATTTGCAATAATTGATACATTTTTGAAAGAAAATTGTATAATATGAAATGTCTTTAATTTATTTCATAGAAAACAATTTTTTGATGTGCGTGGATTTTCCATATTTACTGTTTTACTATTTTCGTAATGAGGTTAAATGAGTTAAAAAGAATTTAAAATATTTGAAAATATTAGGTGAGGATCCTCAAGATGTAATATACGGTCGGTCTAAAACTTTTCACTTAGAGCCACAGTTAAATTCGAAACAACAAAAACCCATATATTTTGTGCATAAAGTTTAACATTAAATGTGCTTTTCTAAAATGTCTATATATTTTTTCTCATTCATTTCTGACCATCTTCAATGTAAATTTACCAAAGTTTTTTTTATTGCAATATGTATATAAAACTTAAAAATTTAATATTTTTTATTGTGTATTAACTTATTATTCTGCGATTTTCATTACATCACAAAATGTTACAAATTGGCACTACTGTTTCAAAAACAGAAAACTTCTAAATCAGTTGAAAACAGTTGATCTGTAAAACTGTGTGTGAAATTGTGTCAAATAAAATTACAAATATTAATAAATATAATAATATATATATATATATATATTATTAATTTTGTTAAGAATTAGCACAAAATTGATTTTCCATTTTGCATTTCATTTATAAAGAATTCTGCCATATTTTGTTAAAGGGAAAATCCATTTTTGTTATATTAAAAAAAACAGACTTGCATTTAATTTTTCCGTGACTGCCTCAATAATTGCGTAGATGCCACCACAATATTTTTTCTAATTAAATATTAACCAATATCTAACTAGAATTATGATTTATTCTGACTGAAAAGTTCCAATTAAAAGTTATTCATCCCAATTATGAATATTCTCAAGGAATTTCTTTCTCACGGAAAATACATTTCTCGAGAAAAAAATTCCTCCAATTATAAATTCCGCGTGAACAAAAAATGATTAACTGGCATCATCGAATTTCGAAGCCACTTGCTTTGCTTATTGACAATTTATTTTCTATTTTTTGTGTGTGTGCAAACGACCCTACAATAAATGTCCCAATAAACATTTTTGTTTGCTATCAACTTGAGGTGCATTTGAGATCAAATACATTTCTCAAATCTCCAACGTTAATTCTCAAATGCCCTCAATAGTTCGAATATAGTCTTCTCAACTTAAAAGGCACATTTTTTATATGGCGATTTTCATAGTTACCAAATTGAAAAATTTGTGATTCTCAACTTGATAGCAAAGAAATATTTCCAATCGGTATCAAATGGAAGGTACGGAATTGCCATATTAAAAAATATTATACTAATTTTAGAAATGAAAACAATGTACTTTTTTTAATGTTTCAATTTAATTTCATTATATATTTAACATTACTATGTACATATTTAACATTAAATGTACATATTATGTACATTTTTTAAAATCTAGAATTAAAAATAAATTAATTAATTAGTTGTACATTTTTTGAAAAATTCGACAAAAAGCAAAAATAATTAAAAATATATCAATGATTTACTTGTACTTTTTTGGCATTTTTTAATTTAATTTACTATTTATGACATATTTAAATAATATCTCAGACTTAACACAAATCGTATTCAAGTTGAAAAAATGTTTGGTCTCAAGTGGAGAAAAGTGTTGGATATCCAATTGAGAGTAAAAATGTTTCTCAAAGATTGGAAAAAATGTTAAGTCTCAACTTGATGTCAAGTTGAAAGCAAACAAGGAGAAAAATTGTTCAACCCAAGTTGAGAATTACATTTGACATCAATTTAAGAACTTAACTTTTCTCCAACATTGGAGAAATAATATTTCAATGCATACTGGGGAATGACCGAAACTAACACATAAACAGTTTTTTCCTATTTGAAAAACATATGACTGTCATTGTTGCTGTTGTAGAGTTGTTATATCCTCCACTCCAGTGTGCAGAGGGTATATATAAGTTTGTCATTGCGTTTGTAATAATTAGAAAAAAAATTTTGGACCCCATAAAATTTATATATTTGTGATCCTTATAACAACCGGAGTTGATATAGCGATGTCCGTCTGTGGAAATCACGATGACGGCATCAATCCGGCAGCTAGGGTACTCGTTGACATAAAAATGATTCACTAACATTCACTAACATCCTGAGAAGTTTGCTATTTAAAATCGTCCAAATCGGTCGATTAGGGCCCGAGATTTGAATGAAGAACTAAAAAAGTCTTGAAAAAAAATAATTTTCTATGTTGTTCTTGTCACGATCACGCCCTCAATAGTGCAGCTACAGGGCTCATTTTTAGTGAGAATGATTCACCAAATTCATGGAAAGATTTCTACTTCAAAAATCATTAATAACAAATTAAGTAATTAGCCTTGAATATTGCTCATATTTTTGTGAAACTTACCAGGTCGCTTAACTTGTTTGTACTTGATTGTACTTTGGACTCGAATTCTTTAAATTCAGAGGCCTGCTTAAATGGTGCTTTTGGCAAGATGACAACACACTTTTCACTTTTTTGTTCTATAATGTATATCACAAATTTAATTATAGATATATATCATTAATTATATAAAACTTATACTTTTACCTCCCTTTTATTTATTTAATTTTTCTTTTCTGCAACAATTCCTTTTTAAATCAAGATAATTAAAATTTACCACAAAGCTGAAAACTTTCACAATTATTATTATTTCTAGAAATTAGAACATATGATTCGCAACGTTAAGGCCGAGTTAGCCACACATTTTTAAAATGTAACCGTACCGTAAATGTAACGTTGGCATTTAGTGCAATTATAGAACGTAAAATTAACCAAACTTTGTAAGCTGTTCACAAATGTCACGTACAAAAGTAGCGAAAATCAAATTCAGCAGGTTGGGACGATCCAGTTACGTTGCAGTTCTGTTCGGTAACTGTTTTTCATGTGAAAAAAAAAACGGCTGACACGTTAGGTTACGGTTACGTGGGGCTAACTCGGCCTTTACTGTGAGAAATGAACAGCGCTGCCATACGAGAATACAAAAGTTGTAAATAATATCTCAAACTCAACATAAATCGTAATCAAGTTGAGAAAAAGTTTGGTCTCAAGTGGAGAAAAGTGTTGGTTATCCAATTGATGTTAAAATATTTCTCAAAGATTGGAAAAAATTTTAAATCTCAACTTGATATCAAGTTGAAAGCAAACAAGGAGAAAAATTGTTCAACTCAAGTTGAGAATTATATTAGATATCAATTTGAGAACTTAACTTTTCTCCAACATTGGAGAAATAATTTTTCAATGCATACTGGGAATGTACATATATTATATATATGTATGTATGTATATTCATAGTAACTGCATGTTAGAAATAAATCGGTTATTTTATTTACATAAAATTCTGCAGTATTTTGTTGTGGGGAAAATACATTTCTTTTGTATTAACAGAGTGTCACTTCATTTTGCTCAGCGTGACTATGCCACAGTAGATGCCGCCATAATTTTTGTTTGTTCTAATTAGCTTTGCAATAGTTATTTCTATTTTAACATGAATGTTAATATTTTCAACTAGATATCATACAGAACAATGTTAAGAGTGTACACGGGTTGGTCTTTTATTTCATACGTTTTTTCATTATTCTTTTACAAATATGAACATAAGTTTGGCATATTACCCACCAATCTCACATCACACTGCAAGTTCGAAAAACTCAATACACTCACATTTTTTTTACTAATACACACACATTTTCCGCAGTGGTCACACTAATGGCACCAAATTTTTCGTGCGAATAGTGGCAGACACTAACGATGATTAATGTTACCCTGTTATAAATTTAATGCAAATTTACTGGATTCTGTAAAATTGTAATTAAAGTTTTAACTTGTTAAATCTATTATAATGATTTCTTTTTTGAAATGCGCATACAAAAACGCAAGTTTGTTAATTATAGAGCATAAATATTATTAACTATTATTAAAATAATACTAATAATAATAAATGTAAACATTTTCCCTCAAACATGTGCCTGTATAATAAACTTGGTAACTCTACTTAAAATAAAATAAGAGAGAGAAGTATACAAATTTTTTCAAGTTTACGCTTCGACAACATTTTAAAAATGAGATTGCAGTCAGATGTTTGAGCATAAAATTTAATGGCGATGGATTCGACTAATTCGAACAATTTTTCGTTGATAATACGTACACAACGATTTTACAATTTCAGTGTGATGTGAGATTGGGGGGTTAACTTTTTGTTGTCTTTACAAAATAGAGTTACCGAGTTCGTCAATGAGTTTTTTGCTTACAAAACAGTTCTACATACATAGTTATATAGAATTATTATTCTGCTTTACCTATAAAATATCTGATTGCGATTACATCTAATTTTTAAAAATTGTTTATAATTAATAAAGCATTATTATTCACATAAATACAAAATTTCACTTTTTAAATTTTCCATTCAAATTTAAGAAAATATCAATTATAATAAAAACTGAAAATAAAATTTCCAATTATAAATTAGAAAATATTAATTGAGTTTCAGAAAATCATATCAAAACGTCGGAAATAATAATTTTAAATTTAGAAATATCTTTACATTTAAAAATGTTTACATTTAAAAAAAATATTGCCATTCAGGAGATATTAATAACTTTTCAGTACCGCGATTCAGTAACTTCTTTTAACGATAGTCGAATTGTAAAAAAAAAGAAAATTGCAAAATTATCAGTAAAATTTTGAAACGATATTCGCTATTGTTCAAGTCAGCTGTTGTTGTTATCTAAACGACAACCATTTTTGTGTTGTTTATCCAATCGATAAAAACTTAAATTTTTAGGTTGAAATGTCGTCATACATAAATAAAAATCATGAAATAGTGAAAATATTTTGCTTTAATTTAAAAACTTTTTTATATAAATAAAAAAATTAAGTAGCATATTCAATTCATTATTTCATTTTCAAATAAATAAACAGAAATATTAGTAAAAAAAAATAAAGATATTAAACATAAACATAAAATCATCCTGTCAAACACGAAGTAATTTGTTTTTTTTCTATTCTTTGTGTTTTTCGTTTATTTTGACAGAGATGCCACTCCTTTACAATTTAAATAAATAGAAAAACAGATTTGTCGATATTAATTTAAATTCAATGAATTTAAGAAAACCTCAAATGATATTTAAGAATTGCTAACATAAAAATTGTTACATAAGTAAACGTAATTTTATGAGAATGTTATTTTTTATATATAAATTTTCACAATTTTTTTTGGATGAAAATTTGAAGTTTTTCAGAAAATAAAGATAACATTAAATTATTTTATTTAAAATGTTTGCGATTTTTCGTTTTTTGCGTTTTTCATCCCTAATTTGATTATTTATTATTATAAATTTATTCTCTATGTTTTCAAAATATGGCAATATTTTAAAAAAAAGTTGAGAGAGCTTTTTTTTTGGTTATTATTTTGTTACTCCATCCGACCTATATGGCCACAATGAAGAAATATTTGGCCAGTTAAAAGAAACTATACAGCCATCTCCAATTAGCACGATTTAATGCATATAGCCACTCTACACAACCATTACCTTTGCAATGGAGGTTAGGGCGAGCTATTTAATTAGCAAAAACTAAATTAAACGAGAAGTTATGTCATATAACCGGAAACGCATGCATATAGGTATATAACCAAAATGCATGCCGATCAGCAACCACGATGACCAAAAAGCCAACACCGAAATAAATCCGAAATAATAGAAAAGACGAAAACCAACCCAAAGAATTTGTTGAAATAATTTGGTATTAAGTTTAACAAATTGTTTACTTTTTCATTTACATTTATTATCAAGACTCAAACCGAGGTGGAGGGTATCAAAGGTTCGGCACAGCCGAATTTAACACTCTTACTTGTTTTTTTTAATTTCAAAATTGAATAAATTAAACCACTGTGTTCCCATTGTTTAACGGGAAATGAATCAATATTCTCTAAATTAGCAAAGCGCAAAACATTAAGTAGCTCCAATAGATTAAACTATTAAACCATTTAACAAATTTATACATTTCAACTCACATTCTTTATGAGCACTCTAATGAATTTCGACTTCATTTATTTTAAAAGCACAATACACAATTGATGTTTATTTATTTCTGTTTTAGTATGAAACATTTTCTATATTTGCAGTAACAATTTATAAAACAATAAATTAAGTATTTATTTGAAACTCGTGACATTTGTAATTTCGTTTTTAATTTGAAAAAAAAAAAATTATCATGATTATAAACCCAATTTCATGGCATGTTACTGTTTAAGTGATTTGAATGCGGTTTGTTTTGTACTTTCGTTTGCTGCTTCATAGCGGGGGTGACTAGAATGGTGACTTCTTAGCACTATAATTTTGGAACAAGTGTTAATTAGGATCAGACCACTATATAAATATTAATAACAAAGTAACTATAGGAATTTTTGTTCTAGAATTTAATAATAAATTGAAAAAAATATCTATCAATAAATTAAATTTAAGTCGAAACTCGTTTTCCTAATATGAAAAGTTATAAATGGTTTTTGAAATTATATTTTCTCCGTAATGTTCGTCTCACCTTTGTTTACATTTGAACTAATCTTTCTAGGACTTTTTCTGAATCAATAAATCCGTAATATTTGAATGAAAGACAGTTTTCTGATGTGTAAACATCTATGCGCTCAGGGGAGTAAAATCCAATTTCACAATACAATCACAAAAACAGCGTAAGGGAAAATCGGTGTGCGGTATATGTAAGTGTATTGGTGTATTTAATAAGCAGAATCGACGAGTTCGCTGTCTGTTTAGCAAAATAACAAATCTTTTTCGTTAACATGTTCACAAACATACAGAGTTGTTTTTTATACCCTCCACTCCAGTGTGCAGAGGGTATATATAAGTTTGTCATTCCGTTTGTAATAATTAGAAAAAAAAATTTGGACCCCATAAAATATATATATTTGTGATCCTTATAACAACCGGAGTTGATATAGCGATGTCCGTCTGTCCGTCTGTCCGTCTGTGGAAATCACGATGACGGCATCAATCGGGCAGCTAGGGTGCTCGTTGGCATAAAAAATGATTCACTAACATCCTGAAAAGTTTGCTATTTAAAATCGTCCAAATCGGTCAATTAGGGCCCGAGATTTGAATGAAGAACTAAAAAAAGTCTTGAAAAAATATAATTTTCTATGTTGTTCTTGTCACGATCACGCCCTCAATAGGATAGCTAGGGTGATAATTTTTAGTGAGGATGATTCACCAAATTCATGGGAAGATTTCTACTTCAAAAATCATTAAAATCGGTGGAACAGGTCCAGGTAAATCTATGAAAAATTAAAAAAAAAATGAAAAACATGATGTTTCCATATTGTTCCTGTTGTTATTCTAAATGTTCCATTGTTGTCATAGCTGGACTTGTTGTTTTTGTGGTCGTTGTGATAATAATATAACAAAAACGAACCCTTTGTACATTTTTTGTGAACTCTGGTAGAAAATTTTAAAAGTTTCCATTGTTTTGGCATCACTAAAAAAATTTGTTAGATCATTTCTGTCATTGCCACGAGCCTGCAAGCAAAATTTCAGATCGATTGGCTCACGGGAAAGGTTCTAAAAATCGATCCAAAATTTTGTCGACAAGCAGACACTACCAGTTAATATAAAGGCAGTAAATAAAGGGAGTAAAAGTTCACCAATAATTTAAAAAACAAATTTTTATGTATTAATTTATTTAAAGAAAAAAATAATTAAATGAAATAGTAATAATAATAAAAAAAATAATATACAATACAAAAAAAAAAGAATATATAAATAAAATAAAATAAAGATAAATGCATTCATAGCATTATAATACATATAAAAGGTCAATGTTTTCTAACCGTAACCGTAACGGGTCAGTTGTTTTTTTTTTACATGAAAATCATTTAAAACAGTTACCGAACGTAACCGGAACGTCCCAATACTTTTCATGTGAAAAAAAGGCTGACACGTTACGTAACAGTTACATGTCGCTAACTTGTTCTTTACACAGGCTACTGCTTTTGCAGCCAACTTCAAGTCTATTTATATAGTTTCGTAAGCATAACTGATAAAATTGTTTCTATTATTTTTTGCTGTAAGTAATAAATTATAAATATACTGAATTTGCAAACTAAAATGGATACATATATTGGAGGTGCTTTAATACAAAAGAGTTAACGAAACAAAATCAAAAAAAAAACAACTCTACAACATCAACAATGGCAGTCATATGTTCTTCAAATAGAAAAAAAAACTGCAAGTGTGTTTTGTTGGCTACAAAACAAAAATAGTGTTGACAATATAACAAAATATGTAAAAGAAGTTAGTGCTATGAAATATTTTATTTTGTTTAAAAAAAAAATCGCAAAATGAAAGGCTATAATTCCATTAATAATCAAAAGGCGTTAAACTAATTTATTTATTTTTACGTTGTACTAATGCATTTTAAATAAGTAAAAGTAATTGTATATATAAATAAAAATTCATTTGTATTATATGTTGCTGTCGTATTCAGAAAAATCAAGTAGCTGACTATGCGACTACAAATGCTGCTGCCAGCAGTCGTCTATGTGTTTCATTCATGATGTTGCATTTTTTTGCGAGCAATACTTACATATATTCTAAATAAAGAAATAATAGTTATTTTCATACTGCGAAATCTATACAAATATATGTACAAATACTATATGTCAAATTTCAAATTTGCAATAATTGATACATTTTTGAAAGAAAATTGTATAATATGAAATGTCTTTAATTTATTTCATAGAAAACAATTTTTTGAGGTGCGTCGATTTTCCATATTTACTGTTTTACTATTTTCGTAATGAGGTTAAATGAGTTAAAAAGAATTTAAAATATTTGAAAATATTAGGTGAGGATCCTCAAGATGTAATATACGGTCGGTCTAAAACTTTTCACTTAGAGCCACAGTTAAATTCGAAACAACAAAAACCCATATATTTTGTGCATAAAGTTTTACATTAAATGTGCTTTTCTAAAATGTCTATATATTTTTTCTCATTCATTTCTGACCATCTTCAATGTAAATTTACCAAAGTTTTTTTTATTGCAATATGTATATAAAACTTAAAAATTTAATATTTTTTATTGTGTATTAACTTATTATTCTGCGATTTTCATTACATCACAAAATGTTACAAATTGGCACTACTGTTTCAAAAACAGAAAACTTCTAAATCAGTTGAAAACAGTTGATCTGTAAAACTGTGTGTGAAATTGTGTCAAATAAAATTACAAATATTAATAAATATAATAATATATATATATATATATATTATTAATTTTGTTAAGAATTAGCACAAAATTGATTTTCCATTTTGCATTTCATTTATAAAGAATTCTGCCATATTTTGTTAAAGGGAAAATCCATTTTTGTTATATTAAAAAAAACAGACTTGCATTTAATTTTTCCGTGACTGCCTCAATAATTGCGTAGATGCCACCACAATATTTTTTCTAATTAAATATTAACCAATATCTAACTAGAATTATGATTTATTCCGACTTAAAAGTTCCAATTAAAAGTTATTCATCCCAATTATGAATATTCTCAAGGAATTTCTTTCTCACGGAAAATACATTTCTCGAGAAAAAAATTCCTCCAATTATAAATTCCGCGTGAACAAAAAATGATTAACTGGCATCATCGAATTTCGAAGCCACTTGCTTTGCTTATTGACAATTTATTTTCTATTTTTTGTGTGTGTGCAAACGACCCTACAATAAATGTCCCAATAAACATTTTTGTTTGCTATCAACATGAGGTGCATTTGAGATCAAATACATTTCTCAAATCTCCAACGTTAATTCTCAAATGCCCTCAATAGTTCGAATATAGTCTTCTCAACTTAAAAGGCACATTTTTTATATGGCGATTTTCATAGTTATCAAATTGAGAAATTTGTGATTCTCAACTTGATAGCAAAGAAATATTTCCAATCGGTATCAAATGGAAGGTACGGAATTGCCATATTAAAAAATATTATACTAATTTTAGAAATGAAAACAATGTACTTTTTTTAATGTTTCAATTTAATTTCATTATATATTTAACATTACTATGTACATATTTAACATTAAATGTACATATTATGTACATTTTTTAAAATCTAGAATTAAAAATAAATGAATTAATTAGTTGTACATTTTTTGAAAAATTCGACAAAAAGCAAAAA
Organism: Cordilura impudica; assembly: GCA_963682025.1. NCBI lineage: Eukaryota > Metazoa > Arthropoda > Insecta > Diptera > Scathophagidae > Cordilura > Cordilura impudica. The sequence continues at coordinate 200,010,694 of OY821518.1, forward strand.
TAATTAAAAATATATCAATGATTTATTTGTACTTTTTTGGCATTTTTTAATTTAATTTATTATTTATGACATATTTAAATAATATCTCAGACTTAACACAAATCGTATTCAAGTTGAAAAAATGTTTGGTCTCAAGTGGAGAAAAGTGTTGGATATCCAATTGAGAGTAAAAATGTTTCTCAAAGATTGGAAAAAATGTTAAATCTCAACTTGATGTCAAGTTGAAAGCAAACAAGGAGAAAAATTGTTCAACCCAAGTTGAGAATTACATTTGACATCAATTTAAGAACTTAACTTTTCTCCAACATTGGAGAAATAATATTTCAATGCATACTGGGGAATGACCGAAACTAACACATAAACAGTTTTTTCCTATTTGAAAAACATATGACTGTCATTGTTGCTGTTGTAGAGTTGTTATACCCTCCACTCCAGTGTGCAGAGGGTATATATGTTTGTCATTCCGTTTGTAATAATTAGAAAAAAAATTTTGGACCCCATAAAATTTATATATTTGTGATCCTTATAACAACCGGAGTTGATATAGCGATGTCCGTCTGTCCGTCTGTGGAAATCACGATGACGGCATCAATCCGGCAGCTAGGGTACTCGTTGACATAAAAATGATTCACTAACATCCTGAGAAGTTTGCTATTTAAAATCGTCCAAATCGGTCGATTAGGGCCCGAGATTTGAATGAAGAACTAAAAAAGTCTTGAAAAAAAAATAATTTTCTATGTTGTTCTTGTCACGATCACGCCCTCAATAGTGCAGCTACAGTGATCATTTTTAGTGAGAATGATTCACCAAATTCATGGAAAGATTTCTACTTCAAAAATCATTAAAATCGGTGGAACAGGTCCAGGGAAATCTCTGAAAAATAAAAAAAAAATGAAAAACATGATATTTCTATATTGTTCTTGTTGTTATTCTAAATGTTGCATTGTTTTCATAGCTGGACTTGTTGTTTTTGTGGTCGTTATGGTAATAATATAAGAAAAACAAACCCTTTGTACATTTTTTTATCAACTCTGGTAGAAAAATTTAAAAGTTTCCATTGTTTTGGCATCATTTCTGTCATTGCCACAAGCCTGCCTGCAAAATTTCAGATCGATTGGGTCACGGGAAAGTGGTTAAAATCGATCCAAAATTTTTTCGACAAGCAGACACTACGAGTTAATATAAAGGGAGTAAAAATTCACCAACATCTAAAGCAAATAATGCTAAAATACCTAGTTGTTAATAAAAAAAACAATAGGGCAATTCACAATGGGTAATGTATCGTTGTATCTCTTGTATCGTGTATCACTTTACAATAGTGTAAAATTGTTGTTGGTAATTTTCACTGAAAAATCTGATACACGATCCAACTTCATTTGCTATGTTTAGTAAATGTTGTATATTGTATCATAACATATCACTTCCAAGTGAATGCCAGTTTTTATGAAAAAGAAAAAACAAATACATAGAATATTATCAGCATAAATAATTATAAAATAAAATATGGCAAATAATGCAAATAACGCAAATACATCGATAAGTTTATTTATATAAAAATTAATGTTTATATTTTTAGTATGTATTTTCTCTTTCAGTACCAACCAAAACATTTAACATTTTTTTTTTTGATTATAAATTAAAACTCCAGGGTATATCTCACGACCAAAAAGCAAACACTAACAAGTGTTTTCTCTTATACAAAATAGCAGAAGCGACGAAGCGATCTTTCCTCGTTGGATCGAAAATTACTAAAGAAAGCGTTTTACAATATGAAAATATAACTGAGTGTTCACAACAAATGATTGTATTGTGTATTTCAATACAACATACAATATACAACACCTGTTGTGAATTGCCCAAATGTAAATTTAGCAAAAAAATTTATGTATTAATTTATTTAAAGAGAAAAGCACAAAAATAACGTTTGATGTTGTATTTTTTGTGTGTAATATTTAAATATACATACATACACATATTAAATAATACAAATAATGTACATATATTATATATATGTATGTATGTATATTCATAGTAACTGCATGTTAGAAATAAATCGGTTATTTTATTTACATAAAATTCTGCAGTATTTTGTTGTGGGGAAAATATATTTCTTTTGTATAACAGAGTGTCACTTCATTTTGCTCAGCGTGACTATGCCACAGTAGATGCCGCCATAATTTTTGTTTGTTCTAATTAGCTTTGCAATAGTTATTTCTATTTTAACATGAATGTTAATACAGTCGAACTTCCATAACTCGAATCATCATTATCCCAAAAAAAACTACGACTTACGGAGACGTCGAGTTACAGAAAAATGTTTGAAAAAAATAATCAATTGCAACCATGTGATTATAGTTTGAATTTTTTATTTAAAACATGTACTAACTGAAAACTACATACCAAGTTACAATGAAGTAAAATATTTTGAAATTAGTGACTGAAAATTAATTTTTTTTTGTTATTTTCAGTAAAAAATGACTCTTAACTTGTTTAAAGCCTTATAGTGCTCATCAGTTGTAGTGTCATTCGTATTTAAATATAAATTCAATGTTCGAAAAGAATTTTCTATATCATTTCTGGAAGGCTGATAAATAGTTTCTTCCACCGAACCCTCGCCATCACTCTCCGATCCGCTCAATACTGGATCCTCTGATACAGGATAGTAACGCTCAACAATATCATCATCTGTCGGAAAATCAGTTGTGCAAAGCTCATTATCTACTTCAATATAATCCTGAAGAGTAGCATTACAAGTTATTTTGTTTGCTTTTAACCATGCTTCGTAGTCAGCTTCAATTACGTTTTCATTTTCATCAATATTACTCAAAAAAATTAGAGGCATGTCATCTTCTTCTTCCCATTCAGAATACTGACCAAATCCAGCTTTTTTGAAGCAATTCGCTATGGTTTGTTTACTGACATGAATATGCCAAGCTTTTGTTACATGATTTATACAATCCAATAGTGTAATATCCTGTTTTTCGTTTGCCTCTATGCGCTTTAGTGCTTCTTTTACTATTCTGCTACGATAGAAAACTTTCAAGTTTTGAATTACTCCCTGATCAAGAGGTTGTAATTTAGATGTCATATTCGGTAAAAAAAATGCCAATTCAATGGCATTCAATTTGCTTTGTACGTCTTTTGGATGTGCTGGACAATTATCAATAAACAATAAAATTTTTCGGCCACTACTTTGAAAGTGCTTATCTAATTTTAGAATCCATTCTTCAAAAAGTTGTCCAGTCATCCAGGCCTTGGAGTTTGCTTTATAATCTACGGGTAACCACTTAACACCACGAAAGCAGCGAGGTTTTGCACTTTTTCCAATCAATAGAATTTTAAGTTTTTCAGAACCATCCATATTTGCTGCCAGCATTAACGTAACACGCTGCTTGCTATTTTTGCCCCCGTGGCATTGCTGGTTTTTAAAAGTTAGGGTTTTATCTGGCAAACATTTAAAAAACAATCCTGTTTCATCCGCATTAAAAACATCCCGTTCGCAGTACTTTTGTATTAAATTCGCCAAAACGTATTTTTTCCACTTTTCGCAGTCCACTTCATTAACGTCATTACTTTCACCGCACGCTTTTTTATAGCCCACTTCATGTCTAAAATTAAAAAAATTAGTTAAACGTTTCATCAATTAAACGTTTTGCTCAATACCTTTGCTTCCATTTATCAAGCCAACCTGTGCTCGCCCTAAAATTATCATCAACAAAATGCTTTGCGAACTCCATTGCCTTTTCCTTTATTATTCCTCCAGATATAGGCATGTTTTGACTTCTAGCTGCTGTAAACCAATCGAGGACTGCTTTGTCGATATTTTTGAATATTGGGGTCTTAACTCGTTTACTATGTAGACGAAATCCAGATCCAAAAGAGTTGATAATTGATTCTCTATTTTTAAAAATTGTTGAGACCGTACTATCCGGGATACCATATTTATCAGCTCCTTTTTCTTTATTCCACCTTCGACATCTTTTATTAGTTTGTATTTTTCTTCAATTGACAAACATTTTAAAACCCGTTTAGTTGCCATGATAATAAAATAAAATGCGATTTAACATTTATCATCTAAGGCGAATGACATTTATGCAAAGTATGTACTGATACTTACGCATACAAAAAGAAGCACATGATGTACAAAAAGGGATTTCCCCGAAAAAAAAAGCAAGAAAAATATACAAACCAGCTAAACAAGCAAAAGAAAGCAAAATAAACAAACCAAAACAAAAAAGCAAAATCAATAAACCAGTAAACCAAGCAAAAAAATTCGAGTTATAGAATTAGTATGTATGTATTTCGTTCGAGTTATGGAGAACTTCGAGTTGTGGAAGTTCGAGTTACGGAAGAAGAACTGCATGTTATTTATTCTCTCAACGCTAATGCCAACGTAATTAGTTCGAGTTAGAGAAAATTCGAGTTAGAGAAGTTCGAGTTATGGAAGTTCGACTGTATTTTCAACTAGATATCTTACAGAACAATGTTAAGAGTATACACGGGTTGGTTTTTTATTTCATACGTTTTTTCATTATTCTTTTACAAATATGAACATAAGTTTGGCATATTACCCACCAATCTCACATCACACTGCAAGTTCGAAAAACTCAATACACTCACATTTTTTTTACTAATACACACACATTTTCCGAAGTGGTCACACTAATGGCACCAAATTTTTCGTGCGAATAGTGGCAGACACTAACGATGATTAATGTTACCCTGTTATAAATTTAATGCAAATTTACTGGATTCTGTAAAATTGTAATTAAAGTTTTAACTTGTTAAATCTATTATAATGATTTATTTTTTGAAATGCGCATACAAAAACGCAAGTTTGTTAATTATAGAGCATAAATATTATTAACTATTATTAAAATAATACTAATAATAATAAATGTAAACATTTTCCCTCAAACATGTGCCTGTATAATAAACTTGGTAACTCTACTTAAAATAAAATAAGAGAGAGAAGTATACAAATTTTTTCAAGTTTACACTTCGACAACATTTTAAAAATGAGATTGCAGTCAGATGTTTGAGCATAAAATTTAATGGCGATGGATTCGACTAATTCGAACAATTTTTCGTTGATAATACGTACACAACGATTTTACAATTTCAGTGTGATGTGAGATTGGGGGGTTAACTTTTTGTTGTCTTTACAAAATAGAGTTACCGAGTTCGTCAATGAGTTTTTTGCTTACAAAACAGTTCTACATAGTTATATAGAATTATTATTCTGCTTTACCTATAAAATATCTGATTGCGATTACATCTAATTTTTAAAAATTGTTTATAATTAATAAAGCATTATTATTCACATAAATACAAAATTTCACTTTTTAAATTTTCCATTCAAATTTAAGAAAATATCAATTATAATAAAAACTGAAAATAAAATTTCCAATTATAAATTAGAAAATATTAATTGAGTTTCAGAAAATCATATCAAAACGTCGGAAATAATAATTTTAAATTTAGAAATATCTTTACATTTAAAAATGTTTACATTTAAAAAAAATATTGCCATTCAGGAGATATTTATAACTTTTCAGTACCGCGATTCAGTAACTTCTTTTAACGATAGTCGAATTGTAAAAAAAAAGAAAATTGCAAAATTAGCAGTAAAATTTTGAAACGATATTCGCTATTGTTAAAGTAAGCTGTTGTTGTTATCTAAACGACAACCATTTTTGTGTTGTTTATCCAATCGATAAAAACTTAAATTTTTAGGTTGAAATGTCGTCACACATAAATAAAAATCATGAAATAGTGAAAATATTTTGCTTTAATTAAAAAACTTTTTTATATAAATAAAAAAATTAAATAGCATATTCAATTCATTATTTCATTTTCAAATAAATAAACAGAAATATTAGTAAAAAAAATAAAGATATTAAACATAAACATAAAATCATCCTGTCAAACACGAAGTAATTTGTTTTTTTCTATTCTTTGTGTTTTTCGCTTATTTTGACAGAGATGCCACTCCTTTACAATTTAAATAAATAGAAAAACAGATTTGTCGATATTTATTTAAATTCAATGAATTTAAGAAAACCTCAAATGATATTTAAGAATTGCTAACATAAAAATTGTTACATAAGTAAACGTAATTTTATGAGAATGTTATTTTTTATATATAAATTTTCACAATTTTTTTTGGATGAAAATTTGAAGTTTTTCAGAAAATAAAGATAACATTAAATTATTTTATTTAAAATGTTTGGGACTTTTCGTTTTTTGCGTTTTTCATCCCTAATTTGATTATTTATTATTATAAATTTATTCTCTATGTTTTCAAAACATGGCAATATTTTAAAAAAAAGTTGAGAGAGCTTTTTTTTTTGGTTATTATTTTGTTACTCCATCCGACCTATATGGCCACAATGAAGAAATATTTGGCCAGTTAAAAGAAACTATACAGCCATCTCCAATTAGCACGATTTAATGCATATAGCCACTCTACACAACCATTACCTTTGCAATGGAGGTTAGGGCGAGCTATTTAATTAGCAAAAACTAAATTAAACGAGAAGTTATGTCATATAACCGGAAACGCATGCATATAGGTATATAACCAAAATGCATGCCGATCAGCAACCACGATGACCAAAAAGCCAACACCGAAATAAATCCGAAATAATAGAAAAGAAGAAAACCAACCCAAAGAATTTGCTGAAATAATTTGGTATTAAGTTTAACAAATTGTTTACTTTTTCATTTACATTTATTATCAAGACTCAAACCGAGGTGGAGGGTATCAAAGATTCGGCACAGCCGAATTTAACACTCTTACTTGTTTTTTACTATTCAAGTATCACAAACTTACAGAGTTGTTTTTTTTTTTAATATTCAAGTATATATTTGCCATTGACAGAACTAGTTTAAGGACATTTAAATTTTTATTAACAAACCAAAAGCTTACCTTAACGCTCAAGGGGGTAAAAATCGATTTCAAACTAAAATCAGAAAATCAGAGTAAGACAAAAACGGTGTGAGGTGTGAGTGTATTGGTGCAACGATTATGATATTTTCTTAATTTCTGACTTGTGTTTCACTCTATTATTTGCACCTAAAAAATATTCAAAAACTTCTTAATTTCATATTTTCTTTATAATTTTATTAAAAAGGCTTGAATTTCTTGAAGAAAAAAGAAAAATAAACATTTCTCGTAAACTTTTCTTCTTTCCGTGTATTTTTTTCTTTTCTATTTGCCTACTTCCATAGATTTATTGTCGTTTTCATTTTACTTGACATTTAACACAAACAGAGTTGAAATTCCATTATCTATTGTGAATAGCTGCCTGATACATTAAAAAGCTAAATACAGAAATAAACGTAGGTGTTTTTTTAATTACTACACCTTTTCCAATGTATTTCAGAAAACATCAATTTAATTTCAGAAAGTATCAATTGTGTTTCAGAAAACCTTAATTGATTTTCAGAAAATATCAATTGTGTTTCAGAAAGTGTCAATTGTATTTCAGAAAACATCAATTGATTTTCAGAAATAATCAATTGTATTTCAGAAAGCATCAACTGATTTTCAGAAATTATCATTTGTATATCAAAAAAAATCAATTGAATTTCAGAAAATATCAATTGAGCTTCAGAAACTACCAAATGTATTTCTGAAAATATCAAATGTATTTCCGAAATTATCAAATGCATATCAGAAAACATCAAATGTATTTCAGAAAATATCAAATGTATTTCATGATAAGTATTACAGCAATTATCTAATGCATTTCAGAAAACATCAAATGTATTTCAGAAAACATAAAATGAATTTCTAAAATTTTCAAATGTATTTCAGAAAATATCAAATGTATTTCAGAAAACATTAAATATATTTCAGAAATTATTAAATTTACTTCAGGAAATATGAATTGAATTTCAGAAAAAATCAATTGAGTCTCAGAAAAATAGTCAGAACGCTATAGAGCAATTATTTTTAAAATTTGAACGGGTTTGCAAAAGGTATTCAGAAATTGATGAAATTCGTTAACATTGTTTGCTTTGGTAACTTAAAAAAAAATGGAAAAAAGATTTGAAAAATCACAAGATGGCGGAAAAATCCGGCTCGGAAAATGGAGGAGGATGGTCATTTTAACAGTTTTGAGTAAGGTTATATTTAGTACAAAAATTATTTAAAAATATATTTATATAATTTTATTACATAATTTTCGGGAAAGCTTTAGAAAATGTGCTTTTTCAAAAAAACTATGTGCGTAAAGTTTTTGAAATTTTTTTCAGAGATAGCCTAAAATTTGTTCTATTAATGGTATAAATTACACGATCCACACTTTTGAGGTTTTTTGAAATGTTTGTATTTCAGCAAGGATATATTTGAAGATATTAAATAAAAACAATTTAGGATATTTACAAAAAAATCGGATTTGTAAGTCATCTATGGAAGTCATCATATCGTAGTATGCGTTTTAATACACATTCTCTTTATATTATCTGTCAATTTTAATAATTTCTCATTTCTCAATCATTGTGCAAAATTATCAGAAGTTGTTTGTCTGTCTTTGAATTAAATTATTTTGTAATTGTTCGGATCTCTTATAAAAAGGAACACATCTTCATACGAGATACCATTTATTTGTTGTTTTTTAAATTTAATTATAAATTTTTCCAATATGTGTAAAATAGTTGAATACATGTGTTGTCGACCATTATCGAAAAAAGGAAAATGTAGCAAACCATATTCTATTAAAAGTGACGATTTTATTGAGATCAAAAACATTAAAGATTCAATTTTACACAGAGCGAAAATTTGTTGAATATTCATAGAAAAATTATCAATAATTCCGTCGAATTGCCAAATGTCCCAGCTAATGATATCAACAAAGCTCAAGAATTGGAAAATGATGCTTCATGCGCCCAAGATTTTGAAATCAACGAAATTTTAGAAGAGGAGAATGATGCTTCAGAGGCTCATTATTTGCCAAATAATAGAAATATTATAATCGAGCTTAACAAACTTTTAAATTTCATTGGAGCTAAACAGTGTAGTGTAAACGTGTGTAGAATCCCAGTTGGAGATCGGAAAGAGGAAGCACAAGTTGAAAACAATAATTATCAAGAAATAATTGGGCTACTTAGAGAAAAATATACTTCCGAGCATACGAAAAAAAACGAAAAAAAACAAATTTTAACAATATTGCCAAAATCATGGACCCCAGCTAAATTTGTGCAAAAATTTGGCACCACTCATCATCATATGGCTAGTAAGGCCAAAGCATTGCAAAAAAGTTCTGGTCCACTTCTCATTGAGCCTCCTCAAAATCGATCTACGAATGAAAATTTGGTTCATTTGCGCGATTCAATTAGTCGTCAAATGCCGGGAATAAAGGACTATACGATCGGAAAACAAAACGGAGTTAAGGAAAAATTTCAAAATCGACTCATTGAGGCGTTTTTCCGGTTTTAGTCAGATTTTCCAGAAGAAAAAATATCAATTTCAAAATTTTATACTCTTCGACCCGAAAATTGTGTTTTGCCCAATTCGAAAGGTGTACACAAAGTATGTTTGTGCTCTATTCATGAGAACTTTCAAATGCTTACTGAAGCAATAAAAATTCCATCGGATCTTGGATTTGTAAGTGAAATTGATTGTGTGGCAAAAATTACATGCTCAAATGTTTTTTGAGAATCTGTTCGGATTGCGAAAATATGTCTGCTTTTAAAGAAGATGTTGAAGCATTGTTGGAGCAAACTGAGGATGAGTATATCGCAATCAAACGATGGACAACAACAGATCGTTGTAACTTGAATATAATCCTTTAACCGGTTAACCAATTATGAGAATACTTTTTTGATCAGCTTACAAAATTTTCATATCATCATTATATCGCAAAATCTCAAAATCAATACATAAAGTACAGAAAATCTGTTTTACAACCAGATGAAGTTCTGGTAGTTGGAGATTTTACTGAAAAGTTTTCTTTTTTACATGCGAATGAGGAAATTTTTAGAATTAATCATTAAGTCATTCATTATCTTTAATTGTTCATATCATCAATTTTGGGTTATATAGGTTCAATCTTTCCATTGGAGCAATTTACAGGCAACATTTAAAGTTTATCATCGAGATTGAAAATCACTGCTAGTCCATCACAGTATGGTTGTTATAACCGATGAAATGATTCATGATGCAAATGTAGGACACCTTTTCTTGAGAAAATTGAACGCATTTATTCGCAATGTTGAGAGCACTCCCGGTAAAACAAATAAAATCATTTATTTTACGGATGGTGCAGGTTCACAATATAAAAATAAAATAAATTTTCTGAATCTATGACTCCACAAATACGATTTTGGAATGGAAGCAGAGTGGCAGTTTTTGGGACTTCCCATGGAAAAGGGCCATGTGATGGAGTTGGAGGCACTGTGAAGCGTATGTCAAGGGAACAAGAGCTAAAAATGGGGTATGAAAATACAATCACCGACCCAAAAACATTGCCGATGAATATAGATGCTGTGATCTCGAATTGGAAGATCGCTATTCAAAGTGAAAGCCAATAACTATTAAAGGTACCCATAAATGGCACTGATTTATAACATCAGCGTCTGAAAATAATGTACTAAAAGTTCGGTATAGTTCCTCAGACTTGACTTTTAAAAAAATAAATATTTCGTGTTTTTATTTAATATCTTCAAATATATATCAGACATTTCAAAAACCTAAAAAGTGTGGATCGTGTAATTTATACCATTAATAGAACATATTTTAGGCTATCTCTGAAGCTTTTTTGAAAAAGCACATTTTCTAAAGCTTTCCCAAAAATTTTTTAATAAAATTATATAAATATTTTTTAAAATAATTTTTATACTAAATATAATCTTTTTTTTATGCAATACTGTTAAAATGAGCAGAATCGAACAAACTGTTCAAAAGATACAGCCGTTTAAAAAAAAATCCTCCTCCATTTTCCGAGCCGGATTTTTCCGCCATCTTGTGATTTTCCAAATTTTTTTTTTCGATTTTTATTTTAGGTTACCAAAGCAAAAAATGTTACTACATTTCATCAAGTTCTGAATACCTTTTGCAAAATTGGTCATTTTCAATTAAAAATTAAAAATAAACTAGAGGACCCCTGCTGCTCCGCAGCATTATATTATATTATATTAATTTTTATAATATAATACCAAAATTTGCCAAGAGAAGTTAACGTACAGTATTGCCAAAATATGCCAAGAGAAGTTAACGTACAGTAAAAGTGAAGTTGATTGTCCACGCATAACTTTCCTCAAACGAATTTAAGCAGTTAATAGCTTAAAAGAAAGAGCTTGATCAACTGAGTGTTCTTAGACTTATGTCAACAGCCTACGTTAATTAGAACTCTAGTTATAGAGGTTTGAGTGAAGGAAAATATTGAAAAAAAAATCTTGAAAAAAGTATAACTTGAGTAAGGTGGGAGTTGAGTAAATTCCAATGCTTGATGACATATCTGTGTCTAAATACCTTTCATTAAAAAAAAAAAAATGAAGGAAATCGGTCATATAGAACGGCCAGACGGACTGACTTTAGTTTTCATAAATTCTTTTAATATATAAGATGCTCTATATAAAAACATATTTTTTTAAAGTATTACACTGGGTTTGTAATACTTCTTGAAAACTACATATCGTCACCTTAAATGCAAACGGCGCAACTAATATTTTTATTTTTTTTTACAGGAGAAGCAAAAAACATCATAAAATAAAAACTACTTTAAACTTAATACCCAAATTTTAGAATCAAGCTGAAAAACAAAGATTTTTTTTTATGAAAACAAATTTATGGTAAAATAGTAGTTTTTAAGTAAAAGACCGTAACTACAATGCAAAAAGTCAATTTTGAACTTTTTGTAAGTTACGGCCTTTTGTATTTTAGGTTAATATATAAACGAGTTTTTTTCAAAATGATGACTTCAAATTCGGTCAAAATTCAATCCTGGTGTTTATATTGTAGCTGATTAACAAATAAAGTTCTCATCTTCTTTCGATTAAAAGGCCGCCCTTGGTAGTTTATTTTCCAGTGCATAACAAATAAGTCCAAATATTGCTAAACATTTTCTGCGACTCCAAATCACTAATAGAAACAATAATAACTTTTCGGTATTGTAGGGTAAACTACATTTTAATTCTGAATTTTAATACATATTTTCTGAAATTCAATTCATATTTTCTGAAACACATTTGATAATTTCTGAAATACATTTGATGTTTTCTGAAATACATTTGATACTTTCTAAAATTCAATTGATGTTTTCTGAAATATAGTTAAGTATTTCTGAAAATCAAGTGACGTTTTCTGAAATAAAATTGATACTTTCTGAAATTCAATTGATGTTTCCTGAAATACAATTAATACTTTCTGAAAATCAATTGATACTTTCTGAAATACAATTGGAAATGGTGTAGATGTTTCCAAATCTCCCATGTGATCGGACTCACATTGATTTATTTTTAGAAAAAACTCAATACACGTTGTCCAACGTTGCTCCATTTTTTATCTCTTCAAAATAATAGAATTTCTCATAGTTCTCGAACAAGCATTTGTTTGATCAATTCATCGTTGGAGCTAAATCTCGTTCCGCCGAGCAGCTTCTTTAGTTTTGGAAATAGAAAATAAGCAGAGAATATGGTGGATCAAATAGGAATACGTTGCCCACGAGCTTATGGTTATTTGCGATCAAACGCGGCACCAATCTTATGGCCAGCTTCTCTAAATCCAATTGATCATTTAAAATCGCAATCACAGAGCCATATGATATTCATATGTCATCAACAATCAACTGCACTTTTGCTTTCCGATCGGCCAAGACTATATAATGAATTTGTTTCGACATATTTCAGTGTAGTAATTTCAATTGTCCGTCCAGAACTTTCGCTGTCACTACTTCTTGTAGGAGCCCAACGGAACTCATTAAGCCTCTGAACTTAATATTAGGAAGTTGTTTCGTTTTTTTTGTGCAGATTTTTCACAAATAAGATTCGGCATCATATTTAATAAAACCCTGCTATAGAAAAATATTAAAATAAGAAATAAAATATTATTCGCCATCATAAAAAGAGAAGATGAAGAAGTAATACTAAAAACTTTTAACAGCTATCATAATAAAATTAAGTTTACAATAGAAAAGGAGGAAAATAAATCCATACCATACTTGGACATGAAAATCTACAAGAAAAATAATAAACTTATAACGGACTGGTACACAAAACCGATAGCTTCGGGACGAATTATAAACTACCACTCTACACAACCAATAAACCAAAAAATAAACACCGCTTCAAACCTAATAACAAAAGTCATACAGTTAAGCCATGACACATTTATAAACAAAAATATTAGAAATGTTAAGGAAATATTAATCCAAAATAGTTATCCAATAAACATTATTAATAATCTAATTGAAAAAGCAATTACAAACCAAACTGGGGAAATTAACAAAAATAACACATCTGGTAACACCAAACAATTTCACAGCCTGCCGTTTATTCCAAAACTTACTGAAAACTCACAGCTAAAAGAAATAATAAACAACGAAAATGTTTCAATAGCACACAAACCAAACAAAACAATTAACGCACTTTTTACAAGAACAAAAACTAAAATAGAAAAAACACACCAAAGCAATATTGTCTATGAAATCAAGTGTGTAGGAAAGGAAGACGAAGAGTGTGGAAAGCTTTACATTGGAACTACAAAACGAAGCGTAGGGACGAGGATAGCTGAACACGAAGCAGATATTAAAAAGAGTAGATTAACAACTGCACTTGCAGTCCATTTTATAGAGAATGATCATACTGATGATGTGATACATACTGATGATGTGAGAATATTAAATAAGGAAAGAGTTGGAAATAAGCGCTACACATTGGAAAGTCTACGAATTCAACAAAAATCAAAATATGTAGTCAACAAAAGAGAAGATTTAGATAATATTAATGCAATGTACATCATAGCAATAAATTAGTTTTGGTCTACTACTGTGATATGTAATATTAAAGAAAAAACAACTGTGATATTTTTATTTATTTTTTCAATTATATTAATTTAAAAAATTAAAATTGTGTTTTATGCCGTATATGTTTATTGTGTAAAACTTTTTGTTTTTGGAAAACAAAAAAATAATGTGAAAATTGACAAAAGAATATTTGTGAGTTGTAATTTATTTATTATTGTTTATCATTGTTGTTGGTTTAAAGCTAATGTATTACTCTCTCTATAATGTTGCCAGATTAAATAAAATTCATCCCTGAAGATGCTGGAAAATACCCAGCGAAACGTCGGAGTTTGAAAATGAAATAAATAGTCTTTTATTTATTTTTTTTTTTAAATAGTGACCTTGAAAGCCCATTTAGAAAAATTCTAAAACACATAATAAATTATTTTAAATTTACTAAATTTTCAAAACTTAGAGTGGTTAGTGTTATTACAAATATGTACATATAAAAATCGGTAAAAATATTCAAAGCGAAACAATTTTTAAAAAAATTGTTCTTATTTTTTATTTTAAATTAAACACATTGAAGTCATATTATGTTTTGTTTCTTAAAATGCCAATTAAATATTTTTGGAAAAAATTAAGAAATAACTTAAATGGAATATTGATTGAACGTAATTACGTAATATACATTTTTTTCCGTTTTGCGTAAATATGTGCAAATGTTGGCCGCTTAAAACTCGTGAGCATGCGACATATAGTTGCCCATATGAAAAGCATGGTGTCTCCAAATGTAAACCTGCTATTTTTAATGTTTGACATTGTGATTTATTTACTGTAATGGCAAATGCTAACTTGACTGGGAATTGCAGGCGTTTGAATTTAAATTGCAAGGCTACTGGTATGAGAGGTATGCGTAGAATAAAAACATCTGCTGCATGTGTTCCAGCATTAAACAATTGCACTCGCATATTGATGGAAAGGCTTAAGCTAGAAACTTGGTTCCAAAGATTTGATTCTTTATCACAAGCATTAATTTCATCAGCTGCAGTTCCTCTTCGAATGACAGGCAGTGTTTGGCGAAAATCTCCTGCAAGAAGTACCACCAAGCCGCCCATAAGTGCCTCGCGACTGCGGATGTCCTGTAAACTCCGATTTGAGGCCTCAATTGCTTGTGAGACATTGGTGTACTCGTCCCATAACTGTAATTCGCATCTTCGTAGGGAAACTCCCTACTGCAATGGCTATGTTAGAGTCTTTACGGATGTATGCCAATAAAAGATTTAGAAGTATTGTTCTGCCTGGGTCAGCAGGAGCATGCAAGAAGAAAACGGCGCCATCATCTCTACAGATCTGCGTTATTATCTTTTCAAAAACAATTTTTTGTTCGGGGAGTAATCTCCGCATCTTTTCCGCGATTTCTGCATAACTATCCGTGCGGCTGTAGCTTAATTCTCTTGAAAATTAATCGGCCACATTTTGTAATCTAACTGGCGGCGGAATACCAAATCGATATTAACTTGTTCTCAATAATAGTTAGAGTTTGTTTGTCATCGTTAAATATAGCCTCAGATTTTATTACTTGCTTTCTACGAAGAATGTCTTCAGACAAATCATTCCTGTAATCTATATTGCAAAAAGCTCCCTTGGTTTGCATGGGGAAGAACATAACACGGCCTCTTGCATGGCTTGGTTCCAGTATGTGTCATTTTCCATCAACTCTAATACTTCAAAGGCTTCACGAAACGTTTTGCATTCCCGGCTATTAATGGTTTTCAAATCAGTAAAACACATTAGTGTTTTTAGAATGTTTCGAGTTGAAGTTAGTTCTATTAGTATTTATATCATCATTGAACTAAATATGTTGATTATAATAAAAATGCTTTTACTAAAGTAGATATAACAAAAACATTTAAATTCATGTATTTACGGAAGCCTTGAGATCATCCATACCTGGTAAACTCTGGTTGCCAAAGACTTAAATGGTGATATGGCTGTGTGCAAGCAATAAACTTTATAATATTAGTAGTGATAGCAAAGTAACATCCAAGCAAGACCTTGTACGGCACAGTATTTATTTAAGAGGCATCACTCCTGTGCGCGAAATTTGCAGTAGTTCAGTATTTTAGGTGTGATTGCATAAAAAATAGGTTTTATAATGTTACACAAAGTGGACGTAAAAGGGGGCGTGGCATCCAATAAAAATGTAGTATAGCCTATAGCTCCTTCCAGAGAAAGCACTATCAGTGCGCCAAATTTCATGTGAATCGGTTCAGTAGTTTTGGCGTGAAAAGGTAACAAACAAACAAACAAACATTTTTATTATATTTGTAGGGATTTTTAATTTCTATTTTAGTACAAGTATACAATTGGGCAATTCACAATGGATATTGTATAGTTGTATCTGTTGTATCGTGTATTACTTTACGGTAGTGTAAAATTGTTGTTGGTAATTTTCATTGAAAAATCTGATACAACGATAAAACTTCATTTGCCATGTTTAGTCGGGGGTCACATGGCAATTTTTATTGCGCAACTTTTTGGCAATTCTCTTTTTATGTCCACACACGACAATTTCTTCGGCAATTTTACTGTTTTGTTTTGTTTTTATTTTCTTATAATTTGACATTTGTGCTCTAGTCGTAAAGAACAATAATAAAATTAAATACATACATACATAAATTTATTTAATTGGTGTTGTTGAAAAATGAATTCAAAAGAAAAAAATGAAATAATAAAATCCATAATTGAATTGATAGGAGAAGCAATTGATTTGGATTCTGAAGACAGCGACAAGGAGGACATATTGATTGGTTTGTATAATGTGTTTTGTGAAAAACCATACATATTAATTTGAAACTTTTTCAAGGTTTATCCAATTTGTGTGAAACAGCATCGTATCTACCTGTAAAAAAAAAAAAAACAAAGAAGCAATGGATAAAACCGTGGAGAAACGCAAGAGTGGACCACGGCTCATATTCTTTTTTAAGAAACGAATTATTGTTGACGGACGAAATGTCATATAAAAACTACCTTAGAATGTCTGAGGAACAGTTTAATTTTGTACTTAACTTAGTGCAGCAGGATATAAGACGCGCTGACACTCAAATGAGAAAGGCTATATCTCCTGCTGAAAAATTGGCAATAACGCTGCGTTTTCTTGCCACCGGTATGTATTTGATTTTGAAAATTTAATTTATTGTATAAAACTATCGACATTTATTTTAGGTGAAACTTTTCGCAGCATAGACTACCAGACAAGAGTATCGAGGTCGAAAATTTCGGGTGTAGTTCCTGAGGTGTGCAAAGCAATTTGTAAGCATATGGCTCCAATATATTTGAAGGTATTATAGCAGAAACGTCATTCCATTATAATTATATACAAAATAACATATATAGATATGCTTGATTTCAGTTTCCTAAAACTCCGTTAGAATGGGAAAAAATAGCAAGAGAATTTGCAGTCAAGTGGAAATTTCCAAACTGTTTAGGCGCTTTGGATGGAAAGCATATAAGCTTTCGGCCTCTACGAAAAGACGGAGCCTTTTACCACAATTATAAAGGAAGCAACAGTATAGTTTTAATGGCCTTAGCTGACAGTAAATGCAGATTTATATTTGTGGATATTGGTTGTAATGGCCGAAATAACGATGCTAGTGTATTCCTTCAAAGTGGTTTAAAGGAGGTTTTGGAAGACGAAAAGCAAATTCCAGCTAACACTGTTGTAGGAAATGGACGAATGCTTCCATACGTTGTGGTTGGAGATGATGCGTTTCCGTTACAAACGCATTTAATGAAACCTTACCCTTATCATAGTAATTTAAGAGAAAAACAGGTTTTCAACGCTAGGCTTTCCCGAGCAAGGCACGTTGTGGAACACGCTTTTGACATTTTGTCAAATAGATTTCGAATTTTCTTAGCTCCAATGAACTTAAAAAAACCAGAAACTGTTGAAATAATAATATTAGCCAGCTGAGTTTTACACAATTTTTTGTTGGATCTTAATGACACATTATTTAACCAATCCGTAGATTCCCCAATGGAAAACAATGAAAACCCCGACAGTATGTATAATCCTAAAAAGGGACGTGCAGAACATTTCCGTCAACAATTTATGTCATATTTTAATAATGAAGGCAAAGTAGATTGGCTGTGATATGTTTGTATTTCTACGTAGATATAGATTTTCAATGTTTTTCTACTTCAACAACTTTATCTAATAATAAATACCAATAATCAATAATAAAAATGATGTTTCTTTATTGTTAAAGAAAACTAATTCAACAAAAAATACATAATTATTAATATATGTATGAAAAAAGAGAAAGTATCTAATACTTTTCAGGTATCGGTTTTTAATATATCAATATATGAATGAAAAAATACAAAAATATGTAATACTTTACAGCTATAATACAGGTATGGGTTTTTCTGAAATCTGGAAAGAAAAATTGATTTTATTATAATGCATGTATGTTTATGTGCATGGGTAATTACCAACCTTTTAAAATTAATTGTAATCATCATCACTTAATATTCCTTCCATTGAGAGTTCTAATATGTCTGTGGATTCTAGAGAACCACATACAAAATGCTCTTCTATATTTATATTTCTTGATGAACAAGTTGGAGCTTCTTCAGAAATCTCCGTGGACAGAGACGAGGTGTATTTCAGGCGCCTTTTTCAGCGGATTGCTTACACAGTTTTCGCATTAAGCATTCGACTTGCCAGGATGCATCAGCTTGGTCTTCTGGATGTATTTCCTCCATTCGAGCTGTGACAAGATTTCCAAGCCACGCAAACTTTTTTTCATCTTTCCTTCTGTTAATCGCAGTCTTTCATTTCGTTCCGAAAAACATTTATTGAATTTGAGCCCTAGTTACATACATATAAAGTAATACAAATATATGCATACATATTTACATATATTAAATATCATAAACATACCGTTCTTCTTTTTGCCGGGGGTTCATCAAATGAACTTTCGTCCTGAGTGCTGCATATTTCACTTTCCACGTCCTGGGTTTCGAGCTGATTATCACATACAAATACATATATGTCAGAATAAATTAATTAAAAAAATTGTTTAATTACAAACCTCTATATTATTTATGCTTTCCCTTACGTCAGTATGAAAATTTAATTAAGAAAATTAAGTTGCTGGAAACACCAAAGTTTGGGAACGTATATATCGGCAGACCCATCGGCCTGCTTTTTTTTTGACTGCTTCATTTTTCTCTGCTCTTGACTGAATCGAGTTCGTAAGTTCTTCCATTTTCTCTTTATGTCTTCCATTGTAATTGAGCTGGTCCCTTTTTGCATCTCCTTCAAAATATTATTGTAAGCTTGCGCCTTCTTGTCCCGATCCAAATATTCTTTGCATTTAACAAAATAAATGCAATGGTTTTCCTCTACCAAAGTTATTAATTTTTCAATTAAGTCCCGATTCCATTTAAAGGCCATTTTAATAAAGTAAACAATAATTACGAATTATTCACACCAAGAAGCGAAATACCGAATGAAAAGAAATGTCAAATATTCAACAAAAAAAAGCGAATGAGAGAATTGCTTGAAATAGCCGAGAACCGGCAATTATTTTTCCCTTTTTATTCCCCTCACCGCAAACATCTACAAACTCAAGAATTGCGCAACTAAAATCGTCGTGTGTGAACTGCGATTTAGTAAATGTTGCATATTATATCATAACATATCAGTCCCAAGTGAATGCCAGTTTTGATGAAAAAGAAAAAAACAAATACATACAATTTTACAGCATAAATAATTATAAAATAAAAAATGGAAAATAATGCAAATAACGAAAATACATCGGCAAGTTTATTTATATAAAAATTATTGTTTATATTTATATACACATAGCCCATAAAATCTGCGTTCACCATTAAAAAATTTATAAGTGTTATAAAAACACAACATAAATATTTAATCCAAATCAATTTTTTTTCATGTATTTTTTCTTCACATGTTTTATTTCAAAAATCAAAAAAGAAACTCCAGATTCCTCTCTTGCTTTTTGAAATAACGGTATATTAGTACCACAACAAGTAAATATAGCCACCAAAAAGTCTGCGTTCAGTTTGTTTGTTGTGATAATACCGTTACTTTTTCAATTATTTTTTCTACTTTTTGCTCACTTTCTATTACTTATTATTATAATTGATCGTTTAACAAACTCGGTGGTCAATTTATTTAAAAGTGATAATAATTTCAAAAAAAAATGGAAACCAAAAATAAAGAAATTAGTGTATCAGAGAGAAAAATAATTATAAAATTGTGGAAAGAAGGAAAAAGCTTCCGAAAAATTGGCCAAACTATTGGGAGAACATATTCTTCTGTCCAACGAGTAATAAATTATTTCAAAGAAACCGGAATTTTAACATCTAAGTCACGGTCTGGACGTCCAAAACTATTAACAGTTCGGGAAGAGCGTACCGTAATCAATATGGCAAAGGTAAATCCTAGAATTACTTCTTCAAAAATTGTGGGAAATATAAATGAAATGTTTAAAAAAAGTATTTGTGCCGAAACTGCTAGAAAAATTTTACGCAAAGCTGGATATCATGGCAGAATCGCTAGACGAAAGCCGTACATTTCACTTGTGAACAGTCGAAAGCGCATTGAATTTGCACATAAGTACATAAATAAGCCTCCGGAGTTTTGGAAACAAGTTATATTTTCAGACGAAAGCAAGTTTTGTATATTTGGCATAAAAGGCCGTCAAATTGTGTGGCGTAAATCTGGAACTGCGCTTGAAAAACAAAATCTTGTTGGTACAGTCAAACACGGTGGTGGCGGAATTATGGTGTGTGGTTGTATGGCGGCTGGTGCTGTCGGTCAGCTGGAATTTATTGAGTCCACAATGGATAAATGGGGATATTTGAGTATTCTAAAGAAAAATTTGAAACAAAGTGCAGAAAATTTGAACTTATCAACGACGTTTTGGTTCCAACAAGATAATGATCCAAAACATACATCGGAGATCGTTAGACTTTGGCTCTTATACAATGCTCCAAGACAGCTTAAAACACCCCCCCAATCGCCCGATCTCAATCCTATTGAGCATCTTTGGGATCTAATGGAGAAAAAAATACGTCAGCATGTAATAACAAGTAAAGAGGCTTTGCGAAGTGTTGTGCAGACAGAATGGGCGAAAATAACATCTGAGGAAACAGAAAAGTTGGTCAAATCAATGCCAAACAGACTAAGTGAAGTCTTAAAACAGCGTGGCTATCCCACAAAATATTAATTTTAATTTATCTTCATTATTTCTAAAATTTTTGTAATTTGTTTTACGACTGAACGCAGACTTTTTGGTTGCTCTTTTTACTTGTTGTGATACTTAAACCCCGTTATATCAGAAATGAAGTGCGGTATCTGAATTTTTTTTTGTTGCTTTTTGAACTAGATAATGTAAAAAAAAATACATAAATAAAAATTAATTTGAATTAAATGTTTATGATGTGTTTTTATATCACTTACAATACATTGTAAGGTGAACGCAGACTTAATGGGCTATGTGTATATATTTTTTTGTATTCTAAATTAAAATGTAAGAGATACGTAACTTAAGCTCCAGGGTATATCTTATGACCAAGAAGCAAACACTGACACGGGTTTTCTCTTATACGAAATAACAGAAGTAACGAAGCGACCTTTCCTCGTTGGATCGAAAATTACTAAAGAAAACGTTTTGCACTATGAAAATACAACTGACCGTTCACAACAAATGATATATATATATATATATATATATATATATATATATATATATATATCAAAGGCACTGAAATAATGTAGCTTTGTTTTTTTTTTTTAAATTGAAAATATAATATATATTAAAATTGTAATAGAAAAATATGTTCAAAACGGTTAAAATTTAAAGAAAACAAGTAAGGAAATTATAGTCGGTCTAGACCGACCATATGATACCCTATACCATGGTTTAGAGACCCTATCTTTCGGTCTAACTAATTCGATATAGAAAATAAGCATAAACCAAATTCGAGTGGCATTGTTATTAATCTTTTTGCTGCAAATATGAAAAAGTCCATATCGGGTGCTATATTATATGGGTACTAGGTCGAAAAATGAACCGATCTTGACCATATTTGGTAAAGTCACTTATATTTCGAAAAAATATTTACAAACCAAATTTGAGAAAAATCTGTGCAATATTTTTGTTTTTTGATAGATTTAAGTGAAGATCGGGAAGCAGCTTATATGGGACCTATGACTAAGAATTGTGCTATAGGAATTATTTTTGGACTACTGATTAATGGATATAATAAGTACATGCAAACCCAATTTGACTGAGATCTATGTTATAATTTGGATCTTATGGCACTTCATGTCGGTTTCATAAGGGTCATTTGTATGGGGGCTAGGTCTGAACATAGACCGAATTTCACCAATTTCAATAGCGTTCATCCTATGGCCGATAGAAGCTTATATACCAAATTTCGTCAGAATATATTCATATTTGCGACCTGTAGTTTGTTTAAAAGCTTTACATGGACACACAGACGGACGGACGGACGGACATTGCTAAATCAACTCAGAAAGTGATTCTGAGTCGATCGGTATAACAAAAGATGGGTCTAGGTTAAATATTTTTAGTAGTTACAAACAGCAGCACAAAGTCATTATACCCAAACCACATAGTGGTATAGGGTATAAAAATTATAAAAACGTTGTGCTATGTAATGGATGGAGTAAGTAAATTTAAACCTGGAATATGAAATAGTGCAGAATTATGTTTACGTTTACATTTCAATAAAATTCGTATTAATTTGTGTCTAGTTTCACAGAATGTATTTAAAACGCTTTTACCAATTCCTTCTTTCCGTGGAAAAGAACGTAAAACATCTGTACTTGTTCGCAAATATGAACATAATTTGATGATAGTTGGTGTATCAGCTTCCATCGACCATAGGATGAACGCTATTGAAATTGCTGAGAATCGGTCCATGTTCAGACCAAGCCCCCATACAAATGACCCCTATGAAATCGACATAAATTGCCATAAGATCCAAATTGTCATATAGATCTTGGTCAAATTGGGTTTATATGCGTTTATTACATCCATTAATGAGTAGTCCAAAAATGATCCCTATGGGACAACTCTTAGTCATAGGCCCCATATAGAGCTGCTTCCCAATCTTCACTTAAATATATCAAAAAACAAAAATATTGCACTGATTCTTCTCAAATTTTGTTTGTATATATTTTTGCAAAATGGCCAGGATCGGTCCATTTTTGGGCCCAGTCCCCATATAGATATATTAACCATATAGATAAAAATCCCACTCAAATTTGGTTTATGCTTATTTTCTATATCCAGTTAGTTGGGTCTAAGAGATAGGGTCTCTAAACGCATGGTATAGGGTATCGTATAGTCGGCCTAGACCGACTATAATTTTCTTACTTGTTTTTTATTTATTTAGTTGGTTCCCTGCACAACAAGACTAAGGCCCAATGCACACCACGATTTTTGACGACGTCGTTTTTCTTAATTCTCTTTTGAAGCTGCTACTAAAAACCTATTGCATTCATACGATGATTTTTAGTTTCGTGTCTTTTTTTAAATCTGCTTTAGTTTATTTTTCGCATTAAGAATTTATATAAAAAATATATGAATTAATCTAAATTCAAATCATCTTTTTTATTTTTAAATTCAATTTAGTTATTTGTTAAATAATATTTACATTATTTCATTATAAGATTTATGCCCGTTTTCTCAATAGGCGATTATCTTTTATCCCAACGAGATAGAAACTGCCGATTAAAGAAATTTGGTTTTCTCAATGTCTAGGTTGCTTCTATTTTTTCGCAAAGCTAACCGGCACACAGTGGACCATATTTTGAGAAGGCGGCCAAAAATCATTTTTTTTTTTTTACCGATTTTAAAGTTATGTTATTCATTTGAAAGTAAATACTAGTTAACCTCGGGAGCCAAAAAATTGCGACTCTATCTCAACTACATCACAGCGAACAGGGTCTTCGAAAATGGGCTTTCTCAGTATTTTGCTAAAATTAAAAATTTCTTTTTAAATTTTTATTTTTGAATGACTGTAACTTTTTTGATTTAAAAGATTTTGAAGTGAAATAAATTTTGTATAATTTTGTGGCTTCCATACTATTAATGTTAAAAATGTAAAATCACTGAGTCATTCCGAAATTAAAAAAAATTTTTTTTTAAAAAATGTCAAAATTTTCCGAAAATCTCCTACTTAATAGAGCATAACTCCTGCCAGTCAAAAGCAGTCAGAAAAAATCTTGCACTCTTCTATAGTCCGAACCCTCCCCTATACTCCTATACCCCATTATACATATTTATGAATACAAAAGTTGTCCACTATGTGGTTAGGATATATTAAGTTTGAGGTGATGTTTGTAACTGCCAAAAATATTGGACCTTTATCCATCTTTTATTATACGGATCGACTCAAAAACACTTTCTGAGTCGATTAAACGATGTCCGTCCGTCCGTCTGATTGTTATGAATACAAAAGTTGGTCGTACCGGTGCACCGCGCTGTATTTTTTTGTGTGTCGGTAGAGTTGTCAGGAGTTGTTATATACTTATAAAAAAGGGGTTGAGATATAATGCGCTTAATTGTTACAGGTACATTTACATAGGTATCTATCAAAAACATTAAAAGTCTGAATTAGAGTTATATAGTTTAAATACATGACAAAATGGGAAACAATTTAAATAACAGGTAAATGGTAAAAAAAAAACTATTGCGACATAGCCCTTTAAGATATGAGCAGGTATGTTTCACCTTTTAAAAGGGGTTAGAGTGTGGGTTTTTTATGCTTCTAAAAGTGGTAATAAAAGATAAAAATTTTTATTTTACATAATTGTAAGAAAGAGTATTTATAATAATGTTTCCACAAATATTATTCATTACAATTTGTGATATGGCTAAGTACTGTTACAGAGATCTGGCAGATATTTATTTTCAACCAAATGGTGTAGACGATGTAATTTTGCACGACTTCTTTAAGAATTGTAACCTAGAAGACATTGAAATGTACAAAGGAAAAATTACTAAGTTTGCATCGAATTTGAAAAGACGGTACATTGAATGCTCTCATAGCAAGGCAAATATGTACAAACGTTACCAAGACTGGTTAATAAAGGAACTTATTTTTGAGAGTGAAAAAAGGGTCGACAGCAAAACCAATTGATGGATGTAGTGAAAGATCTCGAAGGCGCAAGCTGGAGAATATCAATGAAGAAATTTCTCAAAGAATTATTAAGGATTCATTTTTGCACCAAATTCAACCAACACAAAATAAGAAAACTAAAATTGAAATAATTGAAAAAAATAGTAGAAGCGAGCCCAAGGCGCACAAAGAGGATTTTGAAAAGCATTCCTACACCGATTGAAGATAAGAAGTTTACACCGGAAGAAGCGTTCGCCCTATTTTTCGATTTGAAATTGACCAAAAATCAATATAAGGAATTGCGGAAGCGAACCAATGACAAGAATTGTGGAATTTTTCCAGAGTATCGAGATTTAGTTTCTACCAAAAAAGAATGCTTACCTTCACAATCTGCTATTAGTGTCACTTCAACATCAGCAGAAATAAAATTGCAAGATTTCCTTGAACATACTGCAGAACGATTGCTAAATACGCTTGATACTGATCATTTAAAAAAAATTGGTAATGGCAGCATTACTTGGTGATGGATCCTCTGGTCAGACACAATACAAGCAATTTAATACCAAAAATTCATCAGATGCTAATTTATTCATGGTATCTTTCGTTCCATTGCGCTTAACAAAAAGGTATAGCGTCTTAGAGCCGTCAACTAGTAGAGCAACAGAAATTGATATATGGAAAAATGAAATTCCTTCTTCAACAAAGTATTGTAGACCAATAAAATTTGCACTCAAAAAGGAAACCAAAGATGTCATAACTGAAGAAGTTCAAAAAATAAAAGATCAAATTAAGGAACTTCAACCAGTAATATTTAAATTTGATGACCAAGACATTGAAGTACATTTTAAAATGTGTCTCACAATGATTGATGGAAGAGTTGCACAAGCTTTAACTGCAACAAAGTCAACGTCAAGCTGCATTATATGCCAAAAGACATCAAGTCAATTAAGCCAACCCCCACCAGAAGACGATAGTTTTAAGGAAGCCTACGAATTTGGAATGTCCCCTCTTTATGCTAGAATACGTTTCATGGAGCATATTCTTAAATTGGGTTATGATTTGGAATTTGGTCCGTTAGGCGAAACAGTGAGAAAAAAACAAAGAAAATGAAGAAAAAGAAAGCAAAAAAAAAACCAAATTCAACAGAAATGTCTACAGCTAGGCCTCGTAATCGACCAACCAAAACAAGAGAATGAAACACAAATAATGGAAATACTGCAAGGAGATTTTTTTCCGATCCGGAAACTGCAGCTTCTATCACAGGTGTAGATCATGAATTAATAAGACGATTCAAAAACATATTACAAGTTCTAGCATGCAGCAGAAAGATAAATGCAATAAAATTTGGAGAGTACGCCAATAAAACAGCTATACTTTATAATGAAAAATACTCTTGGAGATATATGCCATCCACAGTTCATAAAATTTTGTACCATGGGGAACAAATAATTCAAAACAATATGCTACCAATAGAAGATCTATCTGAAGAAGCGCAAGAAAAAAGGAACAAAGACTACAGATTCTTTCGCGAGCACAACACAAGGAAAATGTCCAGATGTTGTTCTAATGAAGACTTATCACTATTTTGTTGTGCACTTCAGATCCATATATGTCCAACATTCGTCAAAAATGGAAAACTACCTCTATTGAATTAGACGAAGAAGCTAAACAACTTCTAGAAGATGAAAATCAAGGCTATTTAGAAGAAATTTTTACTAAAATTGGTTGATTTAAAGTACTTTTTGTTACACTTTTTTTTTAATATAGTTAAAAATTTTTCTTGATTTAAAAATTTATATATTTTGTAAATTTACAATAAAAATTGTTATATTTCATAAATTTACCATAAAAATTGATATAGAAATATTTAAAAATACTATAAAAAAATTTAACTAAAGCAAAAACATACGAGTTTTTCATTGAAACCTCTCTATCTTGAACCATTATAAGGTAACTTTTACGTTCGCTGTTTAATAAATTATATTTTAACTCGGGATCTTAAAAAAAAAAAAAAAAAAAAACAACCTTTGGCCCTTGTGCACATTAGGACTAAAAAGTTTACGGGGGCCAAAGTTTGGCATTTTCTGAAAGAATTAACTTAAATTGTTAAAAAGTATTAGTTGTAAAATTAACTGAAAAAATAAGACATTATATTAAAAACACCTTTTTTTTACCTTTTAACACTTCACTTTTGTACTAAAATTTAACTACAAATGAAAATGTATTTTAAACCCTCCGTAATTTTGTTCATTTTCGGTCGAGAATTACGTTTTATAGCAAAACTTAAAGGTAAAGACTCACCTACCTACCGCATATCAAAATTCCAATCCAATCAAAAGTTATAGATTTTTGACCGCCTTCTCGTCAAATGGTCCACTGTGCGGCACTCATCTGCCAATTATTTATTTATCGTACAAATAAATTATTCTCCCAACTTTCATATCAATTTTGAGAGGCATTGCCAACTGAAAATAATTCTCCCAACTTTCATACGTATTTTGAGAGGCATTGCCAACTGAAAATAATGTTTTTGTCGGTACATTAAAATTTTGTCGGTACAATAAATTTATGTCCTGGTTAAGTAACAGCCAGTTTGACAATACATTGAGAAAACCGGCATTAATCTTTTTATACTAAATAATTTAGCATAATTTTTCACACTATATACAAAAACCTATTTAATATTTAAATTATTAAGAGTATAATGTTTAGAATATCTAATCAAATAGCATAAATAGAACGTATCAATATTTAAAAGCTTTAAATTAAAACATATTATGCATATATTAAATAAAAAATAAATAAAAATGTAAACGATTCTTGATCTCACTGAAGTGGCCATTTCAAAGTACGAAAAAGAATAAAACGTAACAAGAAAAAAAGAAATGAGTGTGAAGAGAAATATGAAAAAGTCTTGAAAAATAGAAATCGTGTCTTTTTGTTTACCCCTCTAGCTTCTCTACACCGTTCGCCGTGTAAACACAGTATTTAATGAAAATATAAAATAATTTATAATTTTTATAAAAATAAAATATTTTACATATATTCAAAACAAAGCAAAGCTTAAACAATACTTAAATGGTATTGAAAAATTGGAAAACTTGTTTTCTAAAATGTCCTGCATTGCTAAATATTGTAATGTTGGCGGTAGCAAGTTTCAAAGACGTATGTATTGTACAAAACTGTCATTCGGAGACCAAACTTTTATGCCTTATTTGAAATATAGAATTATTTCTTCTTGAATTTGAAAAGGATATCCGATTATACAGATATGTAGGCTCACGTAAAGTTTTCGTGCATACGGTGTTATGTGGGATGATTTTTAAAATTATAGACATATCTTACAGCAAATAGCAAATAGTTCGCATCCATACAACAAAGTTAGAATTAGATAGGTTTTTGCAAATAGAAATCGTACATGGACTGGTGTAAGGTGTTGAGTTTTCCACAGTGATCAAAGCATTGAATTTATTTTTCCTGAAGCGACATTTATATGATCAGACCATGTGAGAGTTATTGAAAATAATTCCAATATTTTTGATTTTTTGTGTAATTTCAATAATTTGGCGGCTAAGAAGAAACACAGTTATAATATATAGTATATAACATAGCCCATTTATAACATAACATAGCCCATTTACCATAGCCATTAAATGAATTTGTTTAAGATCCACATTGAGGTTCGCAACACAGTTCATCAAAACGACTACAAACGTAAAGTCATCACTATACATATGAACTTTACAATACGAAAGTTGCCTAAGTAATTCATTTAAGTATATATATAGTAAAAAGAAGCGGTCCTAGAATTGAAACTTACGGGACGCCCTTTTTTAACTGGAAGAACATTTGACATTTTATTATTGTTGATTTGTAAAATAAGACGATATCAGATGAGTTGCGGAAGTTTTTAACTACATACGGAGTATTTCATGATTCATTCACAGTATCGAATGCCTTTGAGTGATCTAACAGCACTAGAAATGCAATGTTACCATTATCAAATACCCACGAATATCTTCAGACATATCAATAAGTGCAGTTATGCAGCTGTATTTATGACGAAAGCCTCACTGTCTGTCTGAGAGTAGAACCTTATTCTTGTCATATTTTCCAATTTGCTGATGCTGATGCTGATGCAGCAATGGTACGATATTCTTTATTTAATATAGGAATGGGTAAAATTTTAGCATATTTCCAAATCAGAAGATATGCATTTTTTCTGATAATAATGTTAAAAATAAGGTTAAATTGAGGTAACAGTTGAGGGATAATCTCCTTTAAAAATCTGGGATGTATGTTATCAGAACCAACATCATTAATTTTACAAATTTGAAATAGTATGAGAACTGCGGGTATACTATCCATAGTATATGAGGATGTCAGGGATATTTGTAAGAGATTCGTTAAGCAAACTAATATTTATTTCAGAATTAACAATTTCCTTAGATATGCCGATACCAATTTCTCGTGTAATTTTCCACTTACATTTTAAAGTCAAAAGCTAGAAGGATTAAGTCATGCTTAGTAGGATTTTCTTTTTACTACTGACAAAGAAAAGATCAAGTAACGAGTTACTTCTAACAGTAAAGTGTTTTGGAACTGTTATGTTAGTTGGAGAAAGGCCGAGTTTTGTAGTAAAGGGTGTCCCAACAAGAACGCAATTTTTAAATCTGGCAACATTCGAATTGTCATTGTTTGACATTTGAACAATTGTTATTGTTTGCTAGTAGAAGGTACGAGGTTAGTAAAAATGAAGCGCAACACGAATGAACAACGCATTCTCATTGTGAAATTGTTTTACCAAAATGGTGAAAGTTTTGCGGCTACAGTTCGCAAATTGCGATCAATTTGGGGTCACAATAATGCTCCAAAAGAGTCAACTGTAAAGAGATTAATGGATAAATTTGCCGAAACTGGGTCTGTTAGTGACGTAAAGACAACAACGCGCCATCGACCAGGTCGATCGACCGAAAATGTCGCAGCTGTACGTGATGATGTCGCTCAAACTCCATCCACCTCAATTCGACACCGAGCTCAGCAAATTGGTGTCTCCAAATCCACTATGCAGCGAATTTTGACGAAAGATTTGCATCTTCATGCATACAAAGTTCAATTGACTCAGGAACTGAAGCCAGCTGACCATAGACAGCGAAGGGAGTTCGTTAATTGGGTATTGGAGAGACAACATGAAAATGCTGATTTTGCCGCTAAAATCATCTTCAGTGACGAGGCCCATTTCCATCTTGATGGCTTCGTCAATAGGCAGAATTGTCGCATTTGGGGTGAGGAAAATCTTCGAGTGATTCACGAGAAGCAAATGCATCCTCAACGTGTCACTGTGTGGTGTGGTTTTTGGGCTGGAGGAATCATTGGACCTTTTTTTTTTATGAAAATGAGGCAGGTCAAGCGCAAACAATCAATGGTGTTCGGTATCGTGAAATGATAACCAGCTTTTTCTTGCCTCGAATTGAAGAAATGAATTTGGAGGGCATGTGGTTCCAACAAGACGGCGCCACATTTCATACAGCCAGAGAAACAATTCAATTGCTGCATCAGTCATTTCCCGGTCGTGTTATTTCGCGTTTTGGAGATCAGAATTGGCCGCCTAGATCGTGCGATTTAACACCATTAGATTTTTTTCTTTGGGGTTTTTTGAAGTCGGTGGTTTACGCGAATAAGCCTTAGTTTGAAAAACATCAAGCAATTGTTTTCTATGGATGAAACTTTTGCCGTTTTCTTTTCTGACAAAAAATGTCGCTCTTTTTTTATCCTTTTTTCGAAAAGTGTATTTTTTATATATTCTGAATTAAGAGCAACCTTTTGTTATACATCAATCGAAAGGTCTCAAAGTCGAGCCCTCGCAAATTACAAAAAATTCTAGCCATTGGCTTCTTTCAGGTCATAGTGTGAGAATATTTCCCCATTGTTCCCCTTTTTTGAATATTTTCACCCTATGACTTCCAAGAGGATAACAATCAAAATTTTTTTGCATTTATGAACACAGCAATTTGAGACCTTTCGATTGATATATAATATAAGGTTGCTCTAAATTCAGAACATATAAAAAAATACACTTTTCCAAAAAAGGGCAAAAAAAGGGCGACATTTTTTGTCAGAAAAGAAAACGGCATTTAATAAATAAATGTTCAACCTTCTCATCAGGTTTAGATTTGTTATGAACTTTACACATAATGGCTTTTCTGACAAAAATGGCTGAATCCGGTTAATTTTTGTATGGGAAAAGTTCTTAAATTTTCAAACTTTCACATTGGTTATGTGGAAAAATAGGCTAAATCACAAACAAGCCGCTATAAATATATCCTCACTTAGAGCGAGCTAGGAGGAACATATATTAGTTTTGATTTAAAATTCACATCTACCACCATACAAAATTCTCTAAAATTTTACAATTTTATTAAATAACACGAAAATTTAAGCACTATCATTTATGTTTTATACTCTATTAGATAGGCCTTGTAAATATTTTTCATATTATATTTCGTGTCCTTTAACATATCAAAGAATCATTGTAGTTGACGGGAGCAGTGTTAATTTTTTAATTAACTACGAGGAAAGGCCTTATTTATCCGCTCTCGTATATATGTGTTGTCTGCAGATATCATGTCGGATTAATAGGATGTATATGGGATTAAGACCACCATATTCATAGAGAACATATTCGATGAAGCCTCGCGACTCTACCAAAATACTCAAAAATTACTCCCAAAGCTCTGCTTTTAAGGAACACTGCGCAATGGCAATATCTATCTTTAAATATAAACACAGGAATGTGACAAAAATACACATGGTATTCTTAAAGGTGCTATTACATGATGTGTTTTTTACATATGTACTGTCAAATTTCGTCACAACAAAAGTTGTACACATCGTGTGATACATATGAAACATTGTTTATGTACAATACATGAGGAAAGTCACAAGTACATTTTTCAATTAGAACTGGTTCTATTTTTGCATGACAAACAAGTGAAAATACAACACTGCTTGTGGCGAAAGAAAAACAGAGTACATTTTAAAGATTAACATTGAAAGAAAAATAAATTGTTTAGTATTAATTAACAATTAAAAAATACATAACCTTTTTTTTTAACAAAAAATTTTTTGTAAATTCACAAATTAAATCAGCTGTTGTTTACATTTAGAGGTTATGTCATACGGAAATACATACGCACGTGTGATAGCAAAAATTATGAATCGTATGTAAAAAGACAATTTTGACAGACATGAAGAATTTCATATGGATAAAAAAAGTGACAGTACATATGTAAAAAACATTTCGTGTAATAGCACCTTAACTTGTGGCATGACAGCTTTGTCGCATAAAAAGTACGTTAACTACCAAACTTAACTGAGGTACGCAGAGAAAATGGATTTATTATGGCCGCCGAGTATTTATGTTACCACACAAATTACGCTTAATTGGAAAACTGATTGTTTGGTAATGTAAATCTTTACCCCTTACACAATTCTACACGCTTTTCCTCACTGTATTTCTATAATTATCATTTTTAAGAAACTAATTGGTGTTAATACAATTGTTAATAATATTATCCAATATTGTCGTTATTCGACTGGCGCATTTTATTTCTGTATGTATGTATATACCTAAAGCTAAAGCTGTATGCGATGATATATAAAAATTTGAATCGAAGATAAGAAAGAGGCAACCGTATCCTTTAAATTGCACACTTTTTGCTGGCTTAGAACAGATCCTTCACAAACAATAAAATCCTTCAAAAAACACGAGAAAAAGAAAACAACATTAAATTGGATATGTATGTAATATTTATATTTTTAAGTTCTCAGTCAATATGTCAGTCATTTGTATAGCATCAATAAATCAACTTTATATAGGATACGCTGCTTATTACTTTCCTTGACGTCTAACTGAACTTTTCTTGCGACTTTAATTAATTACGCCAAAAAAAAATTTCCACTGAATATACATGCATTCAAACTGTAACATTAAAAAAAAAAATAATAATAATAAAAAACGAACACACACAGTTAATCCTATAATTTCCATGTTAATTCACCTGTTATTACCAACATACTCCGTTAAAAAAAGAGAGGCTGTTTTTGTTTATTATTTATTAAAACAGGTGAATTGTATACGCAGTAGTGTTGTACGCGTATGTATGTACATATATTTTAATTGTTGTTTTTTCCGTGGGTCATTTTTGGGTCACATTATAACAATTATCTCAACATATAAAACAATTTAAAAATTGTGAAATGTTTTTTTATTAAGTGATTTAACATCGTCTTCTGTCGGAACGACGAGATGAGGTTTAGCTATGTAGTAGATAATGTACACTGTATAAGCAGTGTTACAGTGGGAAACAGAAGAATGACACTTACTGAGATATATTTGCTATAGAAACATTTTCAGCTTCTGATGCAGTTTCCTATGGAAAAATACTTATAATTTGACACATTTTTCATATAGAGATATTCTCACAATCTGAGACATTTCCCATAATCTGAGACATTTCAAAATCTGATAAGTTTTTGCTATTAATCTGATATATTTTTCCTATAGAAACATTCTCATATTCCGAAAACTTTTTCCATAAATAAAATTTTATAATCCGAGATATTTGTTCTAAAGGAAACCGCATTATATTAAAAAACATTTTTCTATAGAAAAATGTTCAAAAAATCTGACATTTTTGGTATAGAAAAATTACTTAATCTGAGTAATGTTTTCTATAGAAAAATTCTCACCATAATTCACAAATTCTATCTCATAATCTGAACTTTATTTACTATAGAAATAATTCCATACTTTGAGACATATTTCATACAAAATATCTCTAATTTTTTCACAAAATTTTTTAATCAGAATTATCACAATCTGAAATGACTTTCCCATAATCTGACAAATTTTTCTGATAGAAAAATTTTCGCAAACTGAAACATTTGCTTTAGAAAAATTTTCTTAATCTGAAACATTTTTCCAATACAAAAATTTTCTTAATCTGAAAAGTTTTTCCAATAGAAAAATGTTCTTAATTTGAAACATTTTTCCAATAGAATAATTCTATTGAAAATTTCTTGGAATCTGAGATAATTTTCCTATAAAAAATTTAGTTTTCCACCCTACAAATTCTCATCACCTTGAAAAGTTTTTCTATAGAAATGTTCTCATAATATGAAGCATTTTTCCAATAGAAAAATTTTCAGAATATGGATATTTGTTCGACAGGAAAATGCTCGGAATCAGATATATTTTTCCTATAAAAATATTCTCACAACTCCACAAAATCTTGCTATGGAAAAGTTCTCATAATCTGAAAGATTTTTCCTGTGGAAAAATTCTGATAACTTAGGCATTTTGTACACTGAAATATTTCCTAAATTTTAGAAATTTTCTTATGGAAAAATTATTATAGCTGAGAAATTTTTCTACAGAAAATTACTCATAATCCGAAATATGTGTAGTTCTTTAAGAGAAATTCCCATAATTTGAGAAATTTTTCCTATATAAAAATTCTCGTAATCTAAGATATTTCTCTTAAAAAAAATTCTAATAATCTACGACATTTGCTATAGGAAAATTTTCATAATATGAAACGTCAGTTTAACCAATTTTTAGAATCGGTATATTTTTCCGGATGAAAAAGTTTTTCAGAAAAACTCTCAAAATCTAAGATAGTTTTCCTATATAAAAATTAATTTTCCTGTAGAAATATTTTCATAATCTGATAAGTTTTTCCTAAAGAAAAATTCTCATAGTATGAAATATTTTTCTGATAAAAAAATTCTCATAATCTAAAACATATTTCCAATAGAAAAATGTTCAGAATCTAGATATTTTCCCAAAAAATTCTAAAAATTTGAAACATTTTTCCTGTAGAAAAATTCGCATAATCTAAGATACTTTCTCTATAGAAAATAATCGTATTATCTGAAACATTTTTTTATAGAAAAATTCTCCTAATCTGAGCTATTTTACCTAAAAAAAAGTTCTCACAATCAGATATATTTTTGTTATAGATAAATTGTCTAAGTCTGAGATATTTTTCTTAAAGAAAAACTCTCACAATCTGAAATATTTTTCTCAATGAAAAAGTTTTAAAATCTGTGACGTTTATCTTATAGAGAAATTCTAATTATCTGAGACATTTATCTTATAGAAAGTTTTTCACTATCTGAGATATTTTGCTTATATCAATTCTCATAATATAAGAAATTTTTTCTATAGCAAATGTTAATAACATGGGAATTGTTCCGCCAGAAAAATACCAATAACCTGCTCATTTATCATATAGAAAATTTCTAACAATCTGATTTATTTTTCTTCTCATAAACTGAGACATTTTTCTTATATAAAGATTCTCATATTCTGAAACAATTTTCCTATAGGAAAATTCTCACAATCAGAGTTATTTATCTTGTAGAAAAGTACTCACAATCTGTTATATCTTACAAAAAAAATTTAATAATCTTAGACATTTATATTATAGAAACATTTTCAGTGTTACTTTAGAAAAATTATTATTTTTTTATAGAAAAATTCTTATAATCGGTGACTTTATTCTATATACAATTATATCTTTATCTGAGAGATGATTCCTATAGAAAAATTATCGCTGTCTGAAATATTTCTTCTATTTAAAAATTATCTTAATTTTAGTCACCACTGTATTTCTGTGTTTAACCTATAAGCATCTCATTTTGTATGTGTTTGACCATAAATGATTTAACTGGAGATTATTTTGGAAAGATACATTTTTTTTAGAAAAATACTAAAAAAATATTTATAAAAACTCAACAAGATTTACATACAGGGAGATGTTAAATTTAATGACTTTAATTACGGCACTTTTGAAATCAACACAAAGTTGGTTGTTTAAAGTTTAGTATTTTGTGGAAAATGTAAAATGAAATGTTAGTTTTTTTTCCTTTTCAAGATGGAAAGATTTTTTATTCAAAAAACTCACCTGTTAAATTTTTGTAACATTTGTTGGCTTAAGCTGTAAAGAATTTTGGTTTTCGCCAAATTCTTGGAAGTAAAAAAAAAATAAAATAAAATTGATTTTATTCTAGGAAGAAAAGAACTACACAAATTCCGAGAAAAAGTCAGTTGTTGAATTTTTGCAGAATTATGCAGATATTTGTGTTAATGCCTATTTATATTTATATTTGTGATGATTTATCCTCAGATACATATGTATGTATAGAGATGTGTTTATTTATTTGCTATTCATTAAACTTATTTATCTT
Organism: Cordilura impudica; assembly: GCA_963682025.1. Taxonomy (NCBI): domain Eukaryota; kingdom Metazoa; phylum Arthropoda; class Insecta; order Diptera; family Scathophagidae; genus Cordilura; species Cordilura impudica. The sequence goes on from OY821518.1 coordinate 200,047,086, forward strand.
GTCTTGGTTGTTGCTAACGTGTGTAAATTGGCGGATATTTCTGTCAATTAGCCGTTCAATACAATGTTATGTACGTTTAATCTACAATTGTCATAAATGTTGTTTTAATAGACAAGTTGTAAAATTTAGAACAAGTTTCCGATCGCTTGGTACAGTATATAAAAGATAAACCTTAAGTTTACAAAATATTCAGTTGACCGGCTTATCCCGTATACAAGAGCAAGTAGGTGATTATTTAGATGGCAGCATTTTTCTAAAATATGTAATGGACAGGGCACCGCAAAATACTTTGGTATCAACTGTGCTTACATTTAACACCAAATTAAGGTGAAACTTATGCCATTATCTTCGCAGGCAAAAAAAAAAAAAAATTGATATATAATATATAAGTGTAATACCGCTAAAGCGCATCACCAAAATATACAAGATGGACGCAGATTTAAACCTTACGACCGCCCTTTACGTTTTTAGAGAAATGAAACTATCTAATAAATATTATAAAGTTGGTGGCTGTATAGGATTCCAAAATCTTAAAAATGTGACAAAAGTTCTTAAAATTTGAAGGCAGTACCCTAACTTTTCTCAAGGGGATCTCGACCATAGATATGGAATTGCAAAAAGTTTGCTACTTCGTATAAAGATACTTAAAGATAAAGTTAAAAATACTTATAAAAGTTAAAATATTAAAGCAAAGTTGTTGTTACATAAAAGTTTAATTAACTTTAAAGAAAGTTTTATTAAATATCTATTGCTTCCCGACCAAAGTTACTATGTCGCGAATGACATACGTAATATCAGCAATAAATTAAAATATAAAAAGACATTAAAAATTTGGAAATAAGTTTATGGTCTGGCACATGTGGTATTACTGCCCGTGCAAAGAATTGCATTGTGTTATAAGTCAGTTGTCAAATATTTTGATCCGTACATTTTTGTTATATTCTTTTATCATAAAGAAAATTGTGATCTGTGATTACTACTAAAATAAGCCTGAAAACTAGGAGCTGCGGTACTTTGATTACATTTCATTATCAAAATGTTCGCGGCTTTAGAACTAAACTCACATCTTTATATATGGAAAGCTTTAACTTAAACCATCACATCATCGTACTTACCGAAACTTGGCTTAATGATAGTTTTTTGAATATGGAAATACTCTCTTACAAATACAATATTTTTAGATGCGATCGTGCGACCACAACAAATGGTGGCGGTGTTCTTATTGCGGTCTCTAGTATTTTATTCTCTGAGGTTTTATTAATTGACCCCTCATTCGACATTGAATTTATCGCAGTTTTAATTAAACTTAACGGAAAACAATTATTTATTACTTGCTCACATATTCCTCCATCGTCCCCACAGTCTATATATGACAAACATGGCGAAGCTATTCAATATATTCTTCGTACAGCTAATCAAGATGACTTTGTTATTATTCTTGGTGATTTTAATTTTCCTTCAATATCCTAGAAGCTCTTACCTGATGAAAAATATTTTGTTCCATCCAAATTAAACAACAAGTGTGAAGAGCTTTTCAATATTTTATACGATCTGAATCTTTTTGAAATAAATGGTATATACAACAACCATTATAAATTATTGAATTTAATATTTGTCAACGACACTTGTGAATGTTACATCAAGCGTTCAATCCCGATTTCTTCTCCTGAAGATACATATCACCCTACCATTGAAGTAAATTTGTATATTCCCTCTGGACTTTTAAAAACACCTTCTAAAAATGATGATAAGGATTTTTGTTTTGCACAACCAAATTACTGTTTGTTGAACGAACTTCTATACAGTACGAACGGGCACAGTCTATTATCTTTTTCTATTGGATCCACAGCTGCTATTGATCATATGACATTTTACAGTACGATTTCTTCTGCAAGGGATTTATGTCGTAAACTTTCCGGTCCTCCTTGGATTATGGGAAATACTCCATTAGCCGAGCGGAATATACTGCACTGAATAAATCGTGTTACTCTAATTATTTAATCAAAATTAAAAAATTGTTTCAAAAGTATTGGATTACTTTTAAAAATTTGTCAACACTAAGAGAAAAACAACTGGTTATCCTGCTATTATGAAATTTCAACATACTGAATCTTATGATAATACTATTATAAGTAATTTGTTTGCTGATTTTTTTTCACCAACTTATTCCGATTCAACTTTAGATGATTCTACCACTTATCCATATATACTGACTGCTAATAAAACCATATGTATTCCATTCCTTGATGTCTCTATGGTTACTAATGGTTTGAAAAACTAAAATTTTCTTATAGGTAATCGTGGACCTGATAAAATTCCTAGCAGTATCTTAATCAAATGTGCGTATGCTTTAGTTATTCCATTGACAATAATGGTTAACTTATCAATTAAATACGGATACTTTCCAAATACGTGGAAGGACTCTTTCATTATTCCGTTATTTAAACCCGGAAACAAGTCTGACATTACAAAATTTCATGGTATTGCAAAATTAAGTACTATATCTAAATTCTTTGAAAAAATTATTACTGATCAATTATATCATCAAGTCAACACATTGATTTCTCCATTCCCAACATGGCTTTCAACTGCAACAAACCTTTTACATCTTACAACAATAGTCAATCGGGGTTTTCTTCAAAGAAAGCAAACTGACGCTATTTACACTGGCTTCAACAAGGCATTTGATAAAGTCAACCATAAACTTCTTATAAAGAAATTACATCTCATAGGATTTTCTGATCTTAGCATAAAGTGGATATATTCATATTTAACAAACAGAAAGCAAAATGTACGTCTTCGAAAAATATTATGTTTTATCTGGAGTAGCGGAAGGCAGCCATCTTGGACCGCTTTTATTTTCATTATTTATAAATGATTTCCAGCAGGTTATTCAGTTTTCAAATATCCTGATATATGCTGACGATATAAAAGTCTTTATGAGTTATAACCAATATTCCGACCATAATTATCTTCAAAATGATTTCGGTTCGTTTCACTCATGGTGCATTTTAAATTTAATGGAGCTGAATCTTAAAAAGCGCAAATTTATGCGTTTTGTTCAAAAAAGACCAATATCTGTAAAGTATGTGTTGGGCGGCTTTCAGCTGGAAAAAATTGATAACTTTTTAGATCTTGGTGTTTTATTAGATTCAAAGCTTAGTTTCGTTCCTCATATTAAAATTACGTTTTATAAAACGTTGGTCTAAAGAGTCAATGATCCGTACATAACAAAAACACTATACACGTCACATGTGCGACCGATTTTGGAATATGCCTCTATCATATTAATAGTATAGAATCGGTGCAAAAACAATTCCTACTATTCTATCTTCGCAGCTTAAATTTTAACCAATTTAATCTTCCGTCGTATAATTGCAGACTCACTCTTGTTAAGCTGCCAACCTTAAAAAGCCGCAGATTATGCTAAACGTTTCGTTTCTTTTGAACATAGTTAATGGCGATGTGTGTTCTGCTTTCCTGATCAACAATATTTCTTTTAACATCCTCCAGCGGCCAACACGTTTTTTCTCACCTTCATGCGTCCAGTTTTATAGATCAAATTATGCGAGCGGTGATCCGCTTAGACAAATGTGTATTGAATTTAATAAGCTTTATAGATTTATTGATTTTTTTTCATATACAAATGTCATAAAAAGTAAAATTATAATTTATCTGAACACATTAAAAAAAATTTTTTAATTTTGCATTCATTGTTAAATGTTTTTGTAAATAGTCGTAAGGATTAATTCCATAGATTAATAAATAAATAAATAAAATATAAATAAAAATAAAAATAATCTAACCCATAAAAACAAAGTTTTTATTAAAACTCTTTCTTTCCTTATGCATATGAGTTTTGAATATCTCCATGACTGTGAGTGACTGTGTGTGACTATCTTTAAATTAATCTTTGGCCACAACAAGTCTATGGACAAAGTTTCAGATCCATCGGATGAGGGGAAGTGGGTTTTAATCACTCCGTGACTGTTCGCGACTATGTCAAAGTTAATCTTTTTTCACACCAAGTCTATCGACCAAGTTTTAGATCGATCGGATAAGGGAAACTGGGTTTTAAATCACTCCGTGACTGCGCGTGACTATGTCGAAGTTGATCTTTCTTTACAGCAAGTATATCGACCAAGTTTCAGATCGATCGGATGAGGGTAAATGACATTTAGATCACTCCATGACTGTGCGTGAAATTGCGTTACTGTGCGTGACTAAGTCAAAGTTAATCTTTTTTCACAGCAAGTGTATGGACTAAGTTTCAGATCGATCGGATGAGGGGAAATGACATTTAGATAACTTCGTGACTGTACGTGACCATGCGCGACTGAGCGTGACTAAGTCAAAGTTAATCTTTTTTCACAGCAAGTGTATGGACAGTTTGAGATCGATCGGATGGGGGGAAATGACATTTAGATCACTCCGTGACTGTGCGTGACCACGCCAAAATTAATCTGTAGTCACGACAAGACTATGGGCCAAGTTTCAGATCAATTGGATAAGGGGGAATGGGGTCCACCCATGGCAGACAGACAGACAGACAGACAGATAGACAGACAGACAGACAGACAGAGAGAATGAGTTAAAAGAAAGAGTTTAATAAAAAATATCCATTGCTTGCCATAAAAAGCATAAAATCGCTACATTTTTTTGGGCAGTCTTGGCTAGCTGACACTATTGTAAATGAATTTGGGAATGGCATATGGCACAAATTCTTCCACAATGTCCAGAACTTCGCCCAATTGAGCGAGTTTGGACAACTGTCAAAAGATATTAAAGAAAACGCTTCCGAGCTTCTGAGTAGTATTTGCAATTAAATTGAAAAAAGCAGTTAATCATATAGGCAAAATTGACGTCCAGCTGCTTTTACGGCATGTGGAACCAACATTTCGTAAAGTATAACAGAATTGAAAAAATATATTTATTTAAATGCTGCCCAAGTAGTTCGTTTGTGTACAGTGTGGTTTCTCTAGTGTTTAAATTTAGAACTACTGGTTATTTTGAGTATATATGCGGCTCACGAACTTTGTCGATGTACGGTTGAACAACGTTGGTAAATATTAAATACATATTTTCAAAGTAGAAATCTTCTACCAAAAGTGTAAGAAAATTACGTTCAAAACTCGGTAAAAGGAAGCGCCTCTCAGGCAATATGTGGACAATACGTAAACGTGAAACTGGATCGTTATTGGATAAAACAACACGTTCTCGAGCTCGTACAGTGCATACAAATGAATACATTGCTACTGTTGCCCATATTGAGCAAGAACAACCAAGCACCTCATCTTACCATCGTTCTCAGGAACTGAACATTTGACGCATTTCTTTGATGCGCATTTTGCATAAAGATCTCGGTATGATGCCATATACAGTTTAATTAGTTCAGAAGCTTATTTTTATCTCGCGGTTACGTCAACAAGCATACGTGACTACTGAAAAACCAAAGCATCCCCTGAATTATCCACTGTTTGGTGTGGTTTTTGGATCGCCGGTATCATTGCACCATTTTTCTTCAAAAGTGAGGAAGACAAATGCGTTGCAGTGAATGGTGCGCGCTACCGTTCACTGATGTGAAATTGGGTTGGTCGTATGGGCTACTGCAAAGCTAGCCAAGAAAGTCATTTGAATAATATTGTGTTCCATAATTAGACGCCTCAATTAGGCATTTAGAACGCTCTTGAAACTACAGCACAAACCAAGTCCTTACAATTGAAATGGATAATGCTGACTCTCAAAGCATTTTTCAAAACTTTTCCGTAAAAATCGTATAATTTCACCTTTTTAATTTTCACATAATTCTCAATGTTGTCCGCTTTCAACATATTTCAAACACAAACTAATGGTTGATGGTATGGATCAGTTCAGATACAATAAAGCAAATTCAAAAAGTCACCGACTAAATAAGCCATCTTATTAAAAAAACTCCTACAGGATAGAATTTATCAGACCAGACATCCTTTAAATAGAGGAAGACCTTTGTACTTAATCAAGACCCACCGTTTATTTTACCGATCGTCCCGGCCATGTTGTTTCTTGACCCATATGGCCTTGGATTCAACAATTTCTTCTGTATGTATGTATATGGGTGGTGTAGGTATTGAGGAATCGCATAGTCTTGATGTTCTGGGCATAAGAATACAATGAGATGTTCGTTAGAACGAATATGTTTTTCAAGTGTCGAAAGAAGCATTCAAGTGTCGTGGTTTTTTAAACCGGCGTAACTATTACTTCACTCCCTCTGATCTCCTTGAAATCTATACCACACACATCCATTCGAAAATGGAATACAACTCCCACTAATGCTCATTAATGACAGTAGCATATCTAACTCTATCGACTCGTTAGAACATCGTCGGAATGTGGGCTTTGCAACACTGTTCTATAGTTATTACCAAGGAAACTTTTCTGTTGAACTCAACGAACTCTCTTCGCTGTGACTGGTCATTGGCTTCCGTTCTTGCGCCAATTATGAACTTATCCAAGACGTACTGCTTCGATATAGACATTTGAATGGCTTGTTTTTGTTTAGAAGTGAATTTTAAAATTATTATTTTCACAGTTGACGAACTATATTTTTTACGAAATTTTCATTGTTTTCGAAATATTGTTAAACAATGCTCCATTTGGCTAACTCTTAAGTTTTCAGCTATCAAACTCTCTTTTTCTTTTGGTTGGCAATACTTTACTGCACAAATGGCGGTAAATTCAAATCTTGCGTGAACTTTGGGAAAATCATACTTACGTTCAGTGCTTTCAATTATCTCTCTTTAGTTAATTCTTCTATCTCTAAATAAAATGCCACCTTACTTTTAATTAAAATTCTTTTATTTACTTAATATAAATTATAAAAATAATTGTAAATATAATTGTATCACAGTTTAAGCAAAATTAAAGCAGTAAATCATTAAAGACAAAAAGCTAATTACACTCTTAAATGCAGAGATACACACAACTACCAACCATTATTTAGAAGTGCCACTAGCAGTAACATGATCAAAACGGGCGCATTGTGGATAACAGAGTCTGTTGGGCAGGCGGAAATACCGATGACGACTGAATGTTGGATGCAGGTATAGTTGAAGTAACAGTGGATAGCATCCGAATTCCAGTCGATAAAGTGGTTGAAGTTATGTAGGGAATGTTGTTATTATTTGAAGTAACTGTGGCCAAAGCACTATTGTTAAGATTGCCGGCCATTGATGAAGGCAAACGGGAAATTGGATTTAACATGAAACTAGACGTTGTGTGAGCTGTCGAAGATGAAGAAGATGCAACCAATGAAGATGTTTGTATTGATGAATAAGATGTAACGGTTGATGCTGATGATTTGTGTGCCACCGGATATGACAATTGTAACGGTCTGTATTGACATTTTTTGGCATGTGTGCGCATATTGCTGGATTGTGTAAAGGCTTGATTACAATTCGGATGTGGGCATACATATGGCTTGCAACCGGTGTGATAGTTTAAATGTGTCTTCAAATGATGTTTCTTAGTAAATGCTTTGGGGCATATGGGACAGTTGAATGGTTTAATGCCAGAATGCAAACGATGATGTAATGTCATATTACTACGATCGGCAAATGACTTACCACAGACAGAACACTGATAGGGTTTTTCACCACTATGCGTTCGCATATGTTGTTTCAGTAACATTTTGCGCGAAAATCGTTTGCCACACTCAACACATTTATGGGGCTTGACGCCAGTGTGTATGCGTACATGCATATTGAAAGCTACACGTTGATTAAAGGATTTCGGACAGTAGGGACATTCGTATTCCTTTTTGTTGCGATGTATTTTCATATGACTGCTGAGATAGCCTTTATCGTTGAAGGTTTTGCCACATTCTGGACACTCGGCAGCAAATTCTTTAGTACCTCGATGTACCGATAAATGATACTTGTAGTTGCGGAGCTGCGAGAAACCTTTTCCACAGTCAGTGCATTCATACCGCGGAGATTTGTGTGTTTTTTCATGAGCCTAAAATGGATAGATAAAATATAAGGAATTGTATTAGAAATAAAATTTGTGATAAGAAGTAATAAAACTTCCTAGCAAATCTTTTTGTAGTTTTTGTGAATTTTAAGAAAAATTTTTGAGTAACTACGATGATGAGGAAATAAGTCTCTACAAACCATATAAGAAGTATAGTGGACGTCCAATAGTATGAAGTATATAATGTCAGGCCTTTTCGTAATGCTGGAAAATATAAAATAAAACATATGCAGATCTCGTAAGGCTGAAAGAGGAAGATCATCTTTATCATCAAAACCGCTGTCACTTAAATATTTTTCCAGCATTTTTAGCAAATCAACACAGCGTGTTTCCAATGACATTGCAACCAAAGGTATTGCTTCAGATAAAGCCGTAATTTTAGATAGCAGTCTTTAGTTACCTGCAGCAATTCTTGTGCAGAGGGATGCCTTGCAGAATTATCGATTAAAAAAAAATTTACGAAAACATCTTGGATTTTGGGCTTTTCCAATCACAAGAGGTTTAATCTTCTTTGTTCCCTCAGCATTCAGACAAATTAAAAACATTATTCTCTCTTTTGAGAGTTTCCTGCCAGGTGCAGAGTTTTCACCCTGAAGTACATACGTTTTGTTCGCAAACAATTCTCTAAAGACCATTGAGATAAATATCCAGAAAAGCACGAGTGTAAAGGCAACTAGTTAAGCAACCCTTTACATACTCGCTTCAAAGGAGTGTCTTTCTCCATTTTAAAAGGTCTACATTTTAAAAGGTTCAATAATAGAGAGAGCTTATAATTGTATGCACTTTCGGTTTGTCCTTCTAAAAATCCAAAAATTGTCGCAAAATCTGAATTTTTCGCTATTTGTGCAGTAAAGTTTTGCCAAGCAATATAAAAAGATAGTTTAGGATTAGCAAAAATGCAGCATTACACGATAGAACAAGTTATCATTATTGAACAATATTTCAAAAATAATTAAAGTTTCCCGGCTACAGTTCGAAAAATGTAGTCGGGAAATGGATCTAACTTTGTTAACTGTGAAGAAGTAATTGAACAGTTCAGGCAGTCTTAATCAATTGGTGATGCTAAACACATTTCTCATCCAAAAACAAGCCGTTCACATGTCAACATCGAAGCAGTGTGTTTGAGTATTGTTGAAAGACCAGGAACATCAATTCGGCCGTCGTGGACAAGAATTGCAAATTTCAAGAAGCTCTGTACACTTAACATCTGAACCTCGACGCTTATAAAGATCAATTGAAACAGAAACGGAAGCCAATGACCAAGTACAGCGAAGAGAGTGGAACAAGTGGATGCTGAATTTTCGAACAAAATCATTATAAGCGATGAAGCACATTTTCACCTCGATGGCTTCGTTAATCATCAAAATTGCCGCATTCTGGGTTCAGAGAACTCACATATGTTTACAACAAACAAATGTATCCGCAAAGTGTCTCTGTTTGGTGCCGATTTAGGGCTGAAGATATCGTTGGCTAGTCGATATCGCGACATGATAAAAAAGTTCTTTATGTCTTAATTGGATGATATTGATACGGACGACAAGTGGTTTCAACAAAATAGCGCCACATGCCTTGCAGACCGTTAAACGATTCAATCACTTCAGAGTGTGTATGAGGTAGCAAAGCCGTGGAGGCCATTTGCTTGACGTGTTGTTCCTTCAAACAGAAAAAGGATTGATTGGAATTCGGTTACCACTAGAATATTTATATTAGGTAATACGAATTTTTATTTTAATTCTTAACTATTTTAAAATGCAACAGATTTTCTTCCCTAACAACGTTATAAACAAAATTCTTAAATATGAAAGTACTCTCAATAGCAAAATTAGTCAAGTTCTATTATTTTCTATAATAATAAAAAAATCTTATTTTCGATCTTTGTCATTTTAATGATTGAGTTTGAAATTATTCAGGCACAAGATCAAATGTTTATACCCTATACCACTATGTGGTTTGGGTATAATGACTTTGTGCTGCTATTTGTAACAACCAAAAATATTTGACCTAGACCCATCTTTAATCATACCGATCGAATCAGAATCACTTTCTGAGTTGATTTAACAATGTCCGTCCGTCTGTCCGTCCGTCCGTCCGTCTGTGTGTCCATGTAAACCTTGTAATCAAACTGCAGGTCGCAAATATGAATATATTTTGATAAAATTTGGCATATAAGCTTTTGTCGGCCATGGGAAGCACGCTATTGAAATTGATGAGAATCGGTTCATGTTCAGACCTAGCCCCCATACAAATTACCCCTATGAAATCGACATAAATTGCCATAAGATCCAAATTGTCATATAGATCTTACTCAAATTGGGTTTGTAAGCGTTCATTACATCTATTAATGAGTAGTCCAAAAATGATCTCTTTGGACCAATATAGAGTTGCTTCCCGATCTTCACTTAAATCTATTAAAAAACAAAAATATTGCACTGATTCTTCTCAAATTTTGTTTGTATATATTTTTGCAAAATACAAGAGACTTTACCCAACATGGTCAGGAGCGGTCCATTTTTGGGTCTAGTCCCCATTCATATCTGCAGCAAAAAAAAAAATTAATAAAAATCCCACTAAAATTTGATTTTTGCTTATTTTCTATGTCCAGTTAGTTGGGTCTAAGAGATAGGGTTTCTAAACGCATGGTATAGGGTATCGTATAGTCGGTCTAGACCGACTATAATTTTCTTACTTGTTTTACTTTAAATAAAGCAAAAACATTGGCACATTTATTCTGCATGACAGGTTATATAGCTGTTTCGGGAAGAGTCACCAACCCTCATCAGTAACCAAAAGCAGTAGATAGTTTATTTGGTAAAAAGTTAAATTCATATACATTTGCTGAAAATAACCAAATGAGAACTCAAGCAAATAACAAACTAAAATATAAAACAACTTTGAAACAAATATGTTTATATATGAGTACACATTCCATACTACAATATACATGTTTGTTTTTGTCTTGGAAAAACAAGAAAAACAATTTGTTTTTGCTAAACTTACATTTAACGTTAATGGCGTGTCCTACGTATTTTTAATTTTATTATTTTATATAAAAATAAAAAATCTTATTTTCGATTTTTGTCATTTTAATGATTGAGTTTTTAATTATTCAGGCTAATGAATATGAATTTAACTTTTTACCAAACAAACTATCTACTGCTTTTGGTTACTGATGAGGGTTGGTGACTCTTCCCGAAACAGCTGTATAATCTGTCATGCAGAATATAGAGCAATTTTTAAAACAAATGTGCCAATGCTTTTGATTTAAGCCCTAAACACATAACGGCGAGTTGCGAGTGCGAGTAAAAACTAAGCTTTTTGCATGCGAGAATTTGTGCTTTTAAAAAATCATCAAAATGCTTTCGAGCAGCTGATTGACCTACTGTCAAACATAATTCAATTGTCAATTGTATACAAAGCTGTTCATATAACAAACAATAAGTATAACAAATGAATAAAATCTAAATTATTAACGGGTTAAATAAAGTAATTACTATAGTAGGCATCGCGTTTAATGCCTATCAGCTGATTCTCCTGTCATCTGATTTTTCTCGCACAGAAAATAGATCAATTCTATTTCCCTTGCGAGTGTTTTTACAACCTAAGTTGGTAACGCAACACAAAAAAGCTTTACTATCGATCTCGCTTCCATATATAGAAAAAATCATGCTGCCTCATTCTCGTTTTACTCGCACTCGCAACTCGCACTTATGTGTTTAGGGCTTTATTTAAAATAAAACAGTTTGATCTTGAGCCGGAATAATTTCAAACTCAATCATTAAAATTAGTTCAGTTTACCAATCAATGTCTTTATACAATTAAAAAATTAACAATTTCATTTGATGTAACTAAATTGAAGGCAGTATAAAATGCTTCGATAATATATATTGGGAATTGCAACAATTAATTATATTATAACATCATATTTTGAGGAGAAAATATATAAATCAGATATTGTGATGGATTGTTGGTTAATATGATAAAATTTATTTATTATTTGAAATTATTTCTCGGTTGTAGCAAAATAACTGCACACTGTTTTCATGTTTTGGTATTTATGGCCAAAACAAAAATCACACCCTGTTATAAATACCAAATCAGGTAGTGAAACCGAAATTAAAATATATTTGTCATTTTAAGAAAATAAAAAATAAATAGTTATAAACGCTTATATAAATAAAGTGCTTTAAAGCAGGTTCTACGATTGGGTAAGTTCTTTATCATGTGGTCATTCTCTTTTATTATTGTTATTTTTTTGTAAGAACTTATTAATCCTTTTAAAAGGACACCTGACAAATGGGAGAAAAGCGCCGTTATGTACGTTGATTTCTGTGCACATTATTTTTTTTTGATTATTATTATCTATGCTTTTGATTAGGTCTGCCCATGCACCGATTTTCACCAATTTCAATAGCGTTCGTCCTATGATCGTTAGAAGCTTATATACCAAATGTCATCACAATATATTCATATTTGCGACCGTGGACGCACGGACGGACAGACATCTTAAATCGACTCAGTGACCGATTCTGACTCAGAATGTGATTCTGGGTCGATCGATATTATTATGCCCAAACCTAGCCCAAACCTTAAAAGCATACCCGATTCCAGGGAAACTGTGTGTTTAAGAGAAAAAAAAAATATTACAAAAAATGTTTAGAGACCCATGAAGATTTAAGTTTCGAAATAAAAACTTTAGTTAAGAAAAAAATTCCGGCGTTATCTGGGCTAAAGCAATGTTACTTCACATTCTCTACGAAAACAGATTCTGCAATTTTGTTTGCATTCTCTGAGTTGTGTACCAGTGAATTTACATTGTTGACGAATATTGGTACAAAAATAAGCAAATATACAAATTTTTAAATCCATTAATTTAATACGATTTACTTTTAGGATTTATTTTGTGTAAACAATGAATGCTTGCAATGAAAAGACCCTCGAAAGCTACCATTTTTCAAGCATTAAAACACTGTTGAAGAACAAAAAAACGTCGGGACTTTGAAGAACCAATATGAAGTGTTCGGCGACCGAGAAAGCCAAGAAGCTTCTCGTCATTTTCTTTTTTTTAAGTGAAGACTTATGTTGTATACAATTACAAAATATACAAAAATGGATGGCAACGTTATTAAATGAAATGAAAAACAACAATAAACAAAGAAGAAATACACGGACAAACCATAATTTTGAACTGATTTACCAGTATATTTTTATAAGATATTTTAATTTCTAAACTCTCTACATTTTAAAAATCCCCAATGCTTTGTTGAAGAGATAAGTATATTAAAATAATTCTAAATCATTAATATGTAACTTACAAATTTTGCGTTATCATATTAATTTGTATCTATTATTATTTTATTTATATTTAATTTAATAAAAAATTAATGCATTTTAAATAAAATCAAATTACTCCACATATGTTGGTTACCGCAATGGTTGTAACAATCAATAAATATAATCAAAATTCCATATTATCAACTAAAGACAATTCATGCAATGGAATCTACAGATGTTTGGAAAATATAATTCAGTAATCACGACATAATGTATTGATAGTACATATGACTACCAAGATTTGGATAGCAACAAATTCGGTTGCCACAACAAATCCGTTTCCTGTGTGTTACATAACGCTTTACTGTGTACTTTATGATTCAATAACAACGAATCCGTTTCCTGTGTGTTACATAATGCTTTACTGTGTACTTTATGATTCAATAACAAAATAACAATGTAAAGAAAAAACTTTGTTTTCTGTTTAATTCGAATCTTGCGTGATTTTGGGACATCCCTTATTAGGAGTTAGATATTCATTAACTTTGTAAAGTCCACTGATATCCCAATGAAAAATAATATAGCCCTAGTTGTCATAATGGTTAGTTGCCGTCGGTACTTTAATTACTTCTCTCGCTATTAATTATACTTTCAAAACTTACCTGTAAAGTTTGTGAACATCCAAACACCTTATCACAAATTCGACATTTATAACTGATCTCCTCTGTACTAGATGCCAATAAAGATCTAGCTGAAGTAGCCATATGATTATCTCTTGAAGTTTTCGTAGCCGTCTGATGAAGATTGGTGACAGCAGTCAATGAAATATTAGAGGAACCGCTTAAAGCATCCTTTTGTGATTTGGAGTGATAAGAGCTGGTGGAACTAACGCTTGAGGCAGTTGGCGAAAGTATCGGTGATTTATAGGGAAAGCAAGTTGATTGCTGAGAAGCTTTATAGTAAGATTCCAAGCAATCTAAGCAATCCGAACGTGAGCATAAAAACTTGTTGGGAGTTGAAGGCTGCGACAGTGAAGACTGTGTTGGGGTGGGTGTTGGCGGTGTTAAAGGTGTTTGTGTAGCTGGTAGAGTGCTATTCGAATTTACTATGTAAGGTGCAAAATAACGTTTTTGGTAGGGAGCTGTTCGTGTTAAATTCATATTTTGATAAAAGCCGGCGGGAAACATGTGGGGTAAGAATTGTGCATAAAACTTTTGAGCATTTGCTGCTGCTACGGCTGCCAAAATATTTGGATGAAATCCCGAATAGTTTGGGCTGGCAGTATAGGTAAAATCATTAGTTGCGTTCGGGGGTATTACAGGATGTGTATTGGTTTCTGGATGTTTGTTCTTAGATAAGTCCAAGATATCGGCTGAGCTTACAGCTTTAGTAGCGACTGGAGCATATAACTTAGGACTGCTAGGCGGAGTATCTTGAGACGTGGCTGGCACTTTTAGTTTGCTTGAAGATGTTATATCCTTGGATACTCCTAATATTCTCTGTATACTAAAATCTGTTATTTGGTTTTGATTCGTATCAGAATCAATAGATTCCGTCTGAGTCTTGGGTTGGGCTGACATTTCAATATGCTGCAAACGTTGTAGAAGAGATTGTTTGAAACCCATTTTTAAATCGTTCATTACACTTTTTAATAGCACTTGTTTAGGAATTAATGCTTTGTTTATATTTTATTTCTTTTAGAATTTTAATTTTATTTTTATTAATTTTTTTCCCATTTAACTGGCCTTAATTCTTTTCTCTCTATTAAAATTTTTATAAAAGTTTTATTTTAAAAAGGTTTTAAAAACACTTAAAAATTTCACGTTCCCCGTTAAAGGGTTTCTTGTGGTACCGTCTGGATTAACGTCAAATTGCGTTATGATTTCTTGTCTTATTGACATGACACTTACATCAACTGTATCCACAGCTTACTTTACGAATACTGAAACTCAGTTGGGTTCTACCCCAAGCTAAACAATGCACACAGCTTCGCTTTTCACATTTGATCGTAAACAAGTCAACACACAAAAACGTGTTGACAACGTTAAAAACACACATCAAATTAACAGCTACTTGAAACTTAAACACACTGAATTTGCTCATAAAGCAGTAGCATTTGAAGGCGGTTTTCAGGCAGTTGTTGTTGTTTGTGTTTCACGAGCTGGTAATCAGCCAATACACGATCTGTTAAGGCCAATATTTTAAACTCCTCAAGCATTGAAGCGTAAAGAGCCAAATATAAACTCTCTGGCAGTTTAATTGGCTAAGATAAATTTCACTCTCTTATTTTGATTCTTTATAAAACTCTCTTTGTCTCTCTTTTGGTTGGCAGGATTCCTCTGTTAGCCGCAAGCATATTAAATATTTTACGATTTTTTTTGTTATGTGTGTTATTTTCCGTTTTAAATGTTGACGATGACACGATCGTGATCAGTTTTGTATTTCTGCTACTAATTTCGTGTTTTGTGACTCTCTCTCTCGTTTGTTTTAACGTCTTCTCGTTAATCATCTTATGCATGTGTGTTTGTGTGCAGCATTTAACTCCTTTTGCGTTTCCCTTATCGTTTTGAATGCGATTATTAATTATGGTCATACAATCTTTGTTTTTTCTCGCTGTGTTTAATTTTTTATGAGGAATATGGTGATGATAATGAGGATTATGATTTTTAGAGTAAGGAAAGTTTTCTAGTGTATGAGCAAGTTTGTATGTGATTCTGAGCATTCTTTCTACATATTTGTATTTTTTAAATATTTTGTCTTAGATTAGAATTAAGATTTTGTTCAAAAATTCAGCATCCACTTGTTGATGTTCAATAATCGATTCAACGAAATTACTTCGCTGTACGTAGAGAATCAGATCTTCAGTGAGTATACGCTGTAGAGAGGTTCTTGAATTTCTCAGTTCTTGTCAACGATGTTCATAGACTTTCACCAACATTCATACGCACTGTTTCGATATTGCCATTTAACCGGCTTGTTTTTGGACGATGCCTGAATTTTTGAACTACTCTCTTTACAGATGACGAACTTAGATAAATATCCGACTATACTTTGTAAATACTTTTCGTACTGTAGATGTAAATTTTTTTGAAAATTGTATTTTTCTTTTGGTTGTCAATACTTTACTACACAAATAGATGCAAATTGAAGTATTGCGTGAATTTTCGGACACATTCTGTAAATCTGTTATTAAGTACACTTTCAAATTAAAACGAAATCAAATAGGAATAGAAAAATAGAATATCCAAAATAATATTTGAAATTACAAATATATATATCGAGAATTAAAAATAATGAAAAATCGAATAGAAATGAAAAATTTATATAAAAAACTAACCCATAAAAACCAAGTTTTTATTATACTCCCTTCTTTGTAAATTAAGTTTGTCGTATCGTTTCATTCTACAGTCAAAAATTTTTTTTGCTAAATTTTTTTTCATCATCGCCACTTGTCTGCCTGCAAAGTTTCAGCTCGATTGGATCACGGGAATAGGGGTATTTTCGGCAGGAAAACAGAAACTATGAGTTAAAATAAAGGGAGTAAAAGTTTAAATAAAAAAAAAAACTGCCATAAAGTATTCATAACAATAGTATAAAATATGAATTCATAAGAACTAATTTATCATGACTTCCGAAGAACATGCTAAAATGTAATTTTTAAGATCCATAAAAGGCATCTATCATTCCATAACAAGTCCTTTTTAAGACATCCACGTCCAAGAATGACATCTATTTCCCTTTTTTGGATACTCTTATTTTTCTGGGTGATAATGCAAATTAGGACATTCCTCCTCAAATTATTTAATATATTATCAAATTAAAAGTCACATAAATAGGATATTAATCTTTTATTATTACTTTTTTTTAAAAACAAATGTTTTCAAGATTCAAAACAGTGTAAATTGCCATGACGAAATTATTTATGTGTCTATACTACAAAGTTTATGATTCTGCTTAACATTACACTGTTTCAGATTCTTAAATTTTGAGAATTTTTCTATAGAACAACTGTATATGATTCTGAGAATATATCTGTGGAAAAACTGTCTCAGATGCTTAAAATTTTTCTATAGAAGAACAGTCTCAGATGCTTAGTATTTTTGTATGAAAAAATAGTATCAGATTTGAAATTTTTTTCTTTATAAGAATAGCCTCATGTAAATAATTAAATCTATAGTAATCTCATCTCAGATTCTCGAAATATTTCCACGGAAAAACAGTTTCAATTCTAAAAATATTTCTGTAAAAAATCAATCACAGTTCTGTGAATGTTTTTACAGAAAAACAGTCTCATTCTATGGACTTAAATTTAGAAAAATAGTATTGAATTCTTAGAATAGTTCTATAAAAACAGTACCAGGTACAAATAATTTGTGTATAAAAATACATGCTTAGATTCTCGAAACTCAGATTCTTAAAATTTGCCTCTATGATTTTTCTATAGAAAAACAAGTTATACGCTTAGATTTTTCAATGGTAAAACAGTCTGAGATTCGAAACTTATTTCTATGATAAAAATAGTTGCATATTTCTTCAACTTTTTTTTTTATAGAAAAACCATCCCAGATTTAAAAAATTTTCTTAGTTTTTCAGTCTTATGCCGTTTTCTTTTCTGACAAAAAATGTCGCCCTTTTTTTTTACCATTTTTTCGAAGAGTGTATTTTTATATATTCTGAATTAAGAGCAACCTTATCTTATACATCAATTGAAAGGTCTCAAATTCGAGCCCTCGAAAATCACAAAAAATTCTAGCCAATGACTTCATTCGGGTCATAGTGTGAGAATATTTCCCCATTGTTCCTCTTTTTTGAATATTTTCACTCTTTTCCAAAAAAGGGTGAAAATATGTCGCATTTTATTTGCACTTTTTTTGAAAAGTGTATTTTTTATATATTCTAAATTAAGAGCAACCTTATCTTATGTATCAATCGAAAGGTCTCAAAGTGCCGTGTTCATAAAATGTAAAAAATTTAAACTATTATCTTCTTTGAAGTCATAGGGTGAAAGTATTCAAAAAAGGTAAACAATGGGGAAATATTCTCGCACTACGACTTGAAAGAAGTCAATTGCTGCAATTTTGACTTTGAGACCTTTCGATTGATGTATAAGATAAGGTTGCTCTTAAGTAAGAATATATAAAAAAATACACTTCTCGAAAAAAGTGCAAATAAAATGCGACATTTTTTGTCAGAAAAGAAAATGGCATAAGATTCTTTCAATAGAAAAAGCACCACCAACAAACGAAAACTAAGAAAAAAACATTTTGAAACAC
Organism: Cordilura impudica; assembly: GCA_963682025.1. NCBI lineage: Eukaryota > Metazoa > Arthropoda > Insecta > Diptera > Scathophagidae > Cordilura > Cordilura impudica. The sequence continues at coordinate 200,065,637 of OY821518.1, forward strand.
GTCATAAAATAACTGCTGTGCGTTTAAAAAATATGTGCGAAAATATTATTATTATGGGGTGGGGGAAGGATGATGTAGCTCTGTCGGTCTCTTAGAGTTGTCTAAAAGCTGTTTAGATTGTTTATGAGGTTTGGGTGAAGTTCTAGCATATTCAAATAGTTTGCACTATGTCTAACAATTTCGTAAATTACAATGGCAATACACAAATATCTGTGTTAATGTGAGTTTCTTAAGGTGGATTAATCGTCTCGAACCGCAGTCTGCAGACTGTTTTTTTTTATATGAAGTTTACTCGTTAAAAAAGGAGAGGAAAGTAACGAGCAATTTTTAGACTGCAGACTATTGATTTTGAAACGCAGTCTGAAGACTAAATATTGCCATCTCTTGATTATTTATTTTTTTCGTAAAGATTTTTAAGAAATGTTTATTTTTTATGTGGTGCTTTGGCATCTTTGCTATCAAAAGCAATTTTTCCAATAGATAAAACTTTTTCACTTCCAATTTAGACAGCTAAACAGCTGTTTAAAAAAAAATTCTGCAGTAATTCAACCTACAGACGATAAATCGAGCTGCGGGTTGCTCGTTATAATTCAACAAACAAGTCTTCAGTCTGCAGACTGCGGTTCGCGACGATGAATCCACCTTTACCCAGCCATCTCACATCACACTGCAAGTTCGAAAAACTCAATACACTCACATTTTTTTACTAATACACACACATTTTCCGCAGTGGTCACACTAATGGCACCAAATTTTTCGTGCGAGTAGTGGCAGACACTAACGATGATTAATGTTACGTTGTTATAAATTTAATGCAAATTTACTGGATTCTGTAAAATTGTAATTAAAGTTTTAACTTGTTAAATCTATTATAATGATTTATTTTTTGAAATGCGCATACAAAAACGCAAGTTTGTTAATTATAGAGCATAAATATTATTAACTATTATTAAAATAATACTAATAATAATAAATGTAAACATTTTCCCTCAAACATGTGCCTGTATAATAAACTCGGTAACTCTACTTAAAATAAAATAAGAGAGAGAAGTAAACAATTTTTTTCAAGTTTGCGCTTCGACAACATTTTAAAAATGAGATTGCAGTCAGATGTGTGAGCATAAAATTTAATGGCGATGGATTCGACTAATTCGAACAATTTTTCGTTGATAATACGTACACAACGATTTTACAATTTCAGTGTGATGTGAGATTGGGGGGTTACGTACTTTTTAGGAATATTCGTTATCTTTATGGATTATACTACTTTTAGAAATTATTGGTATCGAGTCTCTGTAGTACATCAAGCTTTTCCTTGGTATGAGTGATGGTTAGAAAAATATATACATATAAATATCTATTTTGTTAACGCTACAAATTAACTTCTCTTTTCCAAAATGTTTAAAAATTAACGTGGTATGCTTGAGTATCTGTCAACCACAAATTTAATAACGGAACTTGCAAAAAAATTTGACAGTAGTCTACTAACAGATGATAAGCGATGGGAGGGATGTCCAAAAACTCGTGGACTTTTTGATCAGCCCTTGTAGTTTTTACTATTTTCTATATTTGTGTTAAGTTATATCTTAGCAACGGTGACATCTATTTCAGGATCCCTTCATTTTTCACAAAAGTTTTAGAAAAAGCAACATACGTAAGATTCTATGTATACGGCTGCCGCCACTATTTCAAATTGGATTCTGAGGTTAGGTTAGATTAATTACGACGGGTCAAGTACCTGCTTGGGCTTGAATAGAGTATAAAAATAACACTTCTTACAGGCTAGTCTGTTGTGCTTATATCCAGGGTAAAAGCTCCATACATTCGTTAATAATGCTGGCAATAGAAATCTAGAAATATCATGTAAGTACTGAATATGCTCCACTTAGATACCCCACATATTCTACAGCTATTATTATTCAACTTTCCTGCTTCTTTGGCATAAATCATAGTCCAACAGTTAACATAGAATGCCATCCATGATATTGCAAGCTATGCTAAGCAAACCATGAACTGTTTGAAAATATGTTTCTGGAACGCAAACGGCTTAAGCCATAAAAACGAACTTGATCATTTTCTTAAAGACAATCAAATTGATATTAATTAAATCCAGATTAAAACATTATTTAATGTATGATCATTGTTAAAACTACCTTCAAGCTACTACTATTTGCTTTGAAGAACTTTGTGATTTCATCAATATATTCTCCACCAAGGTTTTCTATATTAGAAAACCAATATACAAGTTTTTTTAAATCACTAGGCCCTCGTTTCATAGTTGCTGGTGATTTTAATGCCAATGGGGGTCACGGCTTATTTCCCCGATGGGTCGTGTTTTGTTCAAAACAATTTCTAAAATGGGTATGGATGTGGTCTCAAGCGGAGAACCAACGTACCGGCTAACAGCTGGGCAAAAAATACCCGATTTGATCGATTCCAGATTAACGAAGAACATCGCAAAAGAACTTGTGCACGTAGAATCTTCATTGGAACTCTCGTCTGACCACACAATATCGCGTATTGTTACTATTTCGAACCCCCCAAAAATTATGTCCCCATCTGGTGATTTAACGCTTTTAAGTAATATCGATTGGCTAAAATACAAAAACTCTCTTAGTACCCATTGCACAGAAAGCTTTCCGCTAAGAACACCAGATGATATTGACCTCTCGATTGTTAACTTCGAACAAAATCTCAAACTAGCTGCTCAACTTGCTAATAAACCTCCTCGTCACACCAGGCCATATATAACTACTTCTGTAGATGTTGAAAGGCTATTAGGTGAAAAAAAAGAGTTCGAAGAGAGTGGCAACTGCACAGATCTCCTTAACTTAAGCAACTGAAAGAATGCACGAAAAAGCTACGGAAACTGCTTGAAACACAAAGAAACGCTAAATTGAATAGTTATCTTGAAAAACTGGATCCAACAGAAATAACTGATTACTCTTTGTGGCATGCTACAAAAAATCTTAAAAGACCTGTTGTATGTAAGCCTTCTCTAAGAAAGGAAAGTGGAGGATGGGCTAGGAATGGCAATGAGAAGGGAGATCTGTTTGTGACGAGTAAAAGTCATGCCGTTCGTTTTTGCGTACACAAAGCACTCCTTGAGGGCTATTTCTTATATTCTACTAGTTATAATTTAAGCACCAAATGTAAATTTAACGATATTCTTTATTTTACCCATTAAAAATGAATTGTATTTTTATTTATAATGATGTTGAAAATGTAAATTTAACTATATCCTTTTAGTGTGATCGAACGCAGATACAACCATTATGTTACCCATTAAAAATGAATTGTATTTTTATTTATAACTAAAGTCTAGTTGACATTTCTTTATAATATTAGTTAAGATTTAACGCTACTATGTTTGTTATATATGAAAACTATTTATTTCATAATGTTAAATAAAAATGGTAAAGCTCAACCACTGTTAACAACATACCATATAGTTGCTGGGGTGAGAAAACTAAATCACCACCACTGTATTGAGCTTTACCATAGTTATACAGCTTACATGGTCAAGCGACAGTATAAAAGGCAGTGCACTAACGAGAAAAAGTTAGTTCGCCAGTGGACAGCTGCACGGTAAGGTCATATTAAACTGAAAGGTCGGGTCTCCACCATCAGTTCAATACAACTTATTAATTACCACGGTATAATCACCCAAGATTGAAAGTTTGTTATACAGCATCAATCCAGTGAATTACATAGTCTGGATCAATTGACAGTTTCTGGGTCTCCATCATTGATTGGATCAGACTTGTTCATCATTACTTTTTTGCGAGAGTCTGACTACACGAACCATCCCCGAAATTGAAAGAGTGTTCTACGCCATCAATTAGACGGTAGTGTAATCAGTTCGTGAATAAAGTTTATAACGTTTTACGAAAAGTGGTGCATGTTTTATTTTCCCGTCGGTAAAAACAAATAAAGTTTGTAACGAACCCTGGGCACGCTGAGGTTGTCCCAGCTAAAGCGAAAACATGTCGTTACATGTTTGTGGAACATCTAAAAAAAAGTTTTTACTCCAAATATAACCCCTAGTTCTATTGATGAGTTGCCACCAGTTACTTCACAGCATAGAGCAGTGTCCCTTCGTTTTGAGATTCGAGAGGTCGGAGAGCCTATTGTTGATTTAAACCCCCCAAAAAAGTATCGGGGATCGATGGGATCAGTAATAAAATGTTTTTGGAGTTACCCCTAATAGCATTAAGAATAATTCTATTTATTTTTAATGCTATAATACGCCTTTAACATTTTCCCACAGAATGGAAAGTTTCACTCGTTACAATGATACCTAAACCAGCTAAAGATCACACAAAGGTCGATTCGTATAGACCAATAAGTTTACTGTCTAACTTGTCAAAATTATTCGAGAGAATTTTGGTAAATACAATATCCGTAGATCAAAATAATGTCATTCCAGCACATCAATTTGGTTTCAGACGAAAACACAGCACCACTGAGCAAGTTCACAGAATTGTAAGTGCCATAAAAAGAGCTTTTGAAGAGAAAAAGTACTGCTCTGCACTTTTTATAGAAGTCTCGCAAGCCTTCGACCGAGTTTGGCGCGAGGGACTCCTCTATAAAGTTAAACAGTTGTTGCCTCCGAACACACATAAGCTAATGGAGATCTATATAATTAATAGAAAATTCTCTATAAGAGAGAAAAGCTTTGTGAGCCCTTCATAGACAATTCATGCTGGTGTACCACAAGGTAGTATCTTGGACCCGCTTCTGTACATCCTTTACACATCAGACATGCCAACAAATGAAAACACACAGCATCTTCCCATATTGAACAGCTGGAAAATTGGCTAGATATGTAAAAGATTAAAGTAAATTAATTAGGAACCAGCCTATACCTCAACATTCCTCTGTTAAATACCTCGGACTATATCTTGACCGCCAATTTACGTGGAAAAGCCATATAGACGCTAAATTGACACAAATAAAATTTAAATTAGTACAATTCACATGGCTAATTGGTGGAACTCCAAATTAAGCCTCGATTTTAAGCTCTTGATTTATACTTGATTTTAAAACCCATTTGGTACTATGGTATTCAGTTATGGGGATCAGCCTCAGCTTCAAACATAGAAGGAATACAAAGATGCTGATCTCGTTGGATGAAAAATGGATTGATATACAAACAATTTTTTATCATTAGGTTATGTACATATATAGAATAAATGAAATTTTGTCTGGCACTGGTTGAATTTAATTTATAAGATTTAGTTTTAAGATTTGAATAACTTATTGTTAGTTCACAAGCCTATGTGAAGATCTAATAAATAAAGATGAATTAAAAAAAAAAAACAGTTAACATATACACTAGAGTTCTAAAGCCATTCCTTGGTAGTGATATAAAGTAAAGTCGCTTTGGGATTATAAGTCTTCGGTATAATTTTAAAAGTCTTGCACAGGCGTATCAAAGCATGAACCACAATTGCTCAGTCGTATGTCCGGCAATTGAATACCTCGTTAGTTAGCCTGTACGCCTTTGTTCCTCTGACCTACATAATATATGTGTACTTTTCTATAGGTACTCAATTTATCCTTGTAATCTTGGAAAATCGATAAACAATCCACAGGGACTGCTTTGAACAATATTGATTGATATAATTTTGTAGCTCTACAGGTGAATGCCAGTTCAGCATTCTTTGGCTGTTACAATTTTTGCTTTGATAGTACTTCTTTCTAACATTCCTCAATGCACAGAGTCATTGGCAGTAGTGATTACAAAATATTATAAATATGGAATTATCGATAATTAGATAAAAAATAGCATTTATCGATAATTATCGGTAGAAACAAACAATTCAAATTAAATAATTTTTTGTTAAATTAACTTAACTTATTAATTAACGTTCTTAAAAATATAACCCATTTAGGATTTCATCATCATTTGGTGAAAACATTCTTTCTCATTGAACACTTGTTGGTTATATGTATTTTAGGTAATTTCTAAGTATTTAGCATGTATTTTTACATCTTTAAAGTACGTCATTATCTTTTGCTAAATTGTTTTCCTCCTAACGTTCTATGCTGTGGTCCTTGTGGACCTTCGAGATTTCATTTCTTTTGTATTGCTTCTTTCGTTGATAATAACAGCTGACACAGGAGTGTATTTTCAACAAACTTTTCAGAATTTTTATCAATTTTTACGATATTTTTTTTTAATGAAATTTATATATATTTGTATAGAAATCTTCCTCGTTTGACGCAAAGTTGAAAACGATCTGCAAGAGTCGTTCGTCATTCCGTGGTACGTAAAATCAATTCAGACTTAACTTGATTATTGAAAATTAAAAGCAATGTCGGCACTAAATTCATTCGAATGATAAAATTCATCAGGGGCCAAATCATCGCATTCGATATCGAGTGAAATCAATCGAAATACCATATTTTGGTTTATTATTTAGAGAAGATGGACATACATCAGCCCTCGATTCACTTTTAATTTTAACTAGGGGCCATAATTCATTAACTGTGACAGAGTAAAATTATACTTAGTATATTATTTTGGAAAATAAAAAAATAATTTCGATCGAAAAATTTCGATAACGTATGCGGTGATTTGGCCCCAGGTTTTGATATCATTATAATAAATTATATAAAAAATTAGTTGTAAATTTTCGATTTTTTAGGAAAAATCTGGAAATCTGTTCGATACCACAAAAACCTGCAAAAATAAATATATATATGCGCATTTGGTAACACTGGTTGTTTTTTCGAATTATCGGTAACACTTAGTGCATTTATCAATAATTTTAAAATTATGTTTTTGTCTGATTAATCGGTTTATCGAATAACGCTTTTCTGTTGAAAGTCATAGTTTGATGGTAGAAAACTATGGTTAACACGCTCCATCGATTAGAACACGTGAGACATGATTCCGACAATTTAAAAGTGTTGACTTCAATGTAAAAGACAGTGAGCGCTCTGCTAGACCAAGTAATTGCAAGAGTTATTGGATGATAAACCAACTCAAACTCAATGGCAATTAGCAGAGACATTACAAAAAATAGTCAGAAGACGTTTACGAGCCATGGGAAAGATACATCAACTCGGTAAATAGGTCCTAACCGATTTGAATGAACGTCAAAAGAAAATCGCATAGTGAAATATGGTGACAGGTAACAAGATCAGTAGAAATAATGTCAATTGACACTATTTCCCACATTGATGCGAAATAAAGTCAATTGATGTTATTTATTACCTTTTTAAAAAGTGAAATAAAATCTGTTGACTTTATTGCTCTTTGAAAAATTTTAATTTGCATAGCTTCGCGCGCCACCCTCGCCTCGCCGCGTTCGTACCCCCTCCCCATACATGCCGTAACGAAGGTAGATTTATTTTTTGTACACTTTTTGTATTTAAATTTCGACATTTTTATATAAGTTATTGGAATTCTTTTGTTGTAATGGTAGAGGATAGGACTATATGCATCCGCTGCATGTTTCGCAATTTTTGCATTACATTCTGCACAAGTTTAATGGCTGCAAATAACACCGTATCGCGAGGGTTTCGGTACAAAAGATGCAACATAAAATTGCATTACTCTGGATGAGTATTGCAGCTATTTTTTATTCGGTTTTTCGCATCGAGTTTTTATTACATTCGCAATTTTAAGTTTTTTGAATCCAAAATAAATTGGTGGTTCATGATTATGTTGATGATTAATAACACTGAGAACTTGACAATAACCTTTTGGAATCTATGGAAATACTTACGGGGCAATATTTATTGTAACATTCATATCTTACATACGACGCAGAATTAATTAATAATAATTTTGAGTTTTTTCGAAATCCATTCACAAATAAGTATTGTAAACACATTTTGCACTTTTAATATGATTTTCTTTTACATACTCCGCAGGGTACTAGTTTCACTAACTGCACTTATAAGCTGATGAATAGGTATCATAAGAACAGCAATCCAGAATCCACGCACATTTAAAAGCGTTTATTTGTTTGCTACCGCAATCATAACAAGTAAGAAAATTATAGTCGGTCTAGACCGACTATACGATACCCTATACCATGCGTTTAGAGACCCTGTCTCTCAGGCCCAACTAACTGGATATAGAAAATAAGCATAAACCAAATTTTAGTGGGATTTTTATTAATTTTTTCGGCTGCAGATATGAAAAAGTTCATATCGGATGCTATATCTATATGGGGACTAGGCCCAAAAATGGACCGATCCTGACCATGTTTGGTAGTCTCTTGTATTTTGCAAAAATATATACAAACAAAGTTTGAGAAGAATCAGTGCAATATTTTTGTTTTTTGATAGATTTAAGTGAAGATCGTGAAGCTGCTCTATATGGGGCCTATGACTAAGAGTTGTCCAATAGGGATCATTTTTGGACTACTGATTAATGGATATAATATATACATACATACAAACCCAATTTGACTAAGATTTGTATGATAATTTGGATCTTATGGCAATATATGTTGATATCATAGGGGTCATTTGTATGGGGGCTAGGTTTGAAAATGGACCGATTCTAACGAATTTCAACAGCGTTCATCCCATGGCCGATAAAAGATCAAATACCAAATCTCGTCAAAATATATTCATATTTGCGACCTGCAGTTTGATTGCAAGCTTTACATGGACACACATACGGACGGACGGACGGACGGACGGACATCGTTAAATCGAATCAGATAGTGATTCTGATTCGATCGGTATAATTAAAGATGGGTGTATGTCAAATATTTTTGGTTGTTACAAACAGCAGTACAAAGCCATTATACCCAAACCACATAGTGGTATAGGGTATTAAAATGAAATAATGATTTGTTTATTACTTAATTTTGTTTAATTCTGAGAAACATAAAAAAACCATAACAAGTACATCTTTAAAAAACAATTTTGAAAATCAGCAGATAATGGTGAACCGTTTTCAAGTTATTCCAATATATGCAGTGGAAGTGCGTTAATTTTGGACATAACGGTATATGGCGAAAAGTCGAGCTGATAGAAAACACCCAAGAGCAAATTTGGATTAAGCGTCCCAAGTAACCTTAAAACAACATTCTTTTCTTAATCAACAAAAACTTATTATATAAATACGTAGAACAGCACCAAACACACACATCTATCTATATATAGGTTTTTACTCTCAAATTCACACTTTTCCATTCAATTTAAATTTTTTAAAAATCAAACTCAATTTTTTTCAAAGCAACTTCAATTTTATTCGGAACAAATTAAATTATTTTCGACACATATTCATTTTTTTTTATTTTAAATTCAATTTTTTTTTTTTAGAATTAAATTTTATTTTTTTCAAATTCAATTTTTTTCACTTCAAATTAATTTTTCCACGAATTCAATATGTAAAGATTTAAAAACCTGTTTTTTTTCTTTTATTCGTGATTCCTTTTCTATTATTGTGTTATTTATAATACTGGAAAATATTTTCCAGTACAATAATAAAAACACCGATTAATGAATGCACTAAAAAACATTCATTCTTTGATTCGTGATTCCTTTTTTCACGAATAAAAGAAAAAAAAAACAGGTTTTTAAATCTTTACATATTGAATTCGTGGAAAAATTAATTAATTAATTAGGATGAACGCTATTGAAACTGGTGAGAATCGGTCCATGTTCAGACCTAGCCCCCATACAAATGAAATCGACATAAGTTGCCATAAGATCCAAATTATCATATAAATCTTAGTCAAATTGAATTTGTATGTTTTATTACATCCATTAATCAGTAGTCCAAAAATGATCCCTATGGGACAACTCTTAGTCATAGGCCCAAATATAGCGCTGCTTCCCGATCTTCACTTAAATCTATCAAAAAACAAAAATATTGCACTGATTCTTCTCAAATTATGTTTGTATATATTTTTGCAAAATACAAGAGACCTTACCAAACATGGTCAGGATCGGTCCATTTTTGGGCCTAGTCCCCATATAGATATAGCATCCGATATGAACTTTTTCATATCTGCAGACAAAAAAATTTATAAAAATCCCACTCAAATTTGGTTTATGCTTATTTTCTATGTCCAGTTAGTTGGGCCTATGGGGTAGGATCTCTAAACGCATGGTATAGGGTATCCTATAGTCGGTCTAGACCGACTATAATTTTCTTACTTGTTTTATTTCATGAATTTTGTTAAATATTTATTTAAGTGGAAATCTGTATACTGCTCTCAATACCTGTCCTCCAATAAACGCATTTAAAATCGATATTCTTTTCAATAGCATCATTTCGGTGTGCGGAGGCGGCGCGCGGACCATTTTCAATTTCTGAAACTTCTATAAATTTGACGTCTTTGATGATCAATGATGATCACTTATTGAATCAAGTAATTCAATTTTTAAAACTGATTCCTCTAATTTGCAAACGATTCCGTTATATTTGGTATTAACAATATAAACAAACTTAAAAAAAAACTTAAAGCGGGTTCGCAGCTTATTTTTGAAGCATTTTTACTGTAGCTTCTTATAAAAAGACTTTTGATTTAAAAAATCAAAAAATTTTAAATTGAAATAAAAAATTAATTTACTCCCTAAAAAACGTAAACATTGCGGAATTTTGTCATCATGAACAAATTCCCAAATCCCACACAAATTTTTTGGGAGGGAGTTCTTTTTTTTTTGAGAAATTTGTTCATTGGGGACTAAGTACTCAGCGCCTGGTAAACATAGTGAACCAATTTTCAAGTCAACGGCCTTTGGATCCCGGGCAAGACCGGGTAAAAACAGCTAGTATTAAATAAATGTTATTTTTGTATGGAAATCGCGATTTTTATCAATTCAGTTTTACTTTTGATGAATTTTTCAAAAACAAAAAAATTGTTTTTTTTAAAGCGTTATTTTTTTTTAAAACTTCAATGATATCTCTGAAACTATCGGGAAAATTTAAAACCAATGTTGTTGACGAATTTTGTATTTTTTTAACTGAATATGGTGAACCGTTTTCAAGTTATTTCAATATATGTATGTAGTGGAAGTGCCTTAATTTTGGACACAACGGTATATCACGAAAAGTAGAGCTGATGGAAAAAACCAAGTGCAGATTTGAAATCAGCGACCTCAAATTAGTAAAAAATTGATACAAGCTTCCAACCAACACAAAAAAAGTTCAATTTTGTTCCCTTGTGTTATTAGCTATGTAATTCATATAAAAATATTTTAAAATGAGCTTTTTCTACTAATAATATTGGGATATATTTAACTAAGACTAATTTGAAATTCTTTTGAGTTATCATATGACTTCTAAGTTCTCAAAATATTCCTATAAGGATCAAACTCTTGGTATGCTGTGTATAGATATGGATACATATGTTCATGTATAGGCATATTGGCTTGCTTGTTGATTTATTTCTTTTTTTTTTTCAACATGTAAACGTTCAAGCTAACAAAAATGTGTATGCTTCGCTGATAAACAAACAAACAAACGATGCTGATTGCATTTAATAATTGCTTTCAATTAAAACAGCACGAAGGTACCTAACATTTATTATCATTCTCCATGTTAATGGGAAATCTAGTGTTAACAACTTTGGTTATAATCATGTGTTCAGAAGAGGGGTGGAGGGTATCAAAGATTCTTGATAGCCGAATTTAATACTCTTACTTGTTATGCGCTCCACACCCTATATTAGTTTGTTAATCCGTTTGTAACGTATCGAAATAAATTCTGAAGACCACATAAACTATATATTCTTGATCCTTATAAAAGGAAAAGTCGATCTGGCGTTGTCCGTCTGTCTGTCTGTTGAAAATATTCTCCTATCCGTAATAGGCTTAAATTGTTCGTCATAATCTGCAGCAGTTGATATTAATTTCATAAATATCTTTTTTTTTATAAAATAAAATGACGCGTGCCGTAAAAATAATACAATATAAAACAAGAAAGAAAATTATAGTCGGTCTAGACCGACTATACGATACCCTATACCATGCGCTTAGAGACCCTATCTCTTAGGCCCAACTAATTGGATATAGAAAATAAGCATAAACCAAATTTGAGTGGCATTGTTATTATTTTTTTGCTTTCGTATATGAAAAAGCTCATATCGGATGCTATATTTATATGGGGACTAGTTCGAAAAATGGGCCGATCCTGACCATATATGTGGTAAGGGCACTTACTTATTTATTACATATACAAACCAAATTTTAGAAAAATCTGTGAAAAATTTTGGTTTTTTGATAGATTTAAGTGAAGATCGGGAGGCAGCTTTATATATGGGCTATGACTAATAATTGTCCTATATGGTCTATTTTTGAACTACTGATTCATGGGTGTAATAATATTTCATTTTCGGCATTTCTGTGAACAGCTCCAATTGATCGATCTTGTTAAATTTCTTTCAAAGCCATGCTTAAATCAATGAGTTTTTGTTTCCATATCGAAATACATAGATTGAAAATCCATCAATTGTATCTCGAAATCTTCTAAATTCATGAACTCGAATATCGTGAAGTTTCTTAAAATTGTCGAAATTGTCATGTCTAAAGCTGTTTAATTGTAGTCTCTAAAATATTGTCAAATTATTTTATTATTTTTGTTACATCATGTTCTTCGTGAATTTCTAAGTTCATTGTGTATTTTTTTAAATTAAGGAAGTATTTGAAAATTTTAAATATTTTTAACAAATGCTTGGATGAGATCAAACATAATATGAATAGTTTTACCAAAACCTTTTTTTCTCATGCATTTATTTATTGAATCTTCACATAGTGAACTAAAATTCAAATCTTAGAACTAACACTTAACTTATTAAATCTTGCCAGTGCCAGAAAAAATTTAATGTTTCTACATAAATTCGAAATAATATTCATTGGCTTAGATAACCTCAAGCATTTATTATAAGATCTGCAGTCTCTCTTCTTCTTAGGCGTTGGTGGATGCGAGTGTTGAGAAGGTCACGTGCTAACAGATTCGGATGAGTTTCTAGTTTTTTCAAGTAGCTTGAATAGTTTTTCATAATTTCGACTTAAACTAGGGGTAAGTTTAATTCTCTATGCATTGTGAATTTCTCACATACCATGGGGCGCGGGTAATCAACTTTAGGATCTTATTTTGGCATCTTTGTATTTTCTCTATATTAGAAACTGAAGCGGTTCCCCATAACTGTATACCGTAGCACGAAATGGGTTTCATGATTGAATTACATATATATTAATAACTTGCAATCAAGACTTAACTTTGAATTTCTGCCAATTAGCCACGAAAGTTGAACTAATTTTAATTTTATTTGTGTTAATTTTGATTCTATGTGTTTGTTCCAAGTAAGGTGGCGGTCATGATGAAGTCTCAAATATTTTACATCAGAATGTTGCGGTATTTGCTGATTGTTTATTCGGATTTGAGGGCATGTTTCCCTTGTGAGCGTAGAAGTAACATGGATATATTTTTGTTCATTTATTCTTATTTTCCACCTGTGTAACCAGTACTCCAATTGAAAACAAGTAAGAATGTTAAATTCAGCTGTGCCGAATCTTTAATACCCTCCACCTCGGTTTGAGTATTGATAATAAATGTAAACAAAATATTGGAAAAAGTAAACAATTTGTTAAACTTAATACCAAATTATTTAAGAAAATTCGTTGGGTTGGTTTTCGTCTTTTCTATTATTTCGGATTTATTTCGGTGTTTGCTTTTTGGTCATTGTGGTTGCTGATCGGCATGCATTTAGGTTATATACCTATATGCATGCGTTTCCGATTATATGACATAACTTCTCGTTTAATTTAGTTTTTGCTAATTAAATAGCTCGCCCTAACCTCCATTGCAAAGGTAATGGTTGTGTAGAGTGGCTATATGCATTAAATCGTGCTAATTGGAGATGGCTGTATAGTTTCTTTTAACTGGCCAAATATTTCTTCATTGTGGCCATATGGGTCGGATGGAGTAACAAAATAATAACCAAAAAGAAAAAAAGCTCTCTCAAATTTTTTTTTAAATATTGCCATATTTTGAAAACATAGAGAATAAATTTATAATAATAAATAATCAAATTAGGGATGCCAAACGCAAAAAACCAAAAATCCCAAACATTTTAAATAAAATAATTTAATGTTATCTTTATTTTCTGAAAAACTTCAAATTTTTATCCAAAAAAAATTGTGAAAATTTATATATAAAAAATAACATTCTCATCAAATTACGTTTACTTATGTAACAATTTTTATGTTAGCAATTCTTAAATATCATTTGAGGTTTTCTTAAATTCATTGAATTTAAATTAATATATTCTGTAGTGCGATTCTGTAAATTTCAAACTCAACGATCTGACAATCGCAAAATATATCGACAGCTCTTGTTTTTTGCACTAAGGATTAAGTGATTCACTAAGTACATACATCTTAACGACAGTCGACAAATCTGTTTTTCTCTTTATTTAAATTGTAAACTAGTGGCACCTCTGTCAAAATAAGCGAAAAACACAAAGAATAGAAAAAAACAAATTACTTCGTGTTTGACAGGATGATTTTATGTTTATGTTTAATATCTTTATTTTTTTTTTACTAATATTTTTGTTTATTTATTTGAAAATGAAATA
>OY821518.1:200095194-200097694 GCA_963682025.1 Cordilura impudica
TAATTTTTAATTTTTAATTTTTAATTTTTAATTTTTAAATTTTTGGTTTTTAGTTTTTAATTTTTAATTTTTAATTTTTAATTTTTATTTTTTATTTTTTAATTTTTAATTTTTAATTTTTAATTTTTAATTTTTAATTTTTAATTTTTAATTTTTAATTTTTTATTTTTAATTTTTAATTTTTAAGTTGTAATTTTTAATTTTTAATTTTAATTTTAATTTTAATTTTAATTTTAATTTTAATTTTAATTTTTAATTTTTAATTTTTAATTTTTAATTTTTAATTTTTAATTTTTAATTTTTAATTTTTAATTTTTAATTTTTAATTTTTAATTTTTAATTTTTAATTTTTAATTTTTAATTTTTAATTTTTAATTTTTAATTTTTAATTTTTAATTTTTAATTTTTAATTTTTAATTTTTAATTTTTAATTTTTAATTTTTAATTTTTAATTTTTAATTTTTAATTTTTAATTTTTAATTTTTAATTTTTAATTTTTAATTTTTAATTTTTAATTTTTAATTTTTAATTTTTAATTTTTAATTTTTAATTTTTAATTTTTAATTTTTAATTTTTAATTTTTAATTTTTAATTTTTAATTTTTAATTTTTAATTTTTAATTTTTAATTTTTAATTTTTAATTTTTAATTTTTAATTTTTAATTTTTAATTTTTAATTTTTAATTTTTAATTTTTAATTTTTAATTTTTAATTTTTAATTTTTAATTTTTAATTTTTAATTTTTAATTTTTAATTTTTAATTTTTAATTTTTAATTTTTAATTTTTAATTTTTAATTTTTAATTTTTAATTTTTAATTTTTAATTTTTAATTTTTAATTTTTAATTTTTAATTTTTAATTTTTAATTTTTAATTTTTAATTTTTAATTTTTAATTTTTAATTTTTAATTTTTAATTTTTAATTTTTAATTTTTAATTTTTAATTTTTAATTTTTAATTTTTAATTTTTAATTTTTAATTTTTAATTTTTAATTTTTAATTTTTAATTTTTAATTTTTAATTTTTAATTTTTAATTTTTAATTTTTAATTTTTAATTTTTAATTTTTAATTTTTAATTTTTAATTTTTAATTTTTAATTTTTAATTTTTAATTTTTAATTTTTAATTTTTAATTTTTAATTTTTAATTTTTAATTTTTAATTTTTAATTTTTAATTTTTAATTTTTAATTTTTAATTTTTAATTTTTAATTTTTAATTTTTAATTTTTAATTTTTAATTTTTAATTTTTAATTTTTAATTTTTAATTTTTAATTTTTAATTTTTATTTTTAATTTTTAATTTTTAATTTTTAACTTTTAATTTTTAATTTTGAATTTTTATTTTTAATTTTTAATTTTTAATTTCTAATTTTTAATTTTTAATTTTTAATTTTCAATTTTTTATTTTAAATTTTTAATTTTTTTAAATTTTTAATTTTTAATTTTTAATTTTTAATTTTTAATTTTTAATTTTTAATTTTTAATTTTTAATTTTTAATTTTTAATTTTTAATTTTTAATTTTTAATTTTTAATTTTTAATTTTTAATTTTTAATTTTTAATTTTTAATTTTTAATTTTTAATTTTTAATTTTTAATTTTTAATTTTTAATTTTTAATTTTTAATTTTTAATTTTTAATTTTTAATTTTTAATTTTTAATTTTTAATTTTTAATTTTTAATTTTTAATTTTTAATTTTTAATTTTTAATTTTTAATTTTTAATTTTTAATTTTTAATTTTTAATTTTTAATTTTTAATTTTTAATTTTTAATTTTTAATTTTTAATTTTTAATTTTTAATTTTTAAATTTTTAGTTTTTAATTTTTAATTTTTAATTTCTAATTTTTAATTTTTAATTTTTAGTTTTAAATTTTTGATTTCTAATTTTTAATTTTTAATTTTTAATTTTTAATTTTTAATTTTTAATTTTTAATTTTTAATTTTTAATTTTTAATTTTTAATTTTTAATTTTTAATTTTTAATTTTTAATTTTTAATTTTTAATTTTTAATTTTTAATTTTTAATTTTTAATTTTTAATTTTTAATTTTTAATTTTTAATTTTTAATTTTTAATTTTTAATTTTTAATTTTTAATTTTTAATTTTTAATTTTTAATTTTTAATTTTTAATTTTTAATTTTTAATTTTTAATTTTTAATTTTTAATTTTTAATTTTTAATTTTTAATTTTTAATTTTTAATTTTTAATTTTTATTTTTAATTTTTAATTTTTAATTTTTAATTTTTAATTTCTAATTTTTTAATTTTAATTTTTATTTTTATTTTTAATTTTTAATTTTTAATTTTTAATTTTTAATTTTTAATTTTTAATTTTTAATTTTTAATTTTTAATTTTTAATTTTTAATTTTTAATTTTTAATTTTTAATTTTTAATTTTTAATTTTTAATTTTTAATTTTTAATTTTTAATTTTAATTTTTAATTTTTAATTTTTAATTTTTAATTTTTAATTTTTAATTTTTAATTTTTAATTTTTAATTTTTA
>OY821518.1:200102694-200103697 GCA_963682025.1 Cordilura impudica
ATGTATGTAGTAGTAAAGCATACATATGTTTGTTTGCTTGTTGTTTTTGTTATTTTTTTGTACATGTGAGCGAATGGTTTATTGATAAGAGTAAGAGATAATAATGTAATTGTATTTATTTACATCTATGCTGATTGTATTTAGTAATTAAAAAAAAGAAACACGAAAATACGTCAAATTTTTGTCAATTATCTTTTTAGTTTTAAATATCTAGCGACTATATGTGCAATCAAGCCTTTTTTTTTTATCTCTTAGTGTTGAAAACCTTGGTTATGATATTCAACACCCTTACTTGTTTGAAATAAATTACCTAAGAAATACTTACGTAAGTAATCAAAAAAAAAAAAAAAAAAATAATAGTAATAATTAAATGTGATGTCTTAACATTTCATTTCACTTTAAATTTTAGTTTCATTTAATTTCGCTTCTTTTGACTACTAAACTTGAGGTACTCGTATCTGTTTCTAGTAATTAGTTTATGCTAGTTTAACAATCGATTGAAAACTTAGGTAAATTTACGTTTCGCGAAGTTGGTTTTTGAATGTGCCAAAACTTAGTTAAGTTAAGAGAATATTTAAAATCGATATATGTATTATTATTTAATTTTATTTTTAATGACTTAAAGAAATATTCATTTAGTTACCAAAGAAAGTCTTAGGTAAACTTATATATTTAGAATAAAAATATGTACATATTATTTATAACAAGGAATTTTTTATTCAATTGAACAAAAATACTTTTATCATGTATTTTATGCACATAATTATATCTACAGATACATTTTTTAAATTTTAAATTATTTTAATTTTTATACCCTATTCCACACTGTGTCCAGGGCATAATGAGTTTGTGTTGACGTTTGTAACTAACAAAACTATTTGACTTAGACCCAACTTTTATTATAGCGGTCGACTGAGAGTCATTTTCCATGTTGATTTAGCGAACACTCCATGTCGTGGTATGTATGTCGGATTCCTACCGATTAAAACCACCTCCCTTTTCT
>OY821518.1:200108897-200428897 GCA_963682025.1 Cordilura impudica
TAATTTTTAATTTTTAATTTTTAATTTTTAATTTTTAATTTTTAATTTTTAATTTTTAATTTTTAATTTTTAATTTTTAATTTTTAATTTTTAATTTTTAATTTTTAATTTTTAATTTTTAATTTTTAATTTTTAATTTTTAATTTTTAATTTTTAATTTTTAATTTTTAATTTTTAATTTTTAATTTTTAATTTTTAATTTTTAATTTTTAATTTTTAATTTTTAATTTTTAATTTTTAATTTTTAATTTTTAATTTTTAATTTTTAATTTTTAATTTTTAATTTTTAATTTTTAATTTTTAATTTTTAATTTTTAATTTTTAATTTTTAATTTTTAAATTTTAATTTTTAATTTTTAATTTTTAATTTTTAATTTAAATTTTTAATTTTTAATTTTTATTTTTAATTTTTAATTTTTAAATTTTAATTTTTAATTTTTAATTTTTAATTTTTAATTTTTAATTTTTAAATTTTAATTTTTAATTTTTAATTTTTAATTTAAATTTTTAATTTTTAATTTTTATTTTTAATTTTTAATTTTTAATTTTTAAATTTTAATTTTTAATTTTTTATTTTTAATTTTTAATTTTTAATTTTTAATTTTTAATTTTTAATTTTTAATTTGTAATTTTTAATTTTTAATTTTTAACTTTTAATTTATAATTTTTAATTTTTAATTTTTAATTTTTAGTTTTTAATTTTTAATTTTTATTTTAAATTTTTAATTTTTAATTTTAATTTTAATTTTTTAATTTTTAATTTTTAATTTTTAATTTTTAATTTTTAAATTTTAATTTTTAATTTTTAATTTTTAATTTTTAATTTTTAATTTTTAATTTTTAATTTTTAATTTTTAATTTTTAATTTTTAATTTTTAATTTTTAATTTTTAATTTTTAATTTTTAATTTTTAATTTTTAATTTTTAATTTTTAATTTTTAATTTTTAATTTTTAATTTTTAATTTTTAATTTTTAATTTTTAATTTTTAATTTTTAATTTTTAATTTTTAATTTTTAATTTTTAATTTTTAATTTTTAATTTTTAATTTTTAATTTTTAATTTTTAATTTTTAATTTTTAATTTTTAATTTTTAATTTTTAATTTTTAATTTTTAATTTTTAATTTTTAATTTTTAATTTTTAATTTTTAATTTTTAATTTTTAATTTTTAAATTTTAATTTTTAATTTTTAATTTTTAATTTTTAATTTTTAATTTTTAATTTTTAATTTTTAATTTTTAATTTTTAATTTTTAATTTTTAATTTTTAATTTTTAATTTTTAATTTTTAATTTTTAATTTTTAATTTTTAATTTTTAATTTTTAATTTTTAATTTTTAATTTTTAATTTTTAATTTTTAATTTTTAATTTTTAATTTTTAATTTTTAATTTTTAATTTTAATTTTTAATTTTTAATTTTTAGTTTTTAATTTTTATTTTAATTTTTAATTTTTAATTTTTAATTTTTAATTTTTAATTTTTAATTTTTAATTTTTAATTTTTAATTTTTAATTTTTAATTTTTAATTTATAATTTATAATTTTTAATTTTTAATTTTTAATTTTTAATTTTTAATTTTTAATTTTTAATTTTTAATTTTTTATTTTTAATTTTTAATTTTTAATTTTTAATTTTTAATTTTTAATTTTTAATTTTTAATTTTTAATTTTTAATTTTTAATTTTTAATTTTTAATTTTTAATTTTTAATTTTTAATTTTTAATTTTTAATTTTTAATTTTTAATTTTTAATTTTTAATTTTTAATTTTTAATTTTTAATTTTTAATTTTTAATTTTTAATTTTTAATTTTTAATTTTTAATTTTTAATTTTTAATTTTTAATTTTTAATTTTTAATTTTTAATTTTTAATTTTTAATTTTTAATTTTTAATTTTTAATTTTTAATTTTTAATTTTTAATTTTTAATTTTTAATTTTTAATTTTTAATTTTTAATTTTTAATTTTTAATTTTTAATTTTTAATTTTTAATTTTTAATTTTTAATTTTTAATTTTTAATTTTTAATTTTTAATTTTTAATTTTTAATTTTTAATTTTTAATTTTTAATTTTTAATTTTTAATTTTTAATTTTTAATTTTTAATTTTTAATTTTTAATTTTTAATTTTTAATTTTTAATTTTTAATTTTTAATTTTTAATTTTTAATTTTAAATTTTTAATTTTTAATTTTTAATTTTTTATTTTTAATTTTTAATTTTTAATTTTTAATTTTTAATTTTTAATTTTTAATTTTTAATTTTTAATTATTAATTTTTAATTTTTAATTTTTAATTTTTAATTTTTAGTTTTTAATTTCTAATTTTTAATTTTAAATTTTTAATTTTTAATTTTAAATTTTTAATTTTTAATTTTTAATTTTTAATTTTTAATTTTTAATTTTTAATTTTTAATTTTTAATTTTTAATTTTTAATTTTTAATTTTTAATTTTTAATTTTTAATTTTTAATTTTTAATTTTTAATTTTTAATTTTTAATTTTTAATTTTTAATTTTTAATTTTTAATTTTTAATTTTTAATTTTTAATTTTTAATTTTTAATTTTTAATTTTTAATTTTTATTTTTAATTTTTAATTTTTAATTTTTAATTTTTAATTTTTAATTTTTAATTTTTAATTTTTAATTTTTAATTTTTAATTTTTAATCTTTAATTTTTAATTTTTAAGTTTTAATTTTTAATTTTAAATTTTAAATTTTTAACTTTTAATTTTTAACTTTTAATTTTTAATTTTTAATTTTTAATTTTTAATTTTTAATTTTTAATTTTTAATTTTTAATTTTTAATTTTTAATTTTTATTTTTTAATTTTTAATTTTTAATTTTTAATTTTAAATTTTTAATTTTTAATTTTTAATTTTTAATTTTTAATTTTTAATTTTTAATTTTTAATTTTTAATTTTTAATTTTTAATTTTTAATTTTTAAATTTTAATTTTTAATTTTTAATTTTTAATTTTTAATTTTTAATTTTTAATTTTTAATTTTTAATTTTTAATTTTTAATTTTTAATTTTTAATTTTTAATTTTTAATTTTTAATTTTTAATTTTTAATTTTTAATTTTTAATTTTTAATTTTTAATTTTTAATTTTTAATTTTTAATTTTTAATTTTTAATTTTTAATTTTTAATTTTTAATTTTTAATTTTTAATTTTTAATTTTTAATTTTTAATTTTTAATTTTTAATTTTTAATTTTTAATTTTTAATTTTAAATTTTTAATTTTTAATTTTTAATTTTTATTTTTTAATTTTTAATTTTTAATTTTTAAGTTTTAATTTTTAATTTTTAATTTTTAATTTTTAATTTTTAATTTTTAATTTGTAATTTTTAATTTTAAATTTTTAATTTTTAATTTTTAATTTTTAATTTTTAATTTTTAATATTTAATTTTTAATTTTTAATTTTTAATTTTTAATTTTTAATTTTTAATTTTTAATTTTTAATTTTTAATTTTTAATTTTTAATTTTAATTTTTAATTTTGAATTTTGAATTTTTAATTTTTAATTTTTAATTTTTAATTTTTAATTTTTAATTTTGAATTTTCAATTTTAAATTTTTAATTTTTAATTTTTAATTTTTAATTTTTAATTTTTAATTTTTAATTTTTAATTTTTAATTTTTAATTTTTAATTTTTAATTTTTAATTTTTAATTTTTAATTTTTAATTTTTAATTTTTAATTTTTAATTTTTAATTTTTAATTTTTAATTTTTAATTTTTAATTTTTAATTTTTAATTTTTAATTTTTAATTTTTAATTTTTAATTTTAAATTTTTAATTTTTAGTTTTTAATTTTTAATTTTTAATTTCTAATTTTTAATTTTTAATTTTAAATTTTTAATTTTAAATTTTTAATTTCTAATTTTTAATTTTTAATTTTTAATATTTAATTTTAAATTTTTAATTTTTAATTTTTAATTTTTAATTTTTAATTTTTAATTTTTAATTTTTAATTTTTAATTTTTAATTTTTAATTTTTAATTTTTAATTTTTAATTTTTAATTTTAAATTTTTAATTTTTAATTTTTAATTTTTAATTTTTAATTTTTAATTTTTAATTTTTAATTTTTAATTTTTAATTTTTAATTTTTAATTTTTAATTTTTAATTTTTAATTTTTAATTTTAAATTTTTAATTTTTAATTTTTTATTTTTAATTTTTAATTTTTAATTTTTAATTTTTAATTTTTAATTTTTAATTTTTAATTTTTAATTATTAATTTTTAATTTTTAATTTTTAATATTTAATTTTTAGTTTTTAATTTCTAATTTTTAATTTTAAATTTTTAATTTTTAATTTTAAATTTTAAATTTTTAATTTCTAATTTCTAATTTTTAATTTTTAATATTTAATTTTTAATTTTTAATTTTTAATTTTTAATTTTTAATTTTTAATTTTTAATTTTTAATTTTTAATTTTTAATTTTTAATTTTTAATTTTTAATTTTTAATTTTTAATTTTTAATTTTTAATTTTTAATTTTTAATTTTTAATTTTTAATTTTTAATTTTTAATTTGTAATTTTTAATTTTTAATTTTTATTTTTAATTTTTTATTTTTAATTTTTAATTTTTAATTTTTAATTTTTAATTTTTAATTTTTAATTTTTAATTTTTAATTTTTAATTTTTAATCTTTAATTTTTAATTTTTAAGTTTTAATTTTTAATTTTAAATTTTAAATTTTTAACTTTTAATTTTTAACTTTTAATTTTTAATTTTTAATTTTTAATTTTTAATTTTTAATTTTTAATTTTTAATTTTTAATTTTTAATTTTTAATTTTTATTTTTTAATTTTTAATTTTTAATTTTTAATTTTAAATTTTTAATTTTTAATTTTTAATTTTTAATTTTTAATTTTTAATTTTTAATTTTTAATTTTTAATTTTTAATTTTTAATTTTTAATTTTTAATTTTTAATTTTTAATTTTTAATTTTTAATTTTTAATTTTTAATTTTTAATTTTTAATTTTTAATTTTTAATTTTTAATTTTTAATTTTTAATTTTTAATTTTTAATTTTTAATTTTTAATTTTTAATTTTTAATTTTTAATTTTTAATTTTTAATTTTTAATTTTTAATTTTTAATTTTTAATTTTTAATTTTTAATTTTTAATTTTTAATTTTTAATTTTTAATTTTTAATTTTTAATTTTTAATTTTTAATTTTTAATTTTTAATTTTTAATTTTTAATTTTTAATTTTTAATTTTAAATTTTAAATTTTTAATTTTTAATTTTTAATTTTTATTTTTTAATTTTTAATTTTTAATTTTTAAGTTTTAATTTTTAATTTTTAATTTTTAATTTTTAATTTTTAATTTTTAATTTGTAATTTTTAATTTTTAATTTTTAATTTTTAATTTTTAATATTTAATTTTTAATTTTTAATTTTTAATTTTTAATTTTTAATTTTTAATTTTTAATTTTTAATTTTTAATTTTTAATTTTTAATTTTTAATTTTTAATTTTTAATTTTAATTTTTAATTTTGAATTTTGAATTTTTAATTTTTAATTTTTAATTTTTAATTTTTAATTTTAAATTTTGAATTTTCAATTTTAAATTTTTAATTTTTAATTTTTAATTTTTAATTTTTAATTTTTAATTTTTAATTTTTAATTTTTAATTTTTAATTTTTAATTTTTAATTTTTAATTTTTAATTTTTAATTTTTAATTTTTAATTTTTAATTTTTAATTTTTAATTTTTAATTTTTAATTTTTAATTTTTAATTTTTAATTTTTAATTTTTAATTTTTAATTTTTAATTTTTAATTTTTAATTTTTAATTTTAAATTTTTAATTTTTAGTTTTTAATTTTTAATTTTTAATTTCTAATTTTTAATTTTTAATTTTAAATTTTTAATTTTAAATTTTTAATTTCTAATTTTTAATTTTTAATTTTTAATATTTAATTTTAAATTTTTAATTTTTAATTTTTAATTTTTAATTTTTAATTTTTAATTTTTAATTTTTAATTTTTAATTTTTAATTTTTAATTTTTAATTTTTAATTTTTAATTTTTAATTTTTAATTTTTAATTTTAAATTTTTAATTTTTAATTTTTAATTTTTAATTTTTAATTTTTAATTTTTAATTTTTAATTTTTAATTTTTAATTTTTAATTTTTAATTTTTAGTTTTTAGTTTTTATTTTTTATTTATTAATTTCTAATTTTTCACTACTCATTTTTCATCTTTCATTACTCAGTTTTCTATCTTAATTTTTCATTTTCCATTTTCCATTTTTCAGTTTTCAATTTGCATTTTCATTTTTCATTTTTCAATGTTCATTTTCCATTTTTCAATTTTCATTATTCATTTTCCACTTTCCATTTTTAATTTTTCAATTTTCATTTTCCATTTTTCATTTTTCAGTTTTAATTTTTCAATTTTCATTTTCCATTTTTCATTTTTCAATTTTCCATTTTTCATTTTCCATTTTTCATTTTTCAATTTTCATTTTCCATTTTTCATTTTTCAATTTTCATTTTCCAATTGCCATTTTTCATTTTTCAATTTTCATTTTCCATTTTTCAGTTTTTATTTTCCATTTTCCATCTTTCAGTTTTCATTTTCCATTATTCATTTTCCATTTTCCGTTTTTCACTTTTCAATTTTATTTTCCAATTTCCATTTTTAATTTTTCAATTTTCATTTTCCATTTTTCAATTTTCAATTTTCATTTTCCATTTTTAAATTTTCCATTTTTAAATTCTCATTTTCCATTTTCCATTTTTTAATTTTCATTTTCCATTTTTCATATTCCATTTTTCAATTTTCATTTTTCATTTTACATTTTT
Source organism: Cordilura impudica (assembly GCA_963682025.1). Taxonomy (NCBI): domain Eukaryota; kingdom Metazoa; phylum Arthropoda; class Insecta; order Diptera; family Scathophagidae; genus Cordilura; species Cordilura impudica. The sequence goes on from OY821518.1 coordinate 200,115,711, forward strand.
CATTTTTAAATTTTAAATTTTCATTCTCCATTTTCCATTTTTCATTTTCCATTTTTAGTTTTTCAGTTTTCATTTTCCATTCTTCAATTTTCATTTTGCATTTTCCATTTTTCAATTTTCATTTTCCATTTTCCATTTTAAATTTTTCAATTTTCATTTTCCGTTTTCCATTTTGCATTTTCCATTTTTCAATTTTCTTTTTCGATTTCCCATTTTCGATTTTGCGTTTTCCATTTTCAATTTTTCATTTTTCAATTTTCATTTTCCATTTTTAATTTTTCAATCTTTATTTCCATTTTTCAATTTTCATTTTCCATTTTCCATTTTCCATTGTGCATTTTCCATTTTTCATTTTTCAATTTTCATTTTCCATTTTTCAATTTTAATTTTCCATTATCCATTTATCATTTTTAATTTGTCAATTTTAAATTTCCATTTTCCATTAGGCATATTTCATTTTTCAATTTTCATTTTTCAATTTTTATTTTTCATTTTCCAATTTTCAATTTTCATTTTCCCTTTTCCATGTATCATTTTTAATTTTTCAATTTTCAATATCCATTTTCCATTTTTTATTTTCTATTTTCCATTTTTCATATTTCATTTCTCTTCTCCATTTTTCATTTTCTATTTTACATTTTCCATTTTCCGTTTTTCATTTTCAATTTTTCATTCTCCATTTTCATTTTCCATTTTTCATTTTCCATTTTCCATTTTTTTCATTTTAATTTTTTCATATTGGCGATTTTTTTTATTATAACGTGATAACGATAAAAAAAATATGTGGCAATACTACTAACATGAGCTATGTGTTCTTTGTATTGTTAATATATGTATATGCATAATTTTTTTGTGGCATTTTTTTTGTTATTATGTTCAACCACTAAACTGTTACAACAAACACACTGGGTTTTATGTTTTTTTTTAGAGGTATCTATATATTTTTGCTCGTATCTAATCACAATGAAGCCCGATTTAGCCCATTTTCAATACCAACCTGCTGGGAACTATGGCAAATGATATTATTGTTACCTTATCCAGTTAGACGGTTTTTTGTGAATGAGCGTGATTTCAACAGACAGACGGACAGACGGACATCGCTATATCGACTCGAGCTGTGATAAGGATCAAGAATATATATACTTTATGGGGTCGGAAGTTAGTTTTTCGATGCGTTACAAACGTAATGACAAACATATATATACCCTCTGCCACTGACGTGTGGAGGGTATAAAAACATGTCGTTGTAAGAGTGTAGATGCTGTTGAGGGGTCCTCATGAATACTCAAAATGGCCGTCTCATCTGCAAAGGTTGAAGTAATCGTGTTTTCATTAGTTGGCATGTCCGCTGTATAAAGGATGTATAGGAGTGGACCCACAATACTGCCCTGTGGAACACCAGCTTTTATATCCTAAGGGAGGCTTGTAAAGTTGCTCTCCTTTATTGTGAGTTTCCTGTTAATTATATAGCTTTCCATTAGTTTATGAACGGTTAGGGCAGCAACGTTTTAATTTTATAGAGAAGACGCTCGTGCCAAACCTTATCGAAAGCTTGTGAAACGTCAATAAAAAGAGTAGAGCAGTACTTTTTTTCTTCAAAGGCATTTCAAATAGCGCTTACTAACCTATGGACTTGCTCAATGGTGCTGTGTCTTCGCCTAAAGCCGAATTGATGTGCTGGGATGACGTTATTTTGATCTACGGCTACAGTAAGCTTATTTACTAGTATTTTCTCGAACAATTTCGACAGATTTGACAATAAACTGATTGGCCTTACCAATCGACCTTTGTGTGATCTTTACCTGTCTTGGGTACCATGGTAACGAGCGAAACTTTACATTCTGAGGGATAATGTTCAAGGCACAATATAGCGTTAAGTATAAAAAGAATTATTCTCAATGCTATTCTGGGTAACTCCAAAAGCATTTTATTACTAATCCCGGCGATTCCCGATGCTTTTTTAGGGCTAAGATCAGAAATGGCCTTTTCAACCTCTCTAATCTCAAATCGAAGTGACACTGCGCTGTGTTGGTTTATTACTGGTGGTAACTCATTTATTGAACTAGTAGTTATATTCGGAGTAAAAACTTTTTTCAAATGTTCTACAAATAGATTACCTTTTTCAATATAATTTCTAGCCCAGCCTCCATTTTGCATTCTTAATGGTGGTTTACGTGCAACGGGTGTTTTAAGATTTTTTGTACCTCGTCATAACGAAGAATCAAGCAACCTTCTTAAATTTGATGTACATGCTTTCAATTGTTGCTTAAGTTGAGGAGATCTATACAGTTACCAGTCTCTTCGAATTCATCTTTTTTCAATTAATAGCCGCCCGGGGGGGGTTTCGCAGCAATTTGATAAAATATTTCGAGGTTTTATTCAAAGTTAACAATAGCCAGGTCAATATCATCTGGTGTTCTTGATGATAACCTATCCGTACAATGGTTACTAAGAAATTTTCTATACTTTAACCAGTCTATAATACTTGTTGGCGCTAAATTACCATTCAGGTGAACAATTTCTCGGGGGTTAGAAATAGTAACAATAACTGGTGCGTGATCTGATGAGAGTTCCAAGTGATTCAAAAGATCTCTTGTATTGACTTTCTGTTATAGAAAATCTTAGTGGAGAATATATTGATGAGATAACTAAATTGATATGAAATTCCTCAAAGCAGATTATAGTAGTTTGAAGGTAGTCTTCAAATGATCACACATTAGATGATGCCTCAATCGAGATTTAATAAGAATGGCTGAGCCACGACATGTTCTGCCTCTTGAATCTTTTGTATCATACAAAATATATCCACGCAATGAGAATTGACTCCTAGAAGTCAAATGAGTTTCAGAGACAAGCAATATATCAATTTGCTTGTCTTTTAGGAAATAGGCGAGTTCTTCTTTATTTTGGCTTAAGACGTTTGAGTTCCAGTAACATATTTTTTAACAGTTCATGGTTTATTTAACAAAGCTTTTAATATCATTGATTGCATCTTCATCATCTCCTGCATCATACTACGTGTATTCATAGCGTTAGTAAAATTATTTATTGTTTGAACAAGTGTGTCGAGGGTTGTTTCCAATTTACTTGGGTGTTGATTCGACGGATCGTTTCATGTATTTAAAACATTGGGAGGCTGACTTTGAGAGCGTAGAACATTTGAGTATGATTCAAAATGCTGAGAATGAACTAGATACTGTGGTTGGTTTCGGGACGCCGCTATGTAAACGCATTAGTAGTTAAATGTACGGGTGAGACATACTATTTAAATTTCATTTCGCTATAAATTGCCGAATAAACTGGGCACCCCCGGTAGTTAGCTGTGTTATTTTTTACCGCAATTGCTAAATTTTTTTTACCTTTTCGTCATTCACTGGTATTGTGCAGCTCACCACACACAACTCATACTGGTGGAAACTTACAGTCTGCCCTAATATGCCCGAAATCCTGCCAGTTCAAATACTGAACCGGGCCTTTCCTCTTATGCGGTTGTTCAACAGTAATTTTCCTATGTAACAGGTATCTTACGTTATAGATAGGGTGCACTTGGTTTTTTTTTTATTGAATGTCGCCGGGTTGAAATTTCACACGGAAAAGAGGCTGTGGGATATTTTCGCGGCTTTGAATACTTGCTTCTGTTTTTACTTTATGCCCAAGTAGAACCTGTACTTCTGTTTCCATAATATATCCTCGTTTAATGGGTATAATGTAGAAAGAGTTTTCTCCCGTTAACTCTATCAAACTTTTCACCAATTTGTTCGAGTTTTGTTCTCTTGATGACTTGTTTGCAACTATTCACCTTTATCTTCTTCATCAAAATCGAGAAACGATTTTGGGGTTTGGAGGCAACATCATCCTTGAGAATTTTTGATGAAGAGGCAATTTTTTCTCTTTCAACTGCTGTAATGTATCTATTCATACCAGTTTGTATTGATGATTTTGAAGAATTTGAGTTAAGTTGATTCTTTTTTTTTTTTTGAAAAAACACTTCTGGTTGATTTATTATTACTTACGGTTTCAACGGTGTTAATATTAGTACAATCATTTGTAATATTTGTATTTGTCACTATTGTTGTTGTTTTTACTGGTTCTTCTGTATTACCTATATCTGCTGACGTTGGCTCTGTTTGTTCAATGCATATATTGGGGGAACATGGACGCGCTCTCCCAGAGGTCTTAGCTGCTAATTAAAGTTTGTTGAATATGGGGATTGCCTTGATCATTAATTACGGTTTATGCTAAGTCTTCTATCATTTGTTGATGGGTTTGAGAAACTCATTTACCGTTTATTAGTTGCAAGCAGTAAATTTTTTTAAAACTATTTTGATATTTAATTTAATTTGGTTAGTATTATTCACACATATGTATGTGTGTATGTATATAATTATATATTTTGTTACTTATGTGGCCGAACTAATATAATATAATAATATAACCTCGCCCGTCGTCTTTCGATTACGAGCCGCCTCTATACTGGGCATAGGTTGTCTACAAGATTACTCCATCTATCTCTTCGTTCAGCAACTTCTTTGAGTTCCCCAATGTTGTTGTATCTTCGTCCAGGACCGTCTGCTTCAAGACCGTTTTGTTCAAGCCTGTTTATTTCACCCAATGTTGATCTTCGCCAGGTGGTTCTTGGTCTTCCTACTCTTCTACTTCCTTGGGGGTTGTATACCAAAGCTTGGTGACATACTTCGTCCGATGGCTTACGAAGTGTATGTCCTATCCATCCAAACTTCCTCCGCCGAACTTCCACATTTATGTCGTATATATCCATCCTCGCCCAGAGTTCTTCGTTTGTTATTCTATTGGGCCAGAACACCCTAAGGATTCTGCGAAGATATCTATTGACAAAAGCGCGCAGTTTGTTTTGCATTGACTCCGTTACAAACCATGTTTCACATCCGTAGAGCAGGACAGAAAGGACACAAGCTTTATACAAACGGATTTTCATGCTGAGGCTGTAGTCTTTTGAGCTCCATACCTTGCGAAGTTGAGAGTATGGGCCCAGCGCCTTCTTTATTCTATTTTGCACATCTTTTAGGGTACCACCATTTTCAGATATTATACTTCCAAGGTAAATAAACTCCTCAACACGTTCAACTTGATGCTCCAAGAAGTTTAGTTGCTCTGTTGACGTTGTGTTTATCCGCATTTCTTTGGTTTTTCCTACATTTATCTTAAGCCTAACTTTGGAGGATTCAAGTTCCAGGTCTTTAAGTTTACTTTGCATATCAATAAACCTGTGGGAGAGCTCACATTTGTCGTCAGAATAATCCAGGCCCTCCTGTCGAGAACCAGGTTCTAAAGGATTCCACCCAATGCCACGCGCTTTGTTCTCATTCGCACGATTAGTTACTGCAACTATAACGATCTATAACCCCAGAAATTGTCTGAAAAGGCTCGGACATCTTTCGTTCATGTAGAACCGTGCATTTAAAATTCTCGTAACTGTTTTTGATTATAGAAATGATTTTGTTAGGCACACCTATGTTCTCCAATTCAGCCCAAATGCACTCTCTGTGGATGGAGTCAAATGCTTTTTCGTAGTCCACAAAGAGAAGGTACAGGGATGACCGCATTTCAACAAATTGCTCTATAATGATTCGAAGCGTATTTATCTGATCAACGCACGATCTGCCACTTCTGAAACCTGCTTGCTCTTTTCGCAACAGTACGTCTACTTGATGAATCATTCGTTCCAGAATTATATTCATGAAGATTTTCATCACCGTGCAGAGAATCGTAATACCACGCCAATTGTTGCAATCCGTTGCATCACCTTTCTTTCACAGTTTTACAATTATACCACTTGTCAAATCAGATGGAAACGTTTCAGAATTCCATATTTGTACGAAGGGTGGTTGTAATATGTTTCCAAATGGTTCGGTGTCAGTTTTAAGAACTTCAGCTGTTATGTTATCTATTTCTGCTGCTTTGACATTTTTTAGAGTTCTAATGGCGTCAATCATTTCATCCCTTGAAGGAGGATCCGTTCTAATGGGCAGAGTGGTACCGTTATTGTTTCTTGTAACGGTTACATTTTCGTTTTGAATATTTAAAACATTCATGAAGTGCTCTCTCCAACGCTTCAACTGTTCATCGATGTTGGTTATTAGCGTTCCATCAGACGACTTCACTGGTAATGCGCGTTTGTTACCAGTGCCGGCAATTTTCTTTGTAATAACAAACAGGTCTTTCATGTTATGAGCCTTAGCTGCATTTTCCGCTTCTATGGTCATATCGCGTATTTCTTTATTTTTATCTTCTCGGACCGACCGTTTTAGCTGTTTGTCTAGCAGTCGATATTGATTTTGTGCTTCCTTTCTTTTAGTTATATCGTTGATGGAATTAATTTTATCTTTTTGACTTGCACGTTGATTAATCAAATCCCATGTTTGCGGAGATATAAAGTCTTCGTTCTTTTTTGCCTTGTTTCCAAGCTTTGAAACACAGGCATCGATTATAGCGGCTTTAATATTCTTCCACTTTTCATTCACATTTTCTGCCGACGTTGATGGTTCGATTACGTTATTCCGCACTTGCTCTAGGAAGGCTTCTCGATGTCGCTGGGACTCTAGTCTTTCGATATTTATATTTTTTATTTTATATTATATTTTTTTTTGTTTTACTTATTAACCCGATCGAGCAACAACACGTCTTTCTTTCACGGTTGTTGAAAAACCTTGTAATTTTAAATTTAGCTCATTCATATGACCGCATAAATCCGTAAAGAACATTAATCTTGATGTCCACCTAACATTTGATAACTCTTAATACTGAATTTGCTTTTGATCATTTAAAAATATCCGAACTTCATCCAAACATCCGACGAAACATTGAAATACTGTGTCGTGACTAAGCCAACGAATGGCCAATGGAAAATTAAGAGATGAAAACCTATGTACCACTTTTAAACATGGGGTGGCTCAGTATAGGTGTGGAGATGTATTAGTGCTGGTGGTGTCGGAGATTTGCATATAATCGATGGAATATTAGAACACAAAAAATATATCGACATTTTAAGGACTGCAGCCAAATTATATCTTCACCCAGGACAACGACCCAAACCATATGGCCGCCAACACTAAGCTATGGCTTCTCAATAATATTCCAAAATGGATGACACCTCCCCAGTCTCCGGACGTTAACACCATCGAAAATCTCGGTGATCATTTGGGAAAAAAGGTAAGAGAAAGAGAAATTCACAAAAAAAAAAAAAAAGATCTGGTCGAAGCTACAGGAAGAATAGTCGAAAATTCCTGCGCAGTTGACCCAAAATTTGGTAAATTCTGTTCAGAGATGATTGGAAGCCATAATTAAAAATAAAGGACATCAAACTAAGTATTAATTTATAAAAATTTCTATTTTCTAAGCGATTTTTTTATTTTTTTTTATAGTCTAAAAACATATCTGATAAAGTGACCATACGTCCCGGATTATGCGGGACTTTCCCGGATTTAAATCGTATGTCCTGCATTGAAAATTGTCCCGTAAAGTGTCCCGTATTGTACATCTTACCTTATTATTGCTATCTATTTGTAAAGTAACTTTTTCAATTAAATAACACTGCTTTGGTTCAACTGGTAATAATTATTTAAATTCAAAATTAAACTGTTGCAATTAAAGTATATCATGAATTTTAAGCAAAATCACATTGCTTAAGTATTTAAAAAAAATCTATTTCTATAATTGCTATTTCAGTTTAAAAAGTTGAAGTGTACAAAACAAAAGTGAAAAGTTTAAAGTTTTTTTTATAATTGTGTCCACAAAAAGGTTTGTATTTATATTTTCATTAATTTTTAATATGTATATTACTTCTAATATAAATTCTAAATAAAAAAAATAATCTCAAATTCCAGAGAATTACGTCCAAGAAACGCCAATGTACATTTACTGACAAGTTGAAAAAGGAATTTTCTTTTATAAAAAAAGAAAAATTGAAAATAGTGTTCATTGTGATATATGTAACGGTGACTTCTCGATTGGCTCGGGTGGTAAAAATGATATAACCAGACATGTTTCGTCGGATAAACATAAACGAGCATTATTAGCTTCAGCTTCTTCAAACAAATTAAATTGTTGTTTTCGAAAAGTTGAATTTGGTTCGAAAGAAAAGGAATTAGCTAGCGCCGAAGTAGTTTTTGCATATCACAATATAATGCATAATCAAACATTCCGATCAATGGACTGTACATCTAAGCTGATTCGTACATTATTCGAGCCAAAGTTTACTTGCGCTCGCACAAAAACCGAAGCGATTATAAAAAATGTATTTGTACCTTATACAATTCAGGAACTTATTAAAACTTTGGAAAATATTGATTTCATTACAATATTTACAGATGCGTCAAATCATAAAGAAACTAAATTATTTCCGTCATTAATTCGTTTTTTTGATTATAAACAAGGTATACAAATTAAACTTTTAGATTTTGTATCTCTTCCAGGTGAAAATTCGGAAATAATAGATAACTCAATTATAGAAATATTGAAGAAATTTCGTTTAGAAAATAAAATTGTAGCTGTTTGTGCAGATAATGCAAATACAAACTTTGGTGGTCTACTCAGAAATGGAACAAATAATGTATATAGTAAACTTAAGAACCATATTCAGAAGCCAATTATTGGTGTAGGATGTGCTGCACATATAGTGCACAATACTATTCAGTCAGCAGCAGATCAACTTCCTATTGATATTGAAGGAATCATAATTAAAGTTTACAGTCTCTTTTATATATATACAGTAAGGGTTGAATTATTAAAAGAGTTCTGTGAAGATGCAGAGGTGGAATACATGCGCTTGCTAGGCTACAGTAACACCAGGTGGTTGGCTATGATGCCCGCCATTGAACGAATTTTAAAATTATATTTCCTATCCATCGACAACTGTCCAATAGTTCTGCATAAATTTTTCGAAGAAGATAGCTCAGAATTGTGGTTATATTTTATGCATAGTCAGGCAGCAATATTTCACAATACAGTGAAGAGTATCGAAGGTGATAAAATTACAATTATGGAAGTTTTTACAGAAATAGACAATTTAAAATTGAGGTTAAAAGAAATAATGGATATTCAGTATCTACCTCTAAATGTCCGTAGTCAGCTAAGAAATTTAGAAGAAAATGGTTGGTCCAAAATAAATTCCTTCAAAACCAATACGAATAATTTTTATAAAAAATGTATTCAATACTTAGAAGTTCGTGTATCAAATTTGAACATTATTATTGTTTTAAATGGATTAATCTAAAAAGCATTGTTAATTGGCAAAATGTACAAGAAAGTTTTGAATTTATTTCAAAATTTAATCATAATTTGGAAATGTTCGATGCTGATAAAGAAGAAAGAGAACTTTTTGATGAGATTACATATGTAAAAAAATATGTTGATACAGCAAAAGTAAATGCTTGGAATGATGAAAAAATTCCAACCGATGTAAGGTGGTTAGAAATATTTAATCACTTTCATACAAATAATATACCGTTCAAAAATATGTATTAACAAAATAGTTGGTTTTGCATTATGCTTACCAGGCACTAATGCTACCACCGAACGAGTATTTGCAGTGGTGAATAAGTATTGGACCACTGAAAAAACGCAGTTAAGCGTGGATACATTAAAAGCGATACTGCAAGTGAAATGTAATTTCTCCTATTCATGTGAAGAATTTTATAAGTTTATTTCTAGTAATGAAGATTTACTAAAAAAAATTCACTCAGCAGAAAAATACGCTTAATTAACGTGAACTTTGAATATTTACACTTATTTATGAAATATTGTTATTAGTTTATTTTTATTAAGTATATTTCTTGTAAAAAAAAATTAAAAGAATAATAATTTTATTTTATAGTTAATTCTTTTTTTTATATTAATTAAATGAATAAAATGAAAAATCTATGATATTTTAATTCGGAACAATTAAATAAACTATGAAAATTATGTCCTGAGGAATGCGTTAAGCTTTTTTTATATTTATTTGAACTGGTCCCGGATATCAGCATAAAATATATGGTCACTTTAGATAATATCTGATTATGTTGTTATTATTATTAGTAGTAGTATTAGTAGCAGTAATTCTTTATTGCGCAATGTTTTTGTTTTGTTTTTTCTAAATAACATAACAAAAAATAAATATCTTAAAGATTATACGGCTGAAACTATGTTGTTAAAATTAATTATTGTATTCAAATATTAGTGTTTTACGATAATATAAAGCATTGATTATGTACTGAAGTACACACCGCCAGTTGTTTTCACCATTTTAAATTGTAACTAATTCTTCCTCTGATATTGTTATTTTTCGAAACCAATTCTGTCGAAAGTTATTTAAAACGGATATTTACCAATGAACTGTTGTACATTTTCAATTTCTTTCGTATATCACAGTGAGCAGCGTTTTCCGATTCTTCTTGAATAGCGAGATCCATTGAGTTCCAATAAGTCAGCGTGCCTTGAATATCTATATGATATTAGTCTGATTGTTGTTTTGATGGAAATATAGATGTGCCACTGATGGGCCCAATTTACTATAAATTGATTCTGTTTGCTGTAGTCTGTTTATTCGAGTTTGGTTATTTTTACTTTTTATAGATTCTATCAATGCCATCTGTTTTATGTTCCATTCTTCGACTGTTATATTTGGTGTCCATTGTATATCATGTTCTTCAATCAAATCATTCAAACGTTTCACCCATGACATATTTTTGGCCAAAGGTAGTAAACTGAGCTAATGAGGTAGTCTAGAATCAGTGAATTCAAAAAGTGTACGTTTAATATAACACAAATGGAGGCTTAATGTGTAGAGATGCGCATCATCCATTCCAGACTCAAGCATAAGAGCATAATTTGGTGTAAATTTGGGAAGCTTAAGAATACGTTTAATAAAGTATCTTTGTAGGCTATCGAATTCTTCAAAGTAAGAATGACCCCATATTTGCCCACCATACCACTGTATGGACCGACATACGGCATTAAAAAGATGTGTTTTTGATCGAAAATATAATTTTTGATGAGGAAGCTAATCTATGTTGAGTTTATACAATTTTTTGCCGAATTATTTCTTTTTTCTACATGTTTTGTAGATACACATTTTGGGGTTAGTATCATGCCAAGGTAACAATATTCTGTGACATTTTCTATTTCTATTCCTCTGTAAGTCTTTTTTTTTAATTTTTGGCTATCCTTCCGCCATTTCTGAAAACCATAATCTTAGATTTTAATAGATTTACTTCAAGGCTCCAATAGCTACAGTATTTCTCTAAATTGTTAATCATATCCTGTAGAACCTTAACATCATCTGCTATAAGAACTATATCGTCAGCGTATAACAACAATCTTACATTCATATTACCAATAAGTAATCCACCTCCTAGTTCTTCTTGTAGGTCATTTATATATAATGAGAACAACAATGGTGATAGCAAGCAGCCTTGTTTGACCCCTGATACGGTTTCAAATTTTTTTGACAACTCTGTGCCGTTGCAGACAGTAGAGTATGTGTTTTTATATAAATTTTCCAGGAAGTTTACCATTTTTGTAGACACCCCTATTAAACATCAAAGATTTTCTAACGACCTTATCAAACGCTGCTTTGAAATCCACAAAAAATGCGTAGACTTTTCTCTTTTCTTTAAATTTTAGATGTACAATTGTTGTTAAATTATATATATTGTCTACTGTGGAATAAATTTTTCTTAAACCCGCTTGATATTCCGATAGGAGTTTGTGTTGATCTACCCAGTTATATAGTCTTTCTGATATGACACCCATCAATATTTTGGCTATACAATTCATAAAGGATATGCCTCTGTAATTACTCGGTTCATTTATATCACCTTTTTTAAAGATTGGAAATATTACGCCGGTCACGAATGATACATCCGATTGCATATTATTGTACATCATATTGTAAGCCTTTGCAAGTTCAATAATTAGCTCATTTGGTGCATTTTTGAAAAATTCGTAAGGAATTCTATCTTTCCCTGGAGCTTTATCTGTCTCGGCCTTTGTAAGTGCCTGGTAGATTTCTGTGGTAGTTATATTATGATCTAAATATATATCTGTTTGATATGGGCGGTATAATGTATATCACTCGTGATTTGCTGTGGGTTCATGATGATGGTATATTTGGTATTTCTTGAAAATTTTTGTTTCTAATCTCGTTTACTAGTTTCCACCAAGATTTACTATCATTTACTTGGATTTATTTTATCTCTACCTCTTTATAATATTGATCTTTTTTTATTTCAAGCTCAAGCAAGTCTTTTTGCTCCTTAGTTTTTCTTAAGTTGGTCAGCACATTTTGGGTATAATTTTCTTTTAGATGCTCATTCCACTGTAGTTTTGGTAAAAGTGTATTTCAATTTGGGCACTTCTGTACTTTAACTTTTAACTGTAGGCATACTGGTATGTTGTTATTATAAAACGTTAAGTTTGCCTTTAATGTGATAATCACATCATGCTAAAGGTTCACACCCGAAAGTCAAAGTCAATTCTCTCGCCGTTGATAAATATTTCATTCCCAAACTCTGGATTTTAATATTAGCAGGTATTATGACTTGCTAGTATTAATGTATAAACCATTTGCTGATGCCCATCGGTACAATTGACTAACGTCACAATTAATTTAGTCTGTATTTTCATCTATGGACTGAATTGGAGTGCTCAGAAAGAGTTGTACATCGTCAGCAAACATGTGCATCTTGCAATGAGTAAGATAATCTGGTAAGTCGTTGATATAAATTGAGAACAAAAGTGGCCCTAATATTGATCCTTGCGATACACCATTCACAAGGTTTAAAGGTTCAGATTACTTGCTATTTACGTATGCGGATTGAAGTACGTTGAATTTAGAAGAGTTGATGTTGAGAAAATTTAAAGAAACGTTTTAACTTCATACATAGAGTTTGATGATTAACTGTGTCAAACGCCTTGAAATTATCTAGAAGTACAAGGTAGGTTATTTTGCTATCATCTATTTCACGTTTTATGTTTTCGCAACTATGGGTTGCTAGAAAGCCGGATTGTTTATGGGACATTAAGTTGTATTGAGTTATATATTCATTAATTTGAGAAAGTATTATCTTTTCAAAAACGTTTGATAAGTAACATATATTGGCTATTGGCCGTTTCTCAGAATTTGATTTTGGGATAGGTATTATTTTAGCATGTTTCCATATACTTGAAGTTATAATTAGTTGAAGAAAAAAGTTATATAAGGCAGTTTGACTTTACCATAGAAATGTCTTTTGTAATCAGCCCTATTCACCTATTATGAATAATAGGATAGAAAAAAATTAGTTAGTCTCAATACATTTGTATTTGGTTTGTTCCCTAAAAAATTTCATAAATTTACATGAAAATATAAGTAGTATTTTGATAAAATAAACTTTAAAAAAAAAATAAATATATAATGTGGAATTATGTTTCTATTAATTACCAAGTATTCCCTCGTGAATAAAAAGGTGAATTGTTTCTCTGTAAATAACGAAGTTGTTTTTATTGATTCATACAAAATACAATAATTAATTTCTTAACCTAAATTACCTGTAAATAACGAAGAAACAACATTCAATGTTAATATTCACTTCTTCTATAACTCCTACAATAATTGGTCTGATATACGTGTAGTTCTATTAAGTTTTACAATTCTCTTATGATACGTTTTACTTATTCTGATCATGTTACATTGGAAATGTTGAAGATTATTCAAGGACTTGTTATACCCTATACCACTATGTGGTTTGGGTATAATGACTTTGTGCTGCTGTTTGTAACAACCAAAAATATTTGACCTAGACCCATCTTTAATTATACCGATCGAATCAGAATCACTTTCTGAGTTGATTTAACAATGTCCGTCCGTCCGTCCGTCCGTCCGTCCGTCTGTGTGTCCATGTAAAGCTTGTAATCAAACTGCAGGTCGCAAATATGAATATATTTTGATGAAATTTGGTATATAAGCTTTTATCGGCCATGGGATGAACGCTGTTGAAATTGGTGAGAATCGGTCCATGTTCAGACCTAGCCCCCATACAAATTACCCCTATGAAATCGACATAAATTGCCATAAGATCCAAATTGTCATATAGATCTTACTCACATTGGGTTTTATATGCGTTCTTTACGTCCATTAATGGGTAGTCCAAAAATGATCCCTTTGGCCCCATATAAAGCTGCTTCCCGATCTTCACTTAAATCTATTAAAAAACAAAAATATTGCACTGATTCTTCTCAGATTTTGTTTGTATATATTTTTGCAAAATACAAGAGACTTTACCAAACATGATCAGGATCGGTCCATTTTTGGACCTAGTCCCCATATAGATATAGCATCCGATATAAACTTTTTCATATCTGCAGCCAAAAAAATTAATAAAAATCTGACTCAAATTTGGTTTTTGCTTATTTTCTATGTCCAGTTAGTTGGGCCTAAGAGATAGGGCATGGTATAGGGTATCATATAGTCGGTCTAGACCGACTATAATTTTCTTACTTGTTTTAGTTTATTATAGGGTGACTACAATATGCATATAGTTTGTTTGCATATATAAACGTAAACGTGTACATTACAAATAGTGTAAACGTGTACAGTGTTTGCATATCTTACATCTCCCCCCCTACGATAAAAACTTTGGTACAAAGTTTTCACTTACTTTTACACAAAGTACAATGTATAGATAAGGCCCTATCGGTTAGATACTTATTGTTGTTTCTATATCTGACATATTTGGAGTAGGCATGAGTTTAGACATGTGTGTTGTGTTGTGTCAATTTCGTATATAGAGTTTGATGTTTTGTTTAGGATTTTATAGGGTCCGATTCTTAACAAGTCTAGTTTTTTTTTATTCAGTCGGTTACCATTTTCAACATATACCAATTCTCCGATCTTGAAGTTATATTCTATCTTTGTCATATATCTTTTTATTGTAGTCATGATTTCTTTTGCTGTTTTCAAAGGCTATTGCTCTATCATATTCTAAATCATGTTTATCCTTCTTTTTCTTCAGTTCATTTGGTATTACCGAAATGTCTTCACCCCTTAATAAGTATTTTGGACTGAACCTTGTTACTGAATGCTCGGTTTCGTTGTATTTATTGACACAGTTATGTGCTATGGTCGTCCAAGCCATTTTTTTGTTTTTTTCTTCGTTTATACTACACCTAGTCATATTGACTAAAGTTTGATTGAGTCTTTCATTTAACCCACTCGAGAATGGTGCGTTAACTGCCGTAAAGATCATCGTGATGTTTTTTTTATCTAAGAATTTTTTGAAGTCTTTTGAGTTTATACCTGGATATTGGTCTGTTAAAAGTATTTCGATGTTATGGTCTTTCAGAACATTTTCTGTCAATTTAATGAAGTCCCCCGCGTTTTGTGTTTTGGATGTTAATATATAGGCGAATCTAGTAAAATGATCTAATAGAAGATGCAAGTATTTTTTAGTGGATCGTGAACCACCTAATCCACCGATTGTGTCTATGGAAACTATCTGAAACGGTTTTGTTGCTGGACCGAGACGTGACATCAGCCCGATTTTAATATGTTTTCTTGTTTTGTTCTGTAAACAAGTTTCGCAATTTTTACAAGCTTTCTCAATATTCTCCGATATGTTTTTTGCTGTATAGTAAGGCAGTATTTTGCTCTGCATTTGCCTTATGCCTATGTGACAAAATTCTTTATGGATATCTTCTATGAATTTCTTAGAAAACCCTTCTGACCAAAACGATTTTTTTTTTCTTTCTTTTTTATAATATAGATTATTCTCGAGTATTAAATTATTTTTGCCATTTTCTAAATTCTCGTTATCTTTCTGGTCTTGTATAATGTCGTCTAGTTGTATTAGATTAACAATTTTTAATTTTTCTCCTTCGCTTTCTTGAGGCTCAAGTACCGCGTTTCTACTTAAACAGTCTGCCTCCAGGTTTTCTTTTACCGGATGGTATATTATTTCAAAGTCGTATTGTGATAAATAATAAGTGAGATCCCCTAATTCCTCATCTGTTCTAGCTTTAATATTCATTCTCTCTAGCGGCTTATGATCCGAAAATACCTTAAAGCGCTTTCCCATGAGAAAGTGTTGCCAATATTTCACTGCTTCTTTTATTGCTAGGCATTCAAGGTAAATAGCTTTTTTTCTTTTTTGGGACTCATTTAGTTTCCTTGAAAAGTACGCTATTGGTTTTTCTGTTTTTTTTTGTCATTCAGTTGTGGCTGCTTCATTACTGCCCCTATACCCTGTAAACTCGCGTATGTGTAAATGTGTATTTGTAGTTCAGGATCAAAAACTGCTAGTACTGGCTGTTGGCAAAGAAGATTTTTCATATAATCCAAGGCTTTTTGAAATTCTGTTGACCAAGTAAATTGTTGACCTTTTCTTAATAAATTATGTAGTGGTTCCAGGATGATGGAAATATTCGGTACATATTTATTATAAAAATTGATCTTACCTAAAAATTGTCGGACATTTTTCTGATTCTTTGGAACCGGAAATTTTCATATTGCAATTAGGTTATCATTTAGTGGTGAAATTGAGTTATACCCTATTTTATGTCCTAAATATTCTATGGAATCCAATGCAAATGTACATTTAGAAAGTTTTAATCGAAACCCTTCATTTATTATTGCTTCTAGTAATCGCGATAGATGACCAATGTGTTCTTCGAATGTTTTTGAAAAAATCAATATGTTGTCTATATAGTTGACTGCGAAATCTGATAATTTATTTTTTCTCATTATGTTGCTCAATATTCTTTGAAATATTGCCGGTGCTGTTTTTAGCCCAAATGGCAAACAAGTCCACTGGAAGTGGCCTTCCTGGGATACAAATGCCGTTTTGCTTCTATCTTCTATTCTGAGGGGAATGGACCAAAACGCTGAATTTATGTCAAGTTTTGAAAAATATTTGCAATTTCTTGTTTTTGTTACAAGGTCTTCGATTAATGGAAAGGGATGTTATTGAGGAACTATTATCTTATTCAAGTCTCTGAAGTCTATACATAATCTTGATCTTTTGCTTTCTTCTTTTTTATAGGCTAATGTTACTGGGGCCGCAAAAGGACTGTATGATTCTTCGATTAGTTTTCTCTGCAATAATTTCGAAATTTGTTCCTCTATTTCCTTTTTATCATCTATTGTGCATTTATAGGGTCTTTTGCTGCAATATTTGTCTATTATTAGATATATTCTAGCTTCGTTGTCTTTTACCCTTCCTATATCATATTTATCTTTTGCGAATATATTTTTATATTTCTCTATAAGTTTTTCTATTCTTTGTTCTTCATGAGAACTCAAATAATTTGTTAAAATTTAAAAATTTCCTTGATCTATATGTTCGTTGAAGTTTATTTCATATCTTTCTTGATTTTCTGTGAGATTATCCGTTTTTGTTCTATATCTAGTTTTTCATTTTGTATCAATTTAAATTTTTTTATACATTCAAGCCCTATTAGGAGTCGTATTTGAAATTTTTGTTATTGATTATGAATACATTCATATTTTCTTCTATATCGAATATTTTCACTGTTAATGTTACTATACCATCAGATATGTGTATACCATTAATTGTTCTCAAGTTGATCATTTCTGTTGGGTTATTTTTTTTCAAATGGATTAATTTTGTATTTATCAATGAGATATTTGTGCCTGCATCATAAATAGCGGACACTTCTAAGATGTCATTTAGTGTCACCTTGAGTCTAATTAATGGTGGGATTAGTAGTTTTTTAGATCATTGTCACTTAACTCTACTTCTAGCGTAGAGGTGTTTATTTGTCTAGTTTTTACTCCCTCGTTTTCTTTATCCTTGAACCAGCATTCGGATTCAGGGTGGAATCTATTACCTTAGTTTTTATTTTTACATATTTCGCAAGGTGTTTTTTCAATTTTATCTTTGTTGTTGGTTTTATATTTTTTTGTTTCTAGAGTTTTCTTAGATGTCAATTCAATGAGCCACGACATTTGGCAAGCCGGTTGCAATTAAATCTATTAATGTTCCATTATCAATGGATTTCCGTACTTCTAATAACAGTTTTTCTTTTCTTAGCGCATAATCAAGCAAAGAGCCAGATTGATATTTAAAAGCCATTGCATATCTTATTACAGATCAGCCTTTGATGGAAAATGTATCGCAAAAGTTTTTTTCCAGTCTTCCCATGTTGCCTCAATAGTAAGTTTTAAAAACGTGCTACTATACCAATCTGTAGCTCCTTTATCCATGAATGATTTTAGTATCTCAATTTTTTTGTTATCTTCTTTTATGTTGAATCTTTCGCATTCCTTTTCAAAGCCATTTATCCATTGATTCGCATTTGAATTTTTTCCATTAAACTTGTCGATTGTAAATTCTTTCGCAATTTGGCTTATATTTTTTACCACTGATTGTTCATTACTTTTTTCTAGCAGTTGTTCTAATAAATAGTTTAATCAACGATTGTTCTGAAGAAATTTCGTTCCCCTTTGTGTCGGCTTTCCTTTCACTTTCTTCTTCTAGGTATATTTCTTTAAATTGTAAATTGTTACCTTCATCTAGGTACGTTTTCTTCAATTCTTCGCTGAGAGGAATCCAAATATTTCTCAATTGGCCTCTTTGAATTAGCGTCTTTTTTACTTTAGTAAATGTTGTCGTTTTTGTGATCGCCTCGTGACTGCGTGCCTCCAAAAATTCCTTTGGCATGATGTACTTTCGTTCATCTGGTGTGCTAATTGAGGTTATGCATAGAACATTCGTCTTACCATCTGCAGCGCCAAAATACAATAATTAATCTCTTAACCTAAATTACCTATAAATAACGAAGCAACAACACTAAATGTTAATATTCACTTCTTCTATAACTCTTACAATAATTGGTCTGATATACGTGTAGTTCTAAGTTTTACAATTCTCTTATGATACGTTTTACTTATTCTGATCATGTTACATTGGAAATGTTGTAGATTATTCAAAGACTTGTTTTAGTTTATTATAGGGTGACTACAATATGCAAATAGTTTATATATGCAAACAGTGTAAACGTGTACATTACAAATAGTGTAAACGTGTACAGTATTTGCATATCTTACAAATATATTATTGTTCTTGTAGATCGAAAAACTCAAATAAAGCCTAACTACAACTTTTTTTCACGAGAAAAGAATTTTCCGTGAGAAGGAAATTCCTTGAGAATATTCGTAATTGGGATGAATATCAAGTTGGTTAACGCATTTTAATTCAAAGGAACTTTCCTCAATTCGTCAGCATCTATCGAACAGCTATTATTATTGCATCTTACAATGCCAATATGATGATATGATTCCCAGTGGATTGCATCATAAGAAATCGATGTCATAGCCGATAAATCAATACAGCAGAATTTATAAATTTAAGGAGTTCTAAAAAGTTGCTATTAACTATATTGTGTAAATTGTTTCTTGTAGTCCAGCCTGGATGAAGAAAACTAATTTCAAAATAATTTCTCTGGCGAAATCTTAAATTATCTGAGTATGATTTAAGAAAAATTCTTTTGAAATTGTTGTCTTTTTCATCTTCGAAAAAAAGGAGAAAAGGAATCATATAACCTCTATGGTCATATTGTCTAAAATTTATAGCAGCAACTGCCACAAAAGTTTACGACACTTGGACATAGAAAAATGATGACAATATTATGGTGCTATCATAATAATACATCATATACGATATCAATTCTGAAGAATCTTAAATACTTTTGCACTAAATTCTAACAAAGCACAGAATATGTATGTATACATACAAACAGACAGATATATGTGCGTATTTATGACACACAAACCAGGTCTAATGCTGCTTAAACATTTTTCATTTAATTTGTCTAAAGACACTTGGAAAATCAAAAAATGAAAAAGAAAAAACAAAAACAATAACCAGTATGACGGAGGATATACTCCACTCTACTCTAGTTAATGGCCATAAAAGTTTTCAACAAGTCCCTGGCTTCCAAGTTTTAATCCAACATGCTCGTAGACGTACATGGGATGACGGTATGTTAACAGATGCATACAACCAACCGTACATGATATTTTGTTACAGGTGGCAACATAGTTGGTGAATAAACTTTTGTTGGTTGGTATTGTAATTTTGCTCTCGCGTCAGTTGGCAGCGCTTTGAAAGACTATTGTTTTTTTTTTTAAATTAAATTAAACTAAAGATAGGTAATTTTTTTGAGATGTACGCGGCTTAATCACACTGATGACTTTCGAAATATAAAAGAAATCAAAGGTGAATGATATGCCAACCTTTGAACCAATTCAACGATTATTAAAAAAAACGACTTCAGTTGGTCAAGGAAAAAGTGTGTTTTTATCAACACAATGTACGGTATAGTCGCTGTGACAAAGTTACATACATCAATTGGGCTATGAATTGTTACTTTATGCAACATATTTCCCAGATTTAACCCTTCTGTGTTTACTTTATATTTTCAATCCTAAAGAAATGCAACCTCGGAAAAAATTTAGCTCCAATTACTTGAGAAACGTTGGACATTGTGTAATGAGCTATAAGGAGTTTGTGCGGAATAATATTTTTAAATATATGGATGATTCCACGCAAATAGGGCATTATCACATGAGTGACACAAGAAAAAAAATCATGTCAGAAGTTTCTAATTTTTTGTAGCAAGATACTAGAAAAGGTAATAAATAAAAAAAAAAAAAATAGCTGTCACACTTAATATTAAAAAATACTATTAAGAATAAATTTTTTATTTTTTATTGAAATGATCACAAAGTGAGAGATGACATTTTTTTTCGGAAAAATCATGTTTAATATGATAATTTTAATAAAATTTTTGTCGCTCTTTGATTTGCATTCCTTTTTTTTACAGGATCACTCTATAGTTTTTCCCTTCTTCTTTAGAATTACTCCTTCTTTTTTACCTGCGCATCAATTTTCTTGTTGGTCATTAAAGTTTTTCCACAATTTTTTATAAAAAACAAATAGTTGTAGATTTATTAAAATTAAATTTTTGAATGAGAAAAATATTAAATACAAATTGACAAACAAAATTAAGATTTCAAAGAAATATTGTTTTCACAGAAATAATTGAAACAGGTATAAATTTCCGAAGTTAAAACATATCAGCCATGATAACTATAAGAAAATAAAAATAAAACATATATAATTTTGGCCAAACTTATAATTTTTTTTAAATTCATTATACTAGTGTGTTCCTTATATAAAATAAATGTCTCAAATTGGGAGTTAAACATTCAGTAACCCTGCTATCTCACATCACACTGCAACTGTGAAATCGTTGTGTGCGTATTATCAACGAAAAATTGTTCGAATTAGACGAATCCATCGCCATTAACAATTGTGTTCACACATCTGATTGCAATCTCATTTTTAAAATGTTGTCGATGCGTAAACTTTAGAAAATTTGTTTACTTCTCTCTCTTTTTTTCAAACAGAGTTTCCGAGTTTATTATATAGGCACATGTTTGAGGGAAAATGTTTACATATATTATTATTGGTATTATTTTAATAATAGTTAATAATATTTATGCTCTATAATTAACAAACTTGCGTTTTTATATGCGCATTTCAAGAAATAAATCATAACAATACATTTAACAAGTTAAAACATTAATTACAATTTTGCAGAATCCAGTAAATTTGCATCAAATATATAACAGGGTAACATTAATCATCGTTAGTGGCAGCAATTACTCGCATGAAAAATTTAGTGCCATTAGTGTGACCACTGCGAAAAATGTGTGTGTATTAGTAAAAAAAAATGTGAGTGTATTGAGTTTTTCGAACTTGCAGTGTGATGCGTGATAGGGGGGTTAACCAATAAAAAACTTGTACAACACACTTATGTTTATGTTGCATTATCTTAGAAACTATGTACACTACACATATAAAATAAAATGTTAAAATATTCTGTATTTTATTCACATTTCAAATAGTTTGAAGAAAATTTGTGAAAATATCACGTTCTAAACAAAAATTAACAAAAAAAAAAAAAAAACAAAAAGCTACATTTCATGAAACCAAAAAAAAAACTTGTACACTCTTCATTTTACGCAGTATGGAAAGATACCGTTATCAAACCAAATTTTGTTTCTAGTTGTCTATGCCACTCGCATATTGCTCTTTATATTTTTAATGTGCACATGTCAGTTTACTAGTTTCTAAAAATTTCTTAAATGTATACGTTTTTTGACTTCATGAAATGTGCTTTTTTGATTTTTTTTTAATTATACCCTCCACTCCAGTGTGCAGAGGGTATATATAAGTTTGTCATTCCGTTTGTAATAATTAGAAAAAAAATTTGGACCCCATAAAATTTATATATTTGTGATCCTTATAACAACCGGAGTTGATATAGCGATGTCCGTCTGTCCGTCTGTGGAAATCACGATGACGGCATCAATCGGGCAGCTAGGGTGCTCGTTGGCATAAAAAATGATTCATTAACATCCTGAAAAGTTTGCTATTTAAAATCGTCCAAATCGGTCAATTAGGGCCCGAGATTTGAATGAAGAACTAAAAAAGTCTTGAAAAAATATAATTTTCTATGTTGTTCTTGTCACGATCACGCCCTCAATAGGATAGCTAGGGTGATAATTTTTAGTGAGAATGATTCACCAAATTCATGGGAAGATTTCTACTTCAAAAATCATTAAAATCGGTGGAACAGGTCCAGGTAAATGTATGAAAAATTAAAAAAAAAAATGAAAAACATGATGTTTCCATATTGTTCCTGTTGTTATTCTAAATGTTGCATTGTTGTCATAGCTGGACTTGTTGTTTTTGTGGTCGTTGTGGTAATAATATAATAAAAACAAACCCTTTGTAAATTTTTTTGTGAACTCTGGTAGAAAATTTTAAAAGTTTCCATTGTTTTGGCATCACTAAAAAAATTTGTTAGATCATTTCTGTCATTGCCACGAGCCTGCATGCAAAATTTCAGATCGATTGGCTCACGGGAAAGGGGCTAAAAATCGATCCAAAATTTTGTCGACAAGCAGACACTACCAGTTAATATAAAGGCAGTAAATAAAGGGAGTAAAAGTTCACCAATAATTTAAAAAACTAATTTTTATGTATTAATTTATTTAAAGAAAAAAATAATTAAATGAAATAGTAATAATAATAAAAAAAAATAATATACAATACAAAAAAAAAATAATATATAAATAAAATAAAATAAAGATAAATGCATTCATAGCATTATAATACATATAAAAGGTCAATGTTTTCTAACCGTAACCGTAACGAGTCAGTTGTTTTTTTTTACATGAAAATCATTTAAAACAGTTACCGAACGTAACCGGAACGTCCCAATACTTTTCATGTGAAAAAAAGGCTGACACGTTACGTAACAGTTACATGTCGCTAACTTGTTCTTTACACAGGCTACTGCTTTTGCAGCCAACTTCAAGTCTATTTATATAGTTTCGTAAGCATAACTGATAAAATTGTTTCTATTATTTTTTGCTGTAAGTAATAAATTATAAATATACTGAATTTGCAAACTAAAATGGATACATATATTGGAGGTGCTTTAATACAAAAGAGTTAACGAAACAAAATCAAAAAAACAACAACTCTACAACATCAACAATGGCAGTCATATGTTCTTCAAATAGAAAAAAAAACTGCAAGTGTGTTTTGTTGGCTACAAAACAAAAATAGTGTTGACAATATAACAAAATATGTAAAAGAAGTTAGTGCTATGAAATATTTTATTTTGTTTAAAAAAAAAATCGCAAAATGAAAGGCTATAATTCCATTAATAATCAAAAGGCGTTAAACTAATTTATTTATTTTTACGTTGTACTAATGCATTTTAAATAAGTAAAAGTAATTGTATATTTAAATAAAAATGCATTTGTATTATATGTTGCTGTCGTATTCAGAAAAATCAAGTAGCTGACTATACGACTACAAATGCTGCTGCCAGCAGTCGTCTACGTGTTTCATTCATGATGTTGCATTTTTTTGCGAGCAATACTTACATATATTCTAAATAAAGAAATAATAGTTCTTTTCATACTGCGAAATCTATACAAATATATGTACAAATACTATATGTCAAATTTCAAATTTGCAATAATTGATACATTTTTGAAAGAAAATTGTATAATATGAAATGTCTTTAATTTATTTCATAGAAAACAATTTTTTGAGGTGCGTGGATTTTCCATATTTACTGTTTTACTATTTTCGTAATGAGGTTAAATGAGTTAAAAAGAATTTAAAATATTTGAAAATATTAGGTGAGGATTCTCAAGATGTAATATACGATCGGTCTAAAACTTTTCACTTAGAGCCACAGTTAAATTCGAAACAACAAAAACCCATATATTTTGTGCATAAAGTTTAACATTAAATGTGCTTTTCTAAAATGTCTATATATTTTTTCTCATTCATTTCTGACCATCTTCAATGTAAATTTACCAAAGTTTTTTTTATTGCAATATGTATATAAAACTTAAAAATTTAATATTTTTTATTGTGTATTAACTTATTATTCTGCGATTTTCATTACATCACAAAATGTTACAAATTGGCACTACTGTTTCAAAAACAGAAAACTTCTAAATCAGTTGAAAACAGTTGATCTGTAAAACTGTGTGTAAAATTGTGTCAAATAAAATTACAAATATTAATAAATATAGTAATACATATATATATATTTTATTAATTTTGTTAAGAATTAGCACAAAATTGATTTTCCATTTTGCATTTCATTTATAAAGAATTCTGCCATATTTTGTTAAAGGGAAAATCCATTTTTGTTATATTAAAAAAAACAGACTTGCATTTAATTTTTCCGTGACTGCCTCAATAATTGCGTAGATGCCACCACAATATTTTTTCTAATTAAAACAGTTGATCTGTAAAACTGTGTGTGAAATTGTGTCAAATAAAATTACAAATATTAATAAATATAATAATACATATATATATTTTATTAATTTTGTTAAGAATTAGCACAAAATTGATTTTCCATTTTGCATTTCATTTATAAAGAATTCTGCCATATTTTGTTAAAGGGAAAATCCATTTTTGTTATATTAAAAAAAACAGACTTGCATTTAATTTTTCCGTGACTGCCTCAATAATTGCGTAGATGCCACCACAATATTTTTTCTAATTAAATATTAACCAACATCTAACTAGAATTATGATTTATTCTGACTAAAAAGTTCCAATTAAAAGTTATTCATCCCAATTATGAATATTCTCAAGGAATTTCTTTCTCACGGAAAATACATTTCTCGAGAAAAAAATTCCTCCAATTATAAATTCCGCGTGAACAAAAAATGATTAACTGGCATCATCGAATTTCGAAGCCACTTGCTTTGCTTATTAACAATTTATTTTCTATTTTTTGTGTGTGTGCAAACGACCCTACAATAAATGTCCCAATAAACATTTTTGTTTGCTATCAACTTGAGGTGCATTTGAGATCAAATACATTCCTCAAATCTCCAACGTTAATTCTCAAATGCCCTCAATAGTTCGAATATAGTCTTCTCAACTTAAAAGGCACATTTTTTATATGGCGATTTTCATAGTTATCAAATTGAGAAATTTGTGATTCTCAACTTGATAGCAAAGAAATATTTCCAATCGGTATCAAATGGAAGGTACGGAATTGCCATATTAAAAAATATTATACTAATTTTAGAAATGAAAACAATGTACTTTTTTTAATGTTTCAATTTAATTTCATTATATATTTAACATTACTATGTACATATTTAACATTAAATGTACATATTATGTACATTTTTTAAAATCTAGAATTAAAAATAAATGAATTAATTAGTTGTACATTTTTTGAAAAATTCGACAAAAAGCAGAAATAATTAAAAATATATCAATGATTTATTTGTACTTTTTTGGCATTTTTTAATTTAATTTATTATTTATGACATATTTAAATAATATCTCAGACTTAACACAAATCGTATTCAAGTTGAAAAAATGTTTGGTCTCAAGTGGAGAAAAGTGTTGGATATCCAATTGAGAGTAAAAATGTTTCTCAAAGATTGGAAAAAATGTTAAGTCTCAACTTGATGTCAAGTTGAAAGCAAACAAGGAGAAAAATTGTTCAACCCAAGTTGAGAATTACATTTGACATCAATTTAAGAACTTAACTTTTCTCCAACATTGGAGAAATAATATTTCAATGCATACTGGGGAATGACCGAAACTAACACATAAACAGTTTTTTCCTATTTGAAAAACATATGACTGTCATTGTTGCTGTTGTAGAGTTGTTATACCCTCCACTCCAGTGTGCAGGGGGTATATATAAGTTTGTCATTCCGTTTGTAATAATTAGAAAAAAAATTTTGGACCCCATAAAATTTATATATTTGTGATCCTTATAACAACCAGAGTTGATATAGCGATGTCCGTCTGTCCGTCTGTGGAAATCACGATGACGGCATCAATCCGGCAGCTAGGGTACTCGTTGACATAAAAATGATTCACTAACATCCTGAGAAGTTTGCTATTTAAAATCGTCCAAATCGGTCGATTAGGGCCCGAGATTTGAATGAAGAACTAAAAAAGTCTTGAAAAAAAAATAATTTTCTATGTTGTTCTTGTCACGATCACGCCCTCAATAGTGCAGCTACAGTGATCATTTTTAGTGAGAATGATTCACCAAATTCATGGAAAGATTTCTACTTCAAAAATCATTAAAATCGGTGGAACAGGTCCAGGGAAATCTCTGAAAAAGTAAAAAAAAAATGAAAAACATGATATTTCTATATTGTTCTTGTTGTTATTCTAAATGTTGCATTGTTTTCATAGCTGGACTTGTTGTTTTTGTGGTCGTTATGGTAATAATATAACAAAAACAAACCCTTTGTACATTTTTTTATCAACTCTGGTAGAAAAATTTTAAAGTTTCCATTGTTTTGGCATCACTAAAAAAATATGTTAGATCATTTCTGTCATTGCCACAAGCCTGCCTGCAGTGGTTAAAATCGATCCAAAATTTTTTCGACAAGCAGACACTACGAGTTAATATAAAGGGAGTAAAAATTCACCAACATCTAAAGCAAATAATGCTAAAATACCTAGTTGTTAATAAAAAAAAACAATTGGGCAATTCACAATGGGTAATGTATCGTTTTTTCTCCTGTATCGTGTATCACTTTACAATAGTGTAAAACTGTTGTTGATAATTTTCACTGAAAAATCTGATACACGATCCAACTTCATTTGCTATGTTTAGTAAATGTTGTATATTGTATCATAACATATCAGTTCCAAGTGAATGCCAGTTTTTATGAAAAAGAAAAAACAAATACATAGAATATTATCAGCATAAATAATTATAAAATAAAATATGGCAAATAATGCAAATAACGCAAATACATCGATAAGTTTATTTATATAAAAATTAATGTTTATATTTTTAGTATGTATTTTCTCTTTCAGTACCAACCAAAACATTTAACATTTTTTTTTTCATTATAAATTAAAATGCAAGAGGTACGTAACTAAAACTCCAGGGTATATCTCACGACCAAAAAGCAAACACTGACAAGTGTTTTCTCTTATACAAAATAGCAGAAGCGACGAAGCGATCTTTCCTCGTTGGATCGAAAATTACTAAAGAAAGCGTTTTACAATATGAAAATACAACTGAGTGTTCACAACAAATGATTGTATTGTGTATTTCAATACAACATACAATGTACAACACCTGTTGTGAATTGCCCAAATGTAAATTTAGCAAAAAATTTATGTATTAATTTATTTAAAGAGAAAAACACAAAAATAACGTTTGATGTTGTATTTTTTGTGTGTAATATTTAAATATACATACATACACATATTAAATAATACAAATAATGTACATATATTATATATATGTATGTATGTATATTCATAGTAACTGCATGTTAGAAATAAATCGGTTATTTTATTTACATAAAATTCTGCAGTATTTTGTTGTGGGGAAAATACATTTCTTTTGTATTAACAGAGTGTCACTTCATTTTGCTCAGCGTGACTATGCCACAGTAGATGCCGGCATAATTTTTGTTTGTTCTAATTAGCTTTGCAATAGTTTTTTCTATTTTAACATGAATGTTAATATTTTCAACTAGATATCATACAGAACAATGTTAAGAGTATACACGGGTTGGTCTTTTATTTCATACGTTTTTTCATTATTCTTTTACAAATATGAACATAAGTTTTGCATATTACCCACCAATCTCACATCACACTGCAAGTTCGAAAAACTCAATACACTCACATTTTTTTTTACTAATACACACACATTTTCCGCAGTGGTCACACTAATGGCACCAAATTTTTCGTGCGAATAGTGGCAGACACTAACGATGATTAATGTTACCCTGTTATAAATTTAATGCAAATTTACTGGATTCTGTAAAATTGTAATTAAAGTTTTAACTTGTTAAATCTATTATAATGATTTATTTTTTGAAATGCGCATACAAAAACGCAAGTTTGTTAATTATAGAGCATAAATATTATTAACTATTATTAAAATAATACTAATAATAATAAATGTAAACATTTTCCCTCAAACATGTGCCTGTATAATAAACTTGGTAACTCTACTTAAAATAAAATAAGAGAGAGAAGTATACAAATTTTTTCAAGTTTACGCTTCGACAACATTTTAAAAATGAGATTGCAGTCAGATGTTTGAGCATAAAATTTAATGGCGATGGATTCGACTAATTCGAACAATTTTTCGTTGATAATACGTACACAACGATTTTACAATTTCAGTGTGATGTGAGATTGGGGGGTTAACTTTTTGTTGTCTTTACAAAATAGAGTTACCGAGTTCGTCAATGAGTTTTTTGCTTACAAAACAGTTCTACATAGTTATATAGAATTATTATTCTGCTTTACCTATAAAATATCTGATTGCGATTACATCTAATTTTTAAAAATTGTTTATAATTAATAAAGCATTATTATTCACATAAATACAAAATTTCACTTTTTAAACTGAAAATAAAATTTCCAATTATAAATTAGAAAATATTAATTGAGTTTCAGAAAATCATATCAAAACGTCGGAAATAATAATTTTAAATTTAGAAATATCTTTACATTTAAAAATGTTTACATTTAAAAAAAATATTGCCATTCAGGAGATATTAATAACTTTTCAGTACAGCGATTCAGTAACTTCTTTTAACGATAGTCGAATTGTAAAAAAAAAGAAAATTGCAAAATTATCAGTAAAATTTTGAAACGATATTCGCTATTGTTAAAGTCAGCTGTTGTTGTTATCTAAACGACAACCATTTTTGTGTTGTTTATCCAATCGATAAAAACTTAAATTTTTAGGTTGAAATGTCGTCATACATAAATAAAAATCATGAAATAGTGAAAATATTTTGCTTTAATTAAAAAACTTTTTTATATAAATAAAAAAATTAAATAGCATATTCAATTCATTATTTCATTTTCAAATAAATAAACAGAAATATTAGTAAAAAAAATAAAGATATTAAACATAAACATAAAATCATCCTGTCAAACACGAAGTAATTTGTTTTTTTCTATTCTTTGTGTTTTTCGCTTATTTCGACAGAGATGCCACTCCTTTACAATTTAAATAAATAGAAAAACAGATTTGTCGATATTAATTTAAATTCAATGAATTTAAGAAAACCTCTAATGATATTTAAGAATTGCTAACATAAAAATTGTTACATAAGTAAACGTAATTTTATGAGAATGTTATTTTTTATATATAAATTTTCACAATTTTTTTTGGATGAAAATTTGAAGTTTTTCAGAAAATAAAGATAACATTAAATTATTTTATTTAAAATGTTTGGGACTTTTCGTTTTTTGCGTTTTTCATCCCTAATTTGATTATTTATTATTATAAATTTATTCTCTATGTTTTCAAAATATGGCAATATTTTAAAAAAAAGTTGAGAGAGCTTTTTTTTTTGGTTATTATTTTGTTACTCCATCCGACCCATATGGCCACAATGAAGAAATATTTGGCCAGTTAAAAGAAACTATACAGCCATCTCCAATTAGCACGATTTAATGCATATAGCCACTCTACACAACCATTACCTTTGCAATGGAGGTTAGGGCGAGCTATTTAATTAGCAAAAACTAAATTAAACGAGAAGTTATGTCATATAACCGGAAACGCATGCATATAGGTATATAACCAAAATGCATGCCGATCAGCAACCACGATGACCAAAAAGCAAACACCGAAATAAATCCGAAATAATAGAAAAGAAGAAAACCAACCCAAAGAATTTGCTGAAATAATTTGGTATTAAGTTTAACAAATTGTTTACTTTTTCATTTACATTTATTATCAAGACTCAAACCGAGGTGGAGGGTATCAAAGATTCGGCACAGCCGAATTTAACACTCTTACTTGTTTTTGTTAAAAACATGATATATTCACAAATTTTGTTAAAACTATTTGAAAAGTGAATAATATGTCTAGTGTACATAATTTCAAAGATAATGCAACATACACATAAGTAAGTGTACTGTACAACTTTTTTATTGGTTCACTGTAATTTTCATTCTTCAAAAGTTAGTTTTTTCTACTGTTTGGCCCAAATATACAAGTTCTGTTTGAGAAATTAGTCTAAAATATTTTAGTATAAGTTAAATGCTTAAAAAAAAAACAAAAACATCTTTTGTACTAGTTGTGAAATATAATAGAACCAGTCCCTCACCAAAGCACCATTCCCACACATGAGGAAATGACCCGTGAGGGACTGACAAAATTTAAAATATTAGCTTCAGAAATTTGTACTGTTACATAAAATTAAAAAATCTATACACATTCTCAAATTATCCATTTAGGGAAAAGAAAAAACTCATTAATACATTTTTAGGATGCAAATTAACTCCTTAAACTCAAATGAGGAAATGATAATATCATCTTAACACTTAATAAATAAGTTTATTCAATTCCTCCTTACACGCTAGACGTGTGTACTGTTTCTAGCTTTATAACAGCGCCATCTAGCTGAAAATCCTAAATTAATAATGAGCGATGGAATGGTTTGAAACATGAGTTGCAAACCTTGTTGTCAAATAAAAATCGCATGTGAAGACAAAAAAAGAATTAATTACACATAAATAACCCTTCAAGACTTTGTTTAAAAAAAAAGTCAGAAAAGAGAAGTAGTACCTGTTTCAGTAAGAAATATTTATTTTTGTATTCTTAGATAGTAATGGTTGCATGTGAGGGAATGATATTTCATAGGTTTAAAAATAAAAAAAAAAAATGTTTCTTAAAATATATATATTATATATTATATTACAACAAATGTATGAGCTAATGTAATAAAACCATGCCCAAACTATATGCTGGATAAATAATTTATTGCACATTTAATGTTAAACTTTGTGCACAAAATATATGGGTTTTTGTTGTTTCGAATTTAACTGTGGCTCTAAGTGAAAAGTTTTAGACCGACCGTATATTACATCTTGAGGATCCTCACCTAATATTTTCAAATATTTTAAATTCTTTTTAACTCATTTAACCTCATTACGAAAATAGTAAAACAGTAAATATGGAAAATCCACGCACCTCAAAAAATTGTTTTCTATGAAATAAATTAAAGACATTTCATATTATACAATTTTCTTTCAAAAATGTATCAATTATTGCAAATTTGAAATTTGACATATAGTATTTGTACATATATTTGTATAGATTTCGCAGTATGAAAAGAACTATTATTTCTTTATTTAGAATATATGTAAGTATTGCTCGCAAAAAAATGCAACATCATGAATGAAACACGTAGACGACTGCTAGCAGCAGCATTTGTAGTCGTATAGTCAGCTACTTGATTTTTCTGAATACGACAGCAACATATAATACAAATGCATTTTTATTTAAATATACAATTACTTTTACTTATTTAAAATGCATTAGTACAACGTAAAAATAAATAAATTAGTTTAACGCCTTTTGATTATTAATGGAATTATAGCCTTTCATTTTGCGATTTTTTTTTTTAAACAAAATAAAATATTTCATAGCACTAACTTCTTTTACATATTTTGTTATATTGTCAACACTATTTTTGTTTTGTAGCCAACAAAACACACTTGCAGTTTTTTTTTTCTATTTGAAGAACATATGACTGCCATTGTTGATGTTGTAGAGTTGTTTTTTTTTTTGATTTTGTTTCGTTAACTCTTTTGTATTAAAGCACCTCCAATATATGTATCCATTTTAGTTTGCAAATTCAGTATATTTATAATTTATTACTTACAGCAAAAAATAATAGAAACAATTTTATCAGTTATGCTTACGAAACTATATAAATAGACTTGAAGTTGGCTGCAAAAGCAGTAGCCTGTGTAAAGAACAAGTTAGCGACATGTAACTGTTACGTAACGTGTCAGCCTTTTTTTCACATGAAAAGTATTGGGACGTTCCGGTTACGTTCGGTAACTGTTTTAAATGATTTTCATGTAAAAAAAAACAACTGACTCGTTACGGTTACGGTTAGAAAACATTGACCTTTTATATGTATTATAATGCTATGAATGCATTTATCTTTATTTTATTTTATTTATATATTCTTTTTTTTTGTATTGTATATTATTTTTTTTTATTATTACTATTTCATTTAATTATTTTTTTCTTTAAATAAATTAACACATAAAAATTTGTTTTTTAAATTATTGGTGAACTTTTACTCCCTTTATTTACTGCCTTTATATTAACTGGTAGTGTCTGCTTGTCGACAAAATTTTGGATCGATTTTTAGCCCCTTTCCCGTGAGCCAATCGATCTGAAATTTTGCATGCAGGCTCGTGGCAATGACAGAAATGATCTAACAAATTTTTTTAGTGATGCCAAAACAATGGAAACTTTTAAAATTTTCTACCAGAGTTCACAAAAAAATGTACAAAGGGTTTGTTTTTATTATATTATTACCACAACGACCACAAAAACAACAAGTCCAGCTATGACAACAATGCAACATTTAGAATAACAACAGGAACAATATGGAAACATCATGTTTTTCATTTTTTTTTTTAATTTTTCATAGATTTACCTGGACCTGTTCCACCAATTTTAATGATTTTTGAAGTAGAAATCTTCCCATGAATTTGGTGAATCATTCTCACTAAAAATTATCACCCTAGCTATCCTATTGAGGGCGTGATCGTGACAAGAACAACATAGAAAATTATATTTTTTCAAGACTTTTTTTAGTTCTTCATTCAAATCTCGGGCCCTAATCGACCGATTTGGACGATTTTAAATAGCAAACTTTTCAGGATGTTAATGAATCATTTTTTATGCCAACGAGCACCCTAGCTGCCCGATTGATGCCGTCATCGTGATTTCCACAGACGGACAGACGGACAGACGGACATCGCTATATCAACTCCGGTTGTTATAAGGATCACAAATATATATATTTTATGGGGTCCAAATTTTTTTTTCTAATTATTACAAACGGAATGACAAACTTATATATACCCTCTGCACACTGGAGTGGAGGGTATAAAAATATTGTGGTGGCATCTACGCAATTATTGAGGCAGTCACGGAAAAATTAAATGCAAGTCTGTTTTTTTTAATATAACAAAAATGGATTTTCCCTTTAACAAAATATGGCAGAATTCTTTAAAAATGAAATGCAAAATGGAAAATCAATTTTGTGCTAATTCTTAACAAAATTAATAATATATATATATATATGTATTATTATATTTATTAATATTTGTAATTTTATTTGACACAATTTCACACACAGTTTTACAGATCAACTGTTTTCAACTGATTTAGAAGTTTTCTGTTTTTGAAACAGTAGTGCCAATTTGTAACATTTTGTGATGTAATGAAAATCGCAGAATAATAAGTTAATACACAATAAAAAATATTAAATTTTTAAGTTTTATATACATATTGCAATAAAAAAAACTTTGGTAAATTTACATTGAAGATGGTCAGAAATGAATGAGAAAAAATATATAGACATTTTAGAAAAGCACATTTAATGTTAAACTTTATGCACAAAATATATGGGTTTTTGTTGTTTCGAATTTAACTGTGGCTCTAAGTGAAAAGTTTTAGACCGATCGTATATTACATCTTGAGGATCCTCACCTAATATTTTCAAATATTTTAAATTCTTTTTAACTCATTTAACCTCATTACGAAAATAGTAAAACAGTAAATATAGAAAATCCACGCACCTCAAAAAATTGTTTTCTATGAAATAAATTAAAGACATTTCATATTATACAATTTTCTTTCAAAAATGTATCAATTATTGCAAATTTGAAATTTGACATATAGTATTTGTACATATATTTGTATAGATTTCGCAGTATGAAAAGAACTATTATTTCTTTATTTAGAATATATGTAAGTATTGCTCGCAAAAAAATGCAACATCATGAATGAAACACATAGACGACTGCTGGCAGCAGCATTTGTAGTCGTATAGTCAGCTACTTGATTTTTCTGAATACGACAGCAACATATAATACAAATGCATTTTTATTTAAATATACAATTACTTTTACTTATTTAAAATGCATTAGTACAACGTAAAAATAAATAAATTAGTTTAACGCCTTTTGATTATTAATGGAATTATAGCCTTTCATTTTGCGATTTTTTGTTTAAACAAAATAAAATATTTCATAGCACTAACTTCTTTTACATATTTTGTTATATTGTCAACACTATTTTTGTTTTGTAGCCAACAAAACACACTTGCAGTTTTTTTTTTCTATTTGAAGAACATATGACTGCCATTGTTGATGTTGTAGAGTTGTTTTTTTTTTTTGATTTTGTTTCGTTAACTCTTTTGTATTAAAGCACCTCCAATATATGTATCCATTTTAGTTTGCAAATTCAGTATATTTATAATTTATTACTTACAGCAAAAAATAATAGAAACAATTTTATCAGTTATGCTTACGAAACTATATAAATAGACTTGAAGTTGGCTGCAAAAGCAGTAGCCTGTGTAAAGAACAAGTTAGCGACATGTAACTGTTACGTAACGTGTCAGCCTTTTTTTCACATGAAAAGTATTGGGACGTTCCGGTTACGTTCGGTAACTGTTTTAAATGATTTTCATGTAAAAAAAAACAACTGACTCGTTACGGTTACGGTTAGAAAACATTGACCTTTTATATGTATTATAATGCTATGAATGCATTTATCTTTATTTTATTTTATTTATATATTCATTTTTTTTGTATTGTATATTATTTTTTTTTATTATTACTATTTCATTTAATTATTTTTTTCTTTAAATAAATTAACACATAAAAATTTGTTTTTTAAATTATTGGTGAACTTTTACTCCCTTTATTTACTGCCTTTATATTAACTGGTAGTGTCTGCTTGTCGACAAAATTTTGGATCGATTTTTAGCCCCTTTCCCGTGAGCCAATCGATCTGAAATTTTGCATGCAGGCTCGTGGCAATGACAGAAATGATCTAACAAATTTTTTTAGTGATGCCAAAACAATGGAAACTTTTAAAATTTTCTACCAGAGTTCACAAAAAAATGTACAAAGGGTTTGTTTTTATTATATTATTACCACAACGACCACAAAAACAACAAGTCCAGCTATGACAACAATGCAACATTTAGAATAACAACAGGAACAATATGGAAACATCATGTTTTTCATTTTTTTTTTAATTTTTCATAGATTTACCTGGACCTGTTCCACCGATTTTAATGATTTTTGAAGTAGAAATCTTCCCATGAATTTGGTGAATCATTCTCACTAAAAATTATCACCCTAGCTATCCTATTGAGGGCGTGATCGTGACAAGAACAACATAGAAAATTATATTTTTTCAAGACTTTTTTTAGTTCTTCATTCAAATCTCGGGCCCTAATCGACCGATTTGGACGATTTTAAATAGCAAACTTTTCAGGATGTTAATGAATCATTTTTTATGCCAACGAGCACCCTAGCTGCCCGATTGATGCCGTCATCGTGATTTCCACAGACGGACAGACGGACAGACGGACATCGCTATATCAACTCCGGTTGTTATAAGGATCACAAATATATATATTTTATGGGGTCCAAATTTTTTTTTCTAATTATTACAAACGGAATGACAAACTTATATATACCCTCTGCACACTGGAGTGGAGGGTATAAATAGGCGTGATTGGACAAATGGGTGGGGCAGCTCTCATGTAAAGTGAATATTTAATGTCATATATCTAGAGTACTGTAATATATAACGTCAAAATAAGTACTCGAAAAAAATGGGCGGGATCAAAACCAATGGGCGTGGCACCTTCCACGCATGGTAAATAACTAGAGTACTGTGATGACCAGAGTCTTGAAACTTTCTTCGCGTCAATTGGTTGTTAATATAATTTATCATACCGACAATGGGCGGGAATCGGTTAGTGGGCGTGGCATCTCCCATACAAAAAAATTATCTGCAGTAAGATAAACCCGCCAGTCTTGAAGCTAGATGTTAGTCCACGAATGATGAGTATGAGCAGTTATGTCAAAAATGGGCGGGATCAAACCAGTGGGCGTGGTACCTCCAATACACGGTAAATACATATCATCATATATCTAGAGTACTATGGCGGTCAAAATGGGCGGCATTGGGTTAGTGGGCGTGGTACCTCCCATACAAAAATATTGTCTGGAGTACTGTAAACCCGACAGTTTTGAAACCAGGTGTTGTTTCACGAATGACGAGTGTGAGAAGTTATGTGAAAAATGGGCGGCACCAAACCAGTGGGTGTGGCTCCTCCTATACATGGTAAATACATATCATATTTAACAACAAAAATATTCACTAGAAATAAGTTAAATGACAAAACAACGTTTGTCTAATAATTTTTGCTTTTGCTGCATATGAAATATTATAAGGTTTGATTGAGTATATCACTTTTCTGACTTGGTGGCGGAAATTTATGTGCTGTTTTATTTGAAGGCATGTCAGCATTGCTATGGTTGGGCATACATTCTTCTTGCCAGATATAAGAGTCAGTTTTTTCGTATTGCATTCTTTTGTTAGCTCCTTGTTTTAGCGTTAATGTTCGGCGAATTTCATGGTATTCGCGCCGAGATGGACAATTTGCATCATCAGCTCGATGGTTAACATTTTTAATTTTTTTTAATTCAATTAAAGCATTTGTAAATTGAGGGACCATTAGTGTATGTTTTGTTCATGTGGACCTTCACAACCTTTGCATTCAGCATTTCTAAATCAGTTTGTTGATCCATGTCCACACATAGCACATCTTGAGCACTGTGTGGGACCTCTTCCACCACGACGGTATTTTTCCAATGTACCGCTATACCGTAGAAGTATTTTATCTTAAATACCTCCTTTTTTGAAATCAGATTCCTTCGAAATTTTATCACAAATAATTCATCGTCTGGACTGGAATGTGAAGTTTGAAGTTCTATAATGTTTGCAGGTTCTATACTATACGCGTTTTTGAACTCCTCAGTGATTGAATTTATATCAATTTGTGAAAGACCAAACAACATGATTTTAAGTTTGTTGTTGTCCTTAATAGGATGTGTAAAAAACTTTATGTCATTTGTTTAAAATTTTTTTATGATTTCATCATACTCGAGTAAGGTATTAGGCATGCCGTTTGTCCGTATTGACACTCTTTTATTCTTGGAATTAACACCTAGCATTTTAATGATGTCCGTATTGTGACAGTCGTCAACAATAATTGTAGGAATTTTAATATTATTTATTACAATTGAAAACTTTCGGTGTTAGTTTTTATTGAAGATTTTTGCGTTTTAAACCTTGGGCTGTATAATCAATCGAGATAATTGAGATAATTGAGAGTAAAAAGTGTATGTTTACAAATTTTATGCACGTGTTTATAATACACGACCGAATGTTGCGAATGTCATCAAACTTTCTTATAAAGTACTTTTTAATTAAACGTACGTTTTCTTACTTTTTTTAAAAAAAATGTTTTTTCTTAAAAAGTACTTTTCTTGAAACGTAATTGTTTTCAAGTATTTTTTCTTGAAAGGTAGCTTTCTTAGAAAGTATCTTTACTTAAAAAGTACTTTTTGGAATACACTACTTACCATGCATTTTATATTAGTATACCACCAATAGTGCTTCATCTATCCGTTCGGGTTCGGCCATACAATAAATATTATAGTTTTCATTAAATTTCATGCTAATTTTGTATAGTGAAAATCAAACCATTTTTTTTTTTCAATTTATTTATTTT
Source organism: Cordilura impudica (assembly GCA_963682025.1). Lineage (NCBI taxonomy): Eukaryota > Metazoa > Arthropoda > Insecta > Diptera > Scathophagidae > Cordilura > Cordilura impudica. Next base: position 200,153,941 of record OY821518.1, read on the forward strand.
TTCTTTCTCTTGGTAACATAAAGAAAACATTTATTTTATTTGTAATACTGTCTTATTATATTTTTATTTACAAATATGTTGTGAATAATTATCGTAAAACATTACAATAAGTTTTATAATCTCAAAATATTTTTTTTTAGTTTTTATTTCTGAAAAAAAGCTTTTGAAAAGTGATGTTTTGCTTTTATGTTATAAATTGTAAATAGTTTGTTAAATCTTTGGTTAAAAGCGAGTTTGTTTTCATTTTGTTACAGTTAAGCGGCATGTGGAAGGAACAATGGACGATTTCTAAGGTAAACTAATTAACGTGGATGGCCCGTTAGGTATTTTTTCAAATTAAGAGTTGTCCAAAAAATATCCACGAATTATAAAATTATTATTTAAGGTAAGAATTAAAAATTACCCAGAAAATGCTTTTATATTATGATTTTTACGTTAAATTGGAATGACATTGGTAACGTAAATTTATCAATTCAGTCTTCTTTAAACTGAATCTGAACAAAAATACTGTGGTAAGGCTGAATAAGCGATAACAATGTTTTCTACAAATTTTGGCAGAAATCTAAAATGCTGCTAGTTTTTGAGAATTTTTTACTCTGTAAATTAAATTTTTTCGAGAAAATAGTCTTGAAATATTGCTGCGTCATTTTTTTTTTTTTAATAAAATTTGTCTATGTAAAATGGATTTTGATGACTTTTTCTACAAGTTAAAATTTGTAAAAATTTTGGTGATTTCTTTTCGGTATAAAAGCGATATAATTTGTCGTGAAATATATTTTTCAAGAAATTATTCTTGGTTGAAAATATAAAAACCTGATGAAACTTTTCTTTAAATTTCGAATAATTTTAGGAAACTATTAAAAGAGATTAAAATTTTTAAAATTTTTTCAGATAAAAATCGAAAATTTCTAGATTTATTTCGGAAATTGGAACTGAAATTGTTAAAAGGAATGGAACAGATCTTGAAGACTTACCAAAAAATTATTTTCATTAAAATATTTCAAAATCAGAGGTATTTTCTGTTTAAATCGAATAAGTTCTTCTTGAAGTTAGTTTGTGAGGAATTTTGCATGTCGAAAGGCAGAAAAATAAATGTTTCAATAAATATTTTTTTTATTGAAAGTTTTAAAATTTTTCAAAAATTTTTAATCAAACATATTATGAAGACTTTTCCAAAAAATTAGTTTTGAATTAAAGGTGGAAACACAACTGGGTCGAATGACGAATTTCCCACAGCTCGACGAATTTGTCGGCAACAATTCGTTGCGTAAATTCGTAGAATAAAATACTATTATGACGAATTCACATAACAGCTGTAACGTCATTTGAAATTGTTTGTAATTTATATACATAAATAAATATTGGAAAAATACGAATAAAAGAATTTTTAACTTTGTACGAGTTATTACAATTGCAAACATCATGTTCACGATGGTAAAGCCTTTATTTTTGTAAGGCAGCCTTTAATTTTTTAATTCTGAAAAAATTACATAAATTTTCATTAATAAATTAATTTTATGTCATTTTTGTTTACATGTTGCAGCTAATAGTGTACCATATTTAAATAAAAGAAGCACAAAACGAAAAGGAATAAATATTAACAAACAACTATGAAAAAGAAAATTATATAATTAAAAATAGATTTTATTTAACTTATAAGTAGTAAATAAAATATAAAACAATTCTTAAAGACAAAACTATGTGAGTGCGATCACAGGGGATCAAACAGTAAAGGTGCTATTACATGATGTGTTTTTTACATATGTACTGTCAAATTTTCCCACAACAAAAGTTGTACACATCGTGTGATACATATGAAACATTGTTTATGTACAATACATGAGGAAAGTCACATGTACATTTTTCAATTAGAACAGGTTCTATTTTTGCATGACAAACATATGAAAATACAACACTGCTTGTGGCGAAAGAAAAACAGAGTAAATTTTAAAGATTAATATTGAAAGAAAAATAAATTGTTTAGTATTATTTAACAATTAAAAAATATATAACCTTTTTTTTAACAATAAATTTTTTTAAATTCACAAATTAAATCAGCTGTTGTTTACATTTAGAGGTTATGTCATACGGAAATACATATGTACGTGTGATAGCAAAAATTATGAATCGTATGTAAAAGACAATTTTGACAGAAATGAGGAATCTCATATGGATAAAAAAAAGTGACAGTACATATGTAAAAAACATTTCGTGTAATAGCACCTTAAGCGCCATCCATGTATAGCAAGCAACTGCTATGGTTGTTATACTCGATGGTTGCAGTTGTTTGCTATACATTCATGGCGCTTTCTGTTGGTTGTTGAATCAGCCAAATAAATTTAAATCATAATCCTTGCACTAATACACTTACATATACCTCACACCGATTTTCCCTTACACTGATTTTTGATTGTATTGTAAAATACATTTTTACCCCCTGAGCGCATTGATGTCTATACATCAAAAATAACTTTATTTGCTAAAACATTTGAAAAACTAAAATAAAATACGACCACTCTACACCAATTTATTTGTCGTTCGTCGGCGTAAGAAATAGAAATAAACCTATCGCAGAGTTCGTTACGCACTACGTATTTCGTTCGACGCACTGATTGTGTGCATTTTCAAATACACAAACGTGTGTTATTTCTGACGACGAATATTCGGAACGAAAAATTTGTCGTTCGTCCCAGTTGTGTTTTTAACATAAATTATAATAAAATTTTTTTTTATATTCGACTAATTTTTTTATTTAAATTTTGTGGTAGTTTTTTTATTTTATTTTATTTTATTTTATTTGGAAACCTTTTTCTAAAAATTATTAAGACTCTTGATTAAAATTTTTTTAATTAATTTCAGAAATTTATATTTTTCTAATGTTGAAGAATTCTGTTGAAAATATAATAGATTTTAATAACTTTCTTTTATTTAAGTAATATTCTTTTCTCTTTCAAAATCAATATTGTTTTAAACTTCTTAAGGAGGTCGGTCATGTAAATTTGTTGAAATTTGTCGTCATTCATTACGAGTAAATTTTCGAAGATATTCTGAAGTCTTATCTAGAACTTTGTTCTGATCAAAGTTTTTCAAATACTTTTCTATATATGTGAATTTTTTTTTAAATGAAAATTTAAATAAATTTTTATATTGATTAAAATTTTTCATCTTTAAATTAAATAGATTTTGAGGAGTTATCCCTGAATTTGTATTAATTAAAATTTTATAACTATAGAGGAAATATTTCTGATGTAAAAATTGTTTTAATAGAAAATTTTTCAACTTCTAACAAATTTCCTATTTAAAATTTTAAAATATTTAAAAGATTTTTTTAAGTTGAGTTTTGCAAAATTCATATCATTGAAAATCACTAGAACTTTTTAAACATGACATCCCCATTTAAAAGTTATGTTTAATAAATTTCCTTTTTTCTGGGTAACTGCTGAATTGAAAAATGTTGCAAAAATCAAAAATTATCAAATTACTTAGCAAATTATATAAAAAATTCAATATTTTTTAATAGACATTTTTTTGTAACAATTTCTATTGTTTGCAACCTAAATTTGTTAACACTTTCTGTATTTATTTCAAACATTATATTACTAAAATTTCTTTGACTACCGTAACCAAATAAAAAGATGATCTTCTAGGTCTAATTTGAGTTTTACTTTTTGTTTTTTCACTAACTACTAAATTTTATTTTTAAGTTTATTTCATTTTTTTTGCTAAAATGTTTTAGTAATTTTGTAAAATTGTATTTTTGAATGCAATTTTTTTAATTTCGTTTGTATATTAAGTCACTTCAAGTTTTTAATTTTGTGTATGATTATTTAATTTGGTTGATTTTACGAGTACTTTATTTTTATTCAAAATAGTTTAATATTGAATTGTAAATTTGTATAATTCAGCAATTAAAATAAAAGAGAAATATTTAAAACTAAATCTGAATTTAAGTTTTAACAACGAGTTGGACTTTTTCGGAGAGAATTTCGTACTGTATTTTTTTTTTAGCAGATATTAATGAGGCAAGCCGAACTACTTATAAGTCAGCTATAGCTTAATCGCTAGGTAAGATCGCTTCACAGTTGTCTATAGACAATTAGGAAGAATTTATAATCTGTGTACGCCTAAGTGATCTAATACTAACTGTAAATAGCCTGAGGCAATTTTTAAATACTTTTCAATAATCTGTCAAATATTCTTACAGAGTAGCCATATTGTCCCTACAGATATACATAAATATTCAAAAGTAAAGATGTTGATGTCAAATATACATATATATATTGGATTTTGTTACTATAATTAAATAACAAATTGATTGAATTTTTGTTTTTTTTAACCTTACCATGTGATCTTCCAAAAATTCTATATATTACATGTATGGTAAAATCAAAAAATTTTATAATTTAAGCTGTAAATTATTTAGAAATATTCTTAAAATTTCTGTTTCTCGAATATTTAAAAATTCATAAACGAACAATATCTTTTAAAAACTACCCGATGCCGAGCCATGTTGCTGCTGTTGTTGTAGGTGGGCAGCTGCCGCTGCTATTAAGGTGGCAGAGGTTGATGATGTATGCGCTGATGTTGTGCTTGTTGTTGCTGAAGCCGTTGTTGAGAAGTGTGACGTAGTCGAAGTGCCCGCTGCTGGTGGCGGCGATCGTAGACTAGGTTTTATGTCTTCAATTTGTATGAGCTGTTCGATGGGTATAAGTGATAGTTCACCACCGGATTGAGGCATTGGCGGTAATTTTGATAAAGCCTATCGAAGAGCGAAAGGGGAGAGAAGAGATCGAAAGAAAGAAATGATTTAACAAATTAGAAAACTTAACAAACATCATTGTGAAACTATAACAAAAAACATAAGAGGAATTTAACTCATTTTGACAAGTTATCCTAGCCAGAAACCTTTCTTCAAGGTCCCTAAAATAAAACCTAAATTAATAACCAGTAAGATTATAGACTATACCGACTATACATACCCTCTACCACGAATTTCGAGGAGGAGTCGTAGATCCAACTTTGCTGAGGTCATAATTGATTATAGAAAATAAGATGCCTGGCCTTGTTATTAATTTGTGCTACATTTATATGCGAATAAGATCAAAAAGTGTTGATCATGACCATATTAAGCAAAGTCGCATATTTATCAAAAACATAAATATACCAAATTTGAAAACAATCTCTGTAATATTTTCGTTTCTTGATAGATTTAATTGAAGGTCGGGAAACAGCTTTATAAAGGGATTACGGCTAAAAATTATTCCACATGATTCATTTGTAGACAACTGATTTATGGATGCAAGAAACACACATAAACGAAGTATGACCGATATCTATATGATAATATGAATCATAGTGCAATTTAAGTCGATCTCATTACCGTTGTTTGTATGGGGGCTACGTCTCAACATGCACCAATTTTCACCAATTAAAAAAACGAACCTCCCTTGGCCAACAATAGCTTTATAAACCTAATTTCACCAAAATGTATTTCTATTTGCCACCTGTAGTTTAATTATAAGCTTTACAAGGACACGCAGACAGACAGACGAATGGACTTACTATACTCCTATGTAGACTAATATTATCGTTGACTTTTAAACATGATATCTATTCGGGTGCATGTGTTTTTTTTTTTTTTTGTATATATATTTTGTTTGAAAAATGAAGTTTGAAAAACTGTGATATTTTTACCGATCTGCGATGTAGCGATGTCCGTCCGTATGTCCGTCTGCATTTCTGTCTGTGCGTCTCCGTAAACTTTGTAATCAAACTACAGGTCGCAAGTATTTTTATAAAATTTTGTATATAAGCCCTTGTCAACCATAGATCGGTCGCTATTTAAATGAACTCTACTAGTTCGACTTAAATTACCCTAAGATTAAAATTTGGTTCGCATGTGTTAATTATACCCTTTAATTAGTACCCTAAAACTAAGCCCTGTATGAACATTTTTAGTCATAGTCCACAAATATAGCTGATTCTCGCTTTTCCAATAACTGGATATAGAAAATAAGCAAAACCTGAATTTACTAATATTATTAATTTTTGGCGTGGCGATATGAAAGAACTTCATATCTGATGTTATTTTTATATGGGGGAATACATCAAAAAATAAACCGATCATGAACATAAATTCTCTCACTTTTCTGAACAACATATATGTTTATATTCCAAATTTCAACAAAATATATTCATATTTGCGACCAGTAGTTTGACTACAAGGTTTACACGGACACACATATAGAGGCAGAGACCGATATCACTAAATCGACTCAGAACGTGATTCTGAATCGATCGGTGTAATAAAAGATGGGTGTAGATTAAATATTTTTGGTAGTTACTAATATCAGCATAAACTTATTATACCCTGACCAAAGATATTTAAGCATCTGAACCAAAGGTCACGCATATGAACTTTAGACATTTTACAATATTCATTACTTTAAAAGCAAAGCTTTAATGAGTTCAATATTTAAATATTTAACTACAGTTTAAAAATTTTTTTTTTAATTTTTAGAATCATCACATTCCGAGATCATGAAATGCACAGCAATCATGCCAGTTTAAGAAATGTACTTTTTAAGAAAAACAACTCTTTAAGAAAATTTACTTTTTAAGAAAAGGCACTTCTTCAGCAAGGTACTTTTTAAGAGAAGCTACTTTTTAAGAAAATATACTTTTTTTAGAAAAAGTATCTTTTTGAAAAAAGATTTTTATAAGGTACTATTTAAGTAACAGTACTTCTTTAGAAAATGCACTTTTTAAGAATAGCTACTGTTTTAAGTTAACGTGCTTTTTAAAGAAATTTTATTTTTTAAGAAATTATAGTTTTTGATGAAAAGTTACTTTTTAAGAAAATGAAGTTTTGTAAGAAAAGTTTCTTTTTACGAAAAGTACTTTTTTAAGAAATGGTAATATTTTCGAATATGTATTCATATACTAAAAATCCCCTCCTGGCTGGTTTTTCCTTCTTAGAATTCTAATTTCTTAACTTTCCGTTTTGGCTGATGGTCTTATATTAGATTGAGTTTAAACAATTAGCGATTTTTGATGGTTTCTTCGTAGAATCTTCATTTGCTTAGAAGATATAAATGGTACCATTCTTCGCCTTATTGGCAACTTTCATCCCTTTGATATTGAACTTTTTAAAAAACTCTTATTGTATCTTTAGGCCGGTAGGGGAACCTAAATTCCACTCCAGATGGTTCGAGCTCCAAATAAATTGTAATCATACAGACTTACAAAGTTAGTTGTTGATCCTTTAATCCAACAGTATTTTTAACGAAAAGGAAAATATAAAATCAATAAAAACTCTACATGATTTCGCTCTTTTAGTTTTAACTCTCCAACCAATAAAAACTTATTGAATTTAGCAGAAGTGTAGAGAAGACAATCAGCAACCTATACTAATATAATAAAGAGGTAATGTGTATTTCTTTGTAGGAGGTAATCTCTGTAACTACTCATCTGACCTTTCGGAAATTTTCAGAGAGGCTTACTGCGGATATGGGTAGTGCTATAGGCTTTAATTTTGCTAGCGAAGCACACCGGGTTACATCTAGTAATATCTTTTTAAAATTTTTAAAAATATTACTTTTTAAGATATTTCATCACAAAATTTTAATCACTAACTGAGACCTCGTTTTGAATTATAGATGAACAAGTTTTGACCATAAAAACAATTCCTCTATGTTTTGAGTTTTTTTATATGAATTTTTCACTTTTCCAGAAGCTTTATATCAAGATGTGTTGGAGTTAGATGTCGAAAATATTTCTTAGTTCATTGAGAAAGGACATGCATGGTAAATTTGATCAAAATCTAAGAGGCTGAGGTCGAAAAATATTATTTTCTTCGTTGATTTAAACCAAAAGTATACTGAACCGCTAACAAAAAAAAAATAATTCAGAACGGTACAATTAAAAGTTTTGTAATAAAGGTAAAAAATTCAGGGTTGGAAATGACAAGACATTACAAACCGTTTTCATACAACTGACAATTATTGACAACAATTGACATTGAAAATGGCATAGTGAAAACCGGGCATTAGACCTGATTCAAATTAAAAAAATAAAAAAATTCTCACCTTGGCATGCTCTATCGCTATTGTGGCCGCCTTTTCGGCCTCTCTTTGCCTTCTCTCTTTCAGTTTCAAAGAGAATATTGCCACCGATCTGGCACTCTTGACCAATTTTTGTTTTAAACGTGATTTTTTAGCAGCCAATTCAGCAGCTGCAAAAAACAAAATGTTAATAATTATAATTATAATAATCTGTTCATCTTTGATTCAACAAATGTTTAATATTATAACTTCCACCCACCTTTGCCTTCGTCGTCTGTATTACCACTGGCTGTGTTTACAGTAGCGCTGGTTGTTTTTGTGTCTTGTTGTGGTTGAGATGTTGTTGCTTGCTCCTTTTCATGCTGTTGCTGTGAAGAAGATACAGTTGAATTCGATATGCCAACCACACTAAGTCCCGATGTTGCTGTCTCTGGTTTCAGTGATGTTGACAACCCACTTACACTTACCCCACCACCTGATGATGATGACGAAGAGGCTATTATATGATGCGTTGTAGATGGTGGATGTTGTTGGGCTTGTGTTGCGGCTATTACTTGCTGTTGTTGTTGTGTTTTTGTGGCCACATTGCTCCAGGAAGGTGCCGGCTTTAAAATATCCATTGTATCTGTATTGCTTTTAAGCTCCTTTTGTTATTGTTATTTGTATTTACAATATTAAACAAATTTATGATGATGACATGACAGTATAAATAGTGCATAAGTAATAGCAGCCCGCAGAGAAAAAGAGATATAGAGAGAAAGAGACAGAGGCATGGAAAGGTGTGTATAATGCAAGAGGAAATTTATATATGAGTTGGTATATTATTATTATTGTTATTGTTGGTTGGTGCATTTAATTAGGTTTTATAACATTCATTTTAATTTCATTAATATTCATGATGATGTTGTGGTTGGTTGATCGTTTTGAAGAGTTTTCGTGTTAATAGTTATTATTGTTTACACACACATACAATAATATTTATATGCAGTTTTTTTTTTTAACATTATTTACGTATTTACAGTTTATTATGTGCATATATGTATTACGGTTAGTTGGTATATCCATTAGTAGGTGGCAGCATGTAAAGGGTTTTATCGAAAGTTTATTATAATTCTTTAGAAAAAAAAATGTTATAAAAAAGTTTGGAATTACATTGAATGCTGGTATGTATGTATTTACAAGCAAAAATTTTGTTTAAATTTTTTTTATTTTTTTTTTTTAACATGCAGTGGGCCAATTACACATTGCGCTCTAGCTGTGTTATTTAAAATTACGCAAGAAACATATAGAATTTTTAAATATGACTGACATTTCAACTTTATATTCTAAACGAAAAATTTAACAATTTCGTTCTCATCATTCTTAAATATCGTGCAAGCAAAATTTTCCCTTTCAGTGAACTGCATATTATCAGGGACCGAAAATAAATGTTGTAGAACTAATTTAACTACATAGATCCTTATGAACTTATCTTTCAGAAAATACACTGCTTTCTATAAGTTCGATTTTTATTTTTCAAGCAGAAGTAAATAATTTTTTTTTTCTTCAAGCAGAAACAACAGCTTCTTTAATTTCGTTTTTTCGAACAAAACTAATACTTTTTTGATTTTTATTTATTCAAGCACATGTTAACATCAACCACTCTCAAAATAAGTGAGAAATATAAGGAAAACCAATTGAAAAGTTTGATGGCATGTAACATTAATGGTAATTAAAAATTCCAACGATGTTTGATGTTGGATTTTTACTAGAAAAAATATAAATCAAAAATTAATCTTTACTTCCACTCGAATAAATATAAAACCAAAAAATACCAGGGACCATCTCACCGCATTCGTTATCGAAATTTTTCGATCGAAATTATTTTTTTATTTTCCAAAATAAAATACTAAAAATAATTTTACTATGTCACAGTTAACGAATTTTGGCTCCTAATTAAGAGTAAAAGTGCAACGAGGTCTGATTTTTGTCTGTCTTCTTTAAATAATAAACCAAGATATGGAATTTCGATCGATTTTACTCGATATCGAATGCGGTGATTTGGCCCCAGTTATTGCTCTTCGAAAAAATCAAAATCAAAAATTAACTGTTATTATACCCTCCACTCCAGTGTGCAGAGGGTATATACATATAAGTTTGTCATTCCGTTTGTAATAATTAGAAAAAAAATTTTGGACTCCATAAAATATATATATATTTGTGATCCTTATAACAACCGGAGTTGATATAGCAATGTCCATCTGTCCGTCTGTGGAAATCACGATGACGGCATCAATCTCGTTGACATAAAGAATGATTTACTAACATCCTGAGAAGTTTGCTATTTAAAATCGTCCAAATCGGTCGATTCGGGCCCGAGATTTGAATGAAGAACTAAAAAAAGTCTTGAAAAAATATAATTTTCTATGTTGTTCTTGTCACGATCACGCCCTCAATAGGACAGCTAGGGTGGTCATTTTTAGTGAGAATGATTCATCAAATTCATGGAAAGATTCCTATTTCAAAAATCATTTAAATCGGTGGAGCAGGTCCAGGGAAATCTCTGAAAAAGTAAAAAAAAAATTAAAAACATGATATTTCTATATTGTTCTTGTTGTTATTCTAAATGTTGCATTGTTGTCATAGCTGGACTTGTTGTTTTTGTGGTCGTTGTGGTAATAATATAATAAAAACAAACCCGTTGTACATTTTTTTTATCAACTCTGGTAGAAAAATTTCAAAGTTTCCATTGTTTTGGCATCACTAAAAAAATATGCTAGATCATTTCTGTCATTGCCACAAGCCTGCCTGCAAAATTTCAGATCGATTGGGTCACGGGAAAGTGGTTAAAATCGATCCAAAATTTTTTCGACAAGCAGACACTACGAGTTAATATAAAGAGAGTAAAAATTCACCAACATCTAAAGCAAATAATGCTAAAATACCTAGTTGTTAATAAAAAAAAACAATTGGGCAATTCACAATGGGTAATGTATCGTTGTATCTCTTGTATCGTGTATCACTTTACAATAGTGTAAAATTGTTGTTGGTAATTTTCACTGAAAAATCTGATACACGATCCAACTTCATTTGCTATGTTTAGTAAATGTTGTATATTGTATCATAACATATCACTTCCAAGTGAATGCCAGTTTTTATGAAAAAGAAAAAACAAATACATAGAATATTATCAGCATAAATAATTATAAAATAAAATATGGCAAATAATGCAAATAACGCAAATACATCGATAAGTTTATTTATATAAAAATTAATGTTTATATTTTTAGTATGTATTTTCTCTTTCAGTACCAACCAAAACATTTAACATTTTTTTTTTCATTGTAAATTAAAATGCAAGAGGTACGTAACTAAAACTCCAGCGTATATCTCACGACCAAAAAGCAAACACTGACAAGTGTTTTCTCTTATACAAAATAGCAGAAGCGACGAAGCGATCTTTCCTCGTTGGATCGAAAATTACTAAAGAAAGCGTTTTACAATATGAAAATACAACTGAGTGTTCACAACAAATGATTGTATTGTGTATTTCAATACAACATACAATATACAACACCTGTTGTGAATTGCCCAAATGTAAATTTAGCAAAAAAATTTATGTATTAATTTATTTAAAGAGAAAAACACAAAAATAACGTTTGATGTTTTATTTTTTGTGTGTAATATTTAAATATACATACATACACATATTAAATAATACAAATAATGTACATATATTATATATATGTATGTATGTATATTCATAGTAACTGCATGTTAGAAATAAATCGGTTATTTTATTTACATAAAATTCTGCAGTATTTTGTTGTGGGGAAAATACATTTCTTTTGTATAACAGAGTGTCACTTCATTTTGCTCAGCGTGACTATGCCACAGTAGATGCCGCCATAATTTTTGTTGGTTCTAATTAGCTTTGCAATAGTTATTTCTATTTTAACATGAATGTTAATATTTTCAACTAGATATCATACAGAACAATGTTAAGAGTATACACGGGTTGGTCTTTTATTTCATACGTTTTTTCATTATTCTTTTACAAATATGAACATAAGTTTGGCATATTACCCACCAATCTCACATCACACTGCAAGTTCGAAAAACTCAATACACTCACATTTTTTTTTACTAATGCACACACATTTTCCGCAGTGGTCACACTAATGGCACCAAATTTTTCGTGCGAATAGTGGCAGACACTAACGATGATTAATGTTACCCTGTTATAAATTTAATGCAAATTTATTGGATTCTGTAAAATTGTAGTTAAAGTTTTAACTTGTTAAATCTATTATAATGATTTATTTTTTGAAATGCGCATACAAAAACGCAAGTTTGTTAATTATAGAGCATAAATATTATTAACTATTATTAAAATAATACTAATAATAATAAATGTAAACATTTTCCCTCAAACATGTGCCTGTATAATAAACTTGGTAACTCTACTTAAAATAAAATGAGAGAGAGAAGTATACAAATTTTTTCAAGTTTACGCTTCGACAACATTTTAAAAATGGCGATGGATTCGACTAATTCGAACAATTTTTCGTTGATAATACGTACACAACGATTTTACAATTTCAGTGTGATGTGAGATTGGGGGGTTAACTTTTTGTTGTCTTTACAAAATAGAGTTACCGAGTTCGTCAATGAGTTTTTTGCTTACAAAACAGTTCTACTTAGTTATATAGAATTATTATTCTGCTTTACCTATAAAATATCTGATTGCGATTACATCTAATTTTTAAAAATTGTTTATTATTAATAAAGCACTATTATTCACATAAATACAAAATTTCACTTTTTAAATTTTCCATTCAAATTTAAGAAAATATCAATTATAATAAAAACTGAAAATAAAATTTCCAATTATAAATTAGAAAATATTAATTGAGTTTCAGAAAATCATATCAAAACGTCGGAAATAATAATTTTAAATTTAGAAATATCTTTACATTTAAAAATGTTTACATTTAAAAAAAATATTGCCATTCAGGAGATATTAATAACTTTTCAGTACAGCGATTCAGTAACTTCTTTTAACGATAGTCGAATTGTAAAAAAAAAGAAAATTGCAAAATTATCAGTAAAATTTTGAAACGATATTCGCTATTGTTAAAGTCAGCTGTTGTTGTTATCTAAACGACAACCATTTTTGTGTTGTTTATCCAATCGATAAAAACTTAAATTTTTAGGTTGAAATGTCGTCATACATAAATAAAAATCATGAAATAGTGAAAATATTTTGCTTTAATTAAAAAACTTTTTTATATAAATAAAAAAATTAAATAGCATATTCAATTCATTATTTCATTTTCAAATAAATAAACAGAAATATTAGTAAAAAAAATAAAGATATTAAACATAAACATAAAATCATCCTGTCAAACACGAAGTAATTTGTTTTTTTCTATTCTTTGTGTTTTTCGCTTATTTCGACAGAGATGCCACTCCTTTACAATTTAAATAAATAGAAAAACAGATTTGTCGATATTAATTTAAATTCAATGAATTTAAGAAAACCTCTAATGATATTTAAGAATTGCTAACATAAAAATTGTTACATAAGTAAACGTAATTTTATGAGAATGTTATTTTTTATATATAAATTTTCACAATTTTTTTTGGATGAAAATTTGAAGTTTTTCAGAAAATAAAGATAACATTAAATTATTTTATTTAAAATGTTTGGGACTTTTCGTTTTTTGCGTTTTTCATCCCTAATTTGATTATTTATTATTATAAATTTATTCTCTATGTTTTCAAAATATGGCAATATTTTAAAAAAAAGTTGAGAGAGCTTTTTTTTTTGGTTATTATTTTGTTACTCCATCCGACCCATATGGCCACAATGAAGAAATATTTGGCCAGTTAAAAGAAACTATACAGCCATCTCCAATTAGCACGATTTAATGCATATAGCCACTCTACACAACCATTACCTTTGCAATGGAGGTTAGGGCGAGCTATTTAATTAGCAAAAACTAAATTAAACGAGAAGTTATGTCATATAACCGGAAACGCATGCATATAGGTATATAACCAAAATGCATGCCGATCAGCAACCACGATGACCAAAAAGCAAACACCGAAATAAATCCGAAATAATAGAAAAGAAGAAAACCAACCCAAAGAATTTGCTGAAATAATTTGGTATTAAGTTTAACAAATTGTTTACTTTTTCATTTACATTTATTATCAAGACTCAAACCGAGGTGGAGGGTATCAAAGATTCGGCACAGCCGAATTTAACACTCTTACTTGTTTTTGTTAAAAACATGATATATTCACAAATTTTGTTAAAACTATTTGAAAAGTGAATAATATGTCTAGTGTACATAATTTCAAAGATAATGCAACATACACATAAGTAAGTGTACTGTACAACTTTTTTATTGGTTCACTGTAATTTTCATTCTTCAAAAGTTAGTTTTTTCTACTGTTTGGCCCAAATATACAAGTTCTGTTTGAGAAATTAGTCTAAAATATTTTAGTATAAGTTAAATGCTTAAAAAAAAAACAAAAACATCTTTTGTACTAGTTGTGAAATATAATAGAACCAGTCCCTCACCAAAGCACCATTCCCACACATGAGGAAATGACCCGTGAGGGACTGACAAAATTTAAAATATTAGCTTCAGAAATTTGTACTGTTACATAAAATTAAAAAATCTATACACATTCTCAAATTATCCATTTAGGGAAAAGAAAAAACTCATTAATACATTTTTAGGATGCAAATTAACTCCTTAAACTCAAATGAGGAAATGATAATATCATCTTAACACTTAATAAATAAGTTTATTCAATTCCTCCTTACACGCTAGACGTGTGTACTGTTTCTAGCTTTATAACAGCGCCATCTAGCTGAAAATCCTAAATTAATAATGAGCGATGGAATGGTTTGAAACATGAGTTGCAAACCTTGTTGTCAAATAAAAATCGCATGTGAAGACAAAAAAAGAATTAATTACACATAAATAACCCTTCAAGACTTTGTTTAAAAAAAAAGTCAGAAAAGAGAAGTAGTACCTGTTTCAGTAAGAAATATTTATTTTTGTATTCTTAGATAGTAATGGTTGCATGTGAGGGAATGATATTTCATAGGTTTAAAAATAAAAAAAAAAAATGTTTCTTAAAATATATATATTATATATTATATTACAACAAATGTATGAGCTAATGTAATAAAACCATGCCCAAACTATATGCTGGATAAATAATTTATTAATTTTTATGTTGAGAATATTAAATATCCTCCAGTCTCATAATTTTAGCCTATTTGCATAGAATTACTCATATATATACACAGAATAAAAATATTGGTTGGAATTCGGTTACGCAAGTCGCTAATCCAACCAATCAATTGACGGAAGAGATAATTATACGGTTGACAAAGTTACATATACATATGTGATCACTTTTGTTTGTTGTATTTATTTTACGTTATTATACCACTCTGTGGTCAATTAGAAAAATATGGACTAGTTTCGACTTTTTTTTTAAAAGAAATAGAACAACATAACTATAGTATTTTCTTCAAAAAGAACGTTTTTAGCTTTATGGGGATTGTGACCTTATGACTGTTGTGACGTTTAGCGATTTAGACACTGTGTTCACAGATTTAGTTCACTGCTAAAGACACCGTTTCGAAAGGTACGAAAACTAAATAACAATTTCATTAACCTCTTTTCCCCTCTTTATATAAAATATTTTTCCTTCAATAATATTTATTTTATCTCTCTAACTTGTAAGGTTAAGGAGGTTGATAACAGTGTCGAGAACCCGATTGGTTAATTATCAACCCTTCATCCAGCCTGGAGATATTAATCAACCTCTAAGACAAAATCGAAAACTTCCTAGGACATCCCCATATTCGAGAGCGTAGTTTATTCTTGACAAAATTTCAAAGATTGCGCTGGATGGACTGTTCACGAGGAAGATTGTGTAAAGTGACAAACTGTGGCAAACGAGTATCTTAAGTTTAAGGATACAGCACCATGCACATTAAGCCTTAAAAGCCTGGGTTTCCTATGGACAACTGGACGGCTATCCGAGCGGATAAACTTCTTAGTAAAAAAATTAGTTATATTTATATTTATTAGCGCATTCGATCAAGAACAGAAGCTATTTACATATAATCTCCATTCGTTTCGCAATGTGTTTGAGATCGTTGAAAGACTTTCTGGTTTCGAGGCGGGCGTATACCGTATGAGTTCTAATGCAGTGCTGCGTGATATATTTCGTCATATAACTTACGGGGTGTATGACCCAGCTTTTGCATTTTCTTCTTCTGATTTGCGTATTGCAGTCTTCTGGTTTAGTAATTTGTAGCAATTCTTGATTTGTGATGTACCAATTCTTCATTTCAGTGTAGTCTAATGTTATATGTTTCAGAGCCGTATAAAAGTATAGAGTTCATACATGAATGTTTATGTGAATTTTCATTTTAAGAGAAAGAGCGTTTTTACCTTACATCTACGATTGGGCCGCCATTCAGCATGATGTTGTTTCCAAGGTAGCAAAAGTTATTGACATGTTGAATTGAATATAACATATAATGGTTTTCAATGCGGTGCAGACATACTTGTTTTACTCCCCGTAATGTACTGAAAGGCTGGCTGATTCCATAATGCAGCACTCTCATTTTGGCATCAGTGCATTGTGTTCTAATGAGGTTGATTATTTTACCTGACTTTTATTTTTTCCGGTTTATCTCATCAAAGGCCTTTTGGGAGTGTTGCATTTTACTCGTTACATTCTTCGATTGGTTAGATCGGGTCTCGAAATTTCAGAGCAAGGTGTTGCTGCTTTAGAGAGTCGGGAAGCAAAGTCTTTTTTGGCGTAAGAACCCAATGTAGATGTTTGCTATCCAAAAAATTTCAATGGCATTGACGAGGTCTACTGCTTGACGAACCCTTTCCAAGAACAGAACCTAAAAAATTTTGAAATCTATAATTTTAATAGGCAAGGCGATTTTTTGTGACCGATGTAATTTTCACAGTTTTACCCCGATTTTGACAAAAAATTTATTATTTGAAAGGTATTTCTTTTTAGCTATTACCCAGATTTACAAATTTTCAGCGTCAGGAATATTTTTTGGAGTTATGGTCGTTTAAAGTTGCTACTAACACATACAGAAAATTATACAATGCGATGTGTGTGTTTATTAAATTTTTTTATGTGTTTGTCTTTATTAAATGAAAAAATAAAATTTCCTAGAATTTGCACTCGAATTTCGAATGCTGGAATCTGCTAGTTATTTAATTAATCGATTAATTTTTTGAGTTTTAATTCCTTACTCGAGCATATTTAAATCTCTAAATAGAATTTTTCATTTTATTCCTACAAAAGAAAAATTAATCATTTGGATACTATTGCACCGAACGAAAAAAATTGAATACAAATCGCTGCTAAATAATATTTTTTAATTGTCAATAATTACTGATATACTGATCTGCTAATTCTGTAACGTTGTATGATTAATATTTTTTCATAGAAGTATCATTCATACTTTTACGTATTAATTTTGCCAGGGAAAATATAATCGTTTGTTCTACGCTTGCTTCGGAGCAATGGCCCATCCGTATTGTGGACTTAGTAATATTAGGATTGTCAGATTGAAAAATGTTGGCGGGGAATATAAAATCGCTTATATCTCGGCAATAAAGCGTAATAACGCAAAATGGTTAGAGTTTTGCAACCCTCTTACACACTCCCTTCATAAAATTTTAAATTTTAGTGGGAAACATAAAATCGCTTTTACATCTATTCCTAAAAAATTGCAGTTGCTTAAAAAGTACCTTTCGTTAAAGTGCTGTTCAGTTTTAGACGTGCGGCAAAGATTTATTTAACACTTTTACATCCTTTTGCTTCGATATTTTAATTTTTGCTTCACCTGTGTTGTCTTGACATCTCCTAGACAGGACAACATAATTGAATGGAAATTATTATTGATAAATACATACAAAATTAAAGATATTTGTCAGTAAATGAATTATTGAGTTTTATTTTCATGAAATAGAAACTCGACGTTAATGAATTCACTCTTCTAAAACCCTGCTTTATTGTGGATTAGAGCCATAAATGTTTTAGCTCTAAAGTTTAGATTTTGTTTGCTTTTTTTAGTTGTTTCGCATTTAAACAAATTAGTTTTGTCAGTTGTTATCTTGTTTTTGCATATTTTTTTTTCTTTACATACATACTGTATTTTTTTGCCATTATGTTTATTTTTTTATTTGTATGTGTAAGTTTGTAAAATGCTACTGATTTAAATTCCTAGATAGTGATAGTTTTTAATAAGTCAAATGTGTATTTTTTTAAATTTGTTTTAGCTAAGCTAATATTTTTTTTGTTAGTCTTTACTACTTTCTATAAAAACAAAACTCCTCACGTACGCTAATTAGTGGTATAATAAAGGCGTGTGATACATTTCACCTGATGGTTCTCCGCATGTCTCGCTTTGCCTTGTTTGACGTCATTTATTGACATATGTATGGTGTTGACCTCTCATTGTTTTTGCTGTTTTTTGTTAATGTGAGTAGTTGCTGTGCATAAAACTACCAGAACACGTTTCGATTAATATTACGCTAAACATTTAGGAAATTGTTTTCCGTTAACGTGTGCCAAAATATTGTTAAAAAATGTACGCAAAAAATAGTTGAAAAGTTTAATTAATATGTAAACAAAATTTTTTTTAATTGTGACTTTTAACTTAAGAAAGTCTAATGAAACAGTTTTTGATAAAAATTTTGTTAATGACACATACATTAAGTAGACATTGTTATTTATTTTAGATATTTATTTGCATCCATAATTTAAATCATCTTACGCAGATTTATCTTATTAAATTTTATTGCTATATGTAGGTCTAATCAATTCCTATGTTCATTGAAGATGTTCTTGGATATACTATAAAGTCTGCTTTCACCTTACAAATTTTTATAGTTGATATAAAAACATAATATTATTATGTAATTCAAATCAAATACATAATTTGGTTTATATTCTTTAGTTCAAAACGAAAAAAAATCTAGATTTCTCACTTCATTTTGGATATAATGGTCTAACGGATAAAGGGCTGCATTCAGTTCCAAAACTAGTTGTAAAAGCTTTAGAAGTAATGAAGAAAATTTAAGTTTGAACTTTATTGGATAGCTAAGCTGTTTTAAGACTTCATTCAGTCTATTTGAAATTTTCGCCCACTCTGTCGCATAACACTAAGCAAATTCTTTACTTGTTAGTTCATGCTGACGACTCCTTTACTCTATTGGATCCCAAAGATGCTCAAGAGGATTGAGATTTGACTGTACCAACAAAATTTTGTTCTCAGTAGAGAACTTACTTTCGTCTGTTCACGAGTGAAATGCAGGGTTTTTGTCGAGAGACTATACCATGATATCCAGTTTTTCGTAAAAGTTTTCTAGCAGTTTCAGCACAATCGCATGGTTTTTCCTTCCTTTGCACAACTTAATAAAACATAGTAATACAATAAACAAGTAAGAAAATTATAGTCGGTCTACACCTAATATGCGATATCATACGTTTCGAGTATTGGTCTTAGGTCTAACTAATTGGGTATAAAAAATAAGCATAAACTAATTCTGAGTGAAATTTTTATAATTTTTTTGCGAGGCTAGATAGAAAAATGGGCCGATCTTGACCATATTTGGTGTTGTGTTGCAAAAACGTATACAAACCAAATGTAAGAAAAATCTGTGCAATATTTTTGTATTTGATACGTTTAAGTGAAGATCGGGAAGCAGCTTCATATGACTAAGAATTGTCCTATTGAGTTTCTTTTTGGACAACTGAATAACGGATGTAATAAACACACACAAACCCAATTTCAACGAGATCTATATGATAATTTCCAATTTTTGGCAATATAAGTCGACCTTGTAGGGGTCGTTTGTATGGCGACTAGGCCTGAATATGCACCGATTTACGCCACTTGCAATAGCTTTCGTCCTATGGCCAAATTTCATTAATATATATATATTCATATTTGCGACCTGTAGTTTGATTACAAGGTTTACATGGACATACAGATAAGCGGATGGACGGATGGATGGACATCACTAATTCGACTCAGAGAGTGATTCTCAGCCGATCGGTATAATAAAATATGTGTCTAGATCAAATGTTTTTGGTAGTTATAAACATCAGCACAAAGTCATTATACCCTAACCACATATAAAAATAGCATAGCCCAACATTAAATGAGATTTATATATATTTATTTATATTAATTACAATACAAAGTAAATTTGTATTCTAATATGGGTCCAGGGATAAGCCGGGTGACAGACACCATTTGGCTGGTTTTTGCAGCGACAGACCAAAGCCTCTGGTGGAAATCGAACCCACGACCCCGCATGATAGGCGAGCACGCTACCTACTCACCTACCAGGGCGCTTGAGATTTATATATGTAGATTTATATATATTTTTTGACAAAAAATATTTTAAAGTTCATATCAAATGTTATTCTTTGGGAACTCGGTCCAAAACAGGTTCGCTCAAGACCATGTTTAGTGCGTTCACTTATCTGTTCCAAAAACACATACATACAATCCAAATTTGAGTGAAATATATTATACTTGAAAGTCTTTGGAAGTGAATATCGGATGAATGTTTTAAATGGGACCTATGACCTATAATCTTTATTTTGGAAGTAATGATTTATGAATCTAGTTAAAACATAATAAATTCAAAATGCTATACTTGCAGTATTCAAATCAGAAATATTATATTTATTCTTTCATCCGGTACAGTTATGCCAACGTTATTTCTAATCCTCGGAACAGTTGAATGACGCTTCATTCATTCGGCTAGTTTCCCCTCAGTGGATTCAAAATGGTGTCTCCGAAGTGTTCTAAATGTCAAAAATTAACACGGGGCTAAATCAATTGAATATGGTGGTTATGGAACAATATGATTCGAATTTTATGCGAAATGATCTCAAAAACCAAGAGTTGTCTGCCCAAAATTATCGCAACCAGTATATAACACACGAATAATTCAAAAGGAATTATTTCGGCCTTGTTTAATCATTGTTCCATGAAACGGTAGAGTTATAAAATCTAAAGTTGATAGTAAATAAGAAGTTACATTTTTTAATGAACCATCTTCATGATATTGCAAATGAGAATCAAAATTTTTAATGTTAACTTGAATAAGAAATTTTTTAATTTTGAAAAGTTCAATTGACGGTTTGTTGGTAGCTACGTAATAATTTTCTTTATACAGGGTTCATTTAAAGTCAATATCATTAGAAACTTAAATTCTGTAAATTTAAATTCGTATTAATTTCTTTATAACAATACTCTTTATTTAATACATTTTTCAGTCATAAGAATTTAGGCTAAAAATAGGTTTTATATTGTCTTCATAATTTAGCAAGAAGGTCGAAAATCTAAATCCAGCTTTTATAGATATAGAATGATATGGATTTACTGTTGACGTAGTGGTATTTTAGCTTCTCTATGAATAAAGCCAAAACAATAAAAAATTCGTAAAATTTCGGCGTTAGTAGAGAATTTGACAACGTTGCGTTTTCAATTTAAACACGTTTGTTGTCAAGTTGTCAATTTACGATTTTTCAAAACACAATCTTTGATTCCCTTTACGTGTTGTTCATCTGTATTTTTTCTCGTCCATGGCGCTGATTGTCTTGAACTCTTTCCCTATCTTCTTTGAACTGCTTGTACCTCTACTAAACATTTGTTTCGATATAGTCTCATTTTCTTTGTTCAACAAAATCATCAGACATTGTTAAAATTACCTAAATAACTTTGAGTTAGCGTCACTATTGAGAATATTCACATGAAATTTGGCCGATATCCAAAAACGGTACTTCCAACCTACCAAAATCGCCAAGTGTAAATTGATGGGTCACCTTTTTATTTGGGCTCAGAACTATCACTTCAGTGAGGTTTTTCTGATCGAAAATAAAATAGGGAAAAAGCTGCAGAAGTGAAAACTAGAAAAAGAAAATGTACTGAGTTCTTTTATTTTAAATGAAAGTCAGAAAGTGCCTGATTAGATTGTTTATTATATCCATAAATCTTGAGTTCAAAACTAAACGGGGTCGGATCATTTTTAGTCATAGTCATCCTGACAAAAATCTTTTAGATTCGGAGGTTATTCTATTCTATTAATAAGTACGCAGCCCTCGGAATGGCATAGAATGAAAAAGAACAATAAAATATGAATTAATTCTGTAGAGAAAAAAGTGAATGAAAATTAAAATCATGAAATCCATGAATTGAATTTTAATTCAGAATGAATTCCTTTGAAACTCTGCCAAAGATTAGTAATTTACGGTCTTAGGTAAGAAAGTATTAGTATTATTTAATGAATTCGCCAACTACAATTCGCGAAAATGTGGAAAAAATTTTCGATATGATGTTGACCGATCAAAGAGTGTAAGTGCTCGAGTTTATTAGATGCCATTGACATCCAAGGAGGAATATCCAAATTTTTTTCAGCTGTATCGTCAGTATATCGCCAAATATCATAATTATGTGGCAGTTTCTGTGGACCATGCTCAATTTAGACTAAAATGAGATTGTTAGTTAGTATGACTGCTATTAACAGGAAATATAGTTCTGCTAAGCAGCCAGCAAATATCAGCAAACCGGAGGATCATCTCAACGGTTGTTTCAAATATGTATGCCAATTTTTTGGCAGCAAAAGTGAGCAAACACTTATCTATATAATATAATAGTAAAATATTTGCGTCTTGCTAAATTTGTTCTTATTCTAAATTCTATTCTCTCATTATTTGTATAAAGATTTCATATCGCGGTATAATAAAAGAATAAGTGTGTAATAGAAAAAAAAAAAAGATCTCCCAGTCTTTGAATACATATATACATACTTCGTTTTTACTTATTCCAACAGAAATAAATTTTATTCAGTCTCTTATTATTCTCTAGAAACTTTAATACAAACAAATTAATGTCGTTAATCTTAAATAATTCCACCATTGGCCTAAATTATAGTGTTTTTGTATTTGGAAATCGTAAACAAACAAACCCATTTAATTTGATTTAAAACCTAGAATTTTGCATTAAATCATAAAGCAACAAACTTCTCAATTTTCAAAGCAGTTAATCAAAAAATAACCCCAAATAAATTCAGATTTTTAAGATATTTTCCCTTTTTTAGAACTAAGATACACATCTTCGCTTGAAATTAAAAACCAACGAAAGTTGTACGAGCTCCTGATTTTGAAACCGATAACACATGACATTAAAAAAGAAACGAAAAGAAATATAAACAGATCTACATATATTTTAAAATGCTACAGACACACCATAACCATACTTTGAGATCTATCAAGCATTGCAGTATTTAAGCGTAGACTGCAACTGACCACCCCTGGGTGCAGTTTTATATATAACAAGTAAGAGTGTTAAATTCGGCTGTGCCGAATCTTTGATACCCTCCACCTCGGTTTGTTAAACTTAATACCAAATTATTTCAGCAAATTCTTTGGGTTGGTTTTCTTCTTTTCTATTATTTCGGATTTATTTCGGTGTTTGCTTTTTGGTCATCGTGGTTGCTGATCGGCATGCATTTTGGTTATATACCTATATGCATGCGTTTCCGGTTATATGACATAACTTCTCGTTTAATTTAGTTTTTGCTAATTAAATAGCTCGCCCTAACCTCCATTGCAAAGGTAATGGTTGTGTAGAGTGGCTATATGCATTAAATCGTGCTAATTGGAGATGGCTGTATAGTTTCTTTTAACTGGCCAAATATTTCTTCATTGTGGCCATATAGGTTGGATGGAGTAACAAAATAATAACCAAAAAAAAAGCTCTCTCAACTTTTTTTTAAAATATTGCCATATTTTGAAAACATAGAGAATAAATTTATAATAATAAATAATCAAATTAGGGATGAAAAACGCAAAAAACGCAAAGTCCCAAACATTTTAAATAAAATAATTTAATGTTATCTTTATTTTCTGAAAAACTTCAAATTTTCATCCAAAAAAAATTTTGAAAATTTATATATAAAAAATAACATTCTCATAAAATTACGTTTACTTATGTAACAATTTTTATGTTAGCAATTCTTAAATATCATTTGAGGTTTTCTTAAATTCATTGAATTTAAATTAATATCGACAAATCTGTTTTTCTATTTATTTAAATTGTAAAGGAGTGGCATCTCTGTCAAAATAAGCGAAAAACACAAAGAATAGAAAAAAAACAAATTACTTCGTGTTTGACAGGATGATTTTATGTTTATGTTTAATATCTTTATTTTTTTTTACTAATATTTCTGTTTATTTATTTGAAAATGAAATAATGAATTGAATATGCTATTTAATTTTTTTATTTATATAAAAAAGTTTTTTAATTAAAGCAAAATATTTTCACTATTTCATGATTTTTATTTATGTATGACGACATTTCAACCTAAAAATTTAAGTTTTTATCGATTGGATAAACAACACAAAAATGGTTGTCGTTTAGATAACAACAACAGCTGACTTTAACAATAGCGAATATCGTTTCAAAATTTTACTGATAATTTTGCAATTTTCTTTTTTTTTTACAATTCGACTATCGTTAAAAGAAGTTACTGAATCGCGGTACTGAAAAGTTATTAATATCTCCTGAATGGCAATATTTTTTTTAAATGTAAACATTTTTATATGTAAAGATATTTCTAAATTTAAAATTATTATTTCCGACGTTTTGATATGATTTTCTGAAACTCAATTAATATTTTCTAATTTATAATTGGAAATTTTATTTTCAGTTTAAAAAGTGAAATTTTGTATTTATGTGAATAATAATGCTTTATTAATTATAAACAATTTTTAAAAATTAGATGTAATCGCAATCAGATATTTTATAGGTAAAGCAGAATAATAATTCTATATAACTATGTAGAACTGTTTTGTAAGCAAAAAACTCATTGACGAACTCGGTAACTCTATTTTGTAAAGACAACAAAAAGTTAACCCCCCAATCTCACATCACACTGAAATTGTAAAATCGTTGTGTACGTATTATCAACGAAAAATTGTTCGAATTAGTCGAATCCATCGCCATTAAATTTTATGCTCAAACATCTGACTGCAATCTCATTTTTAAAATGTTGTCGAAGCGTAAACTTGAAAAAATTTGTATACTTCTCTCTCTTATTTTATTTTAAGTAGAGTTACCAAGTTTATTATACAGGCACATGTTTGAGGGAAAATGTTTACATTTATTATTATTAGTATTATTTTAATAATAGTTAATAATATTTATGCTCTATAATTAACAAACTTGCGTTTTTGTATGCGCATTTCAAAAAATAAATCATTATAATAGATTTAACAAGTTAAAACTTTAATTACAATTTTACAGAATCCAGTAAATTTGCATTAAATTTATAACAGGGTAACATTAATCATCGTTAGTGTCTGCCACTATTCGCACGAAAAATTTGGTGCCATTAGTGTGACCACTGCGGAAAATGTGTGTGTAT
Source organism: Cordilura impudica (assembly GCA_963682025.1). Taxonomy (NCBI): domain Eukaryota; kingdom Metazoa; phylum Arthropoda; class Insecta; order Diptera; family Scathophagidae; genus Cordilura; species Cordilura impudica. The sequence goes on from OY821518.1 coordinate 200,179,505, forward strand.
TAGTAAAAAAAAATGTGAGTGTATTGAGTTTTTCGAACTTGCAGTGTGATGTGAGATTGGTGGGTAATATGCAAAACTTATGTTCATATTTGTAAAAGAATAATGAAAAAACGTATGAAATAAAAGACCAACCCGTGTATACTCTTAACATTGTTCTGTATGATATCTAGTTGAAAATATTAACATTCATGTTAAAATAGAAAAAACTATTGCAAAGCTAATTAGAACAAACAAAAATTATGCCGGCATCTACTGTGGCATAGTCACGCTGAGCAAAATGAAGTGACACTCTGTTAATACAAAAGAAATGTATTTTCCCCACAACAAAATACTGCAGAATTTTATGTAAATAAAATAACCGATTTATTTCTAACATGCAGTTACTATGAATATACATACATACATATATATAATATATGTACATTATTTGTATTATTTAATATGTGTATGTATGTATATTTAAATATTACACACAAAAAATACAACATCAAACGTTATTTTTGTGTTTTTCTCTTTAAATAAATTAATACATAAATTTTTTGCTAAATTTACATTTGGGCAATTCACAACAGGTGTTGTACATTGTATGTTGTATTGAAATACACAATACAATCATTTGTTGTGAACACTCAGTTGTATTTTCATATTGTAAAACGCTTTCTTTAGTAATTTTCGATCCAACGAGGAAAGATCGCTTCGTCGCTTCTGCTATTTTGTATAAGAGAAAACACTTGTCAGTGTTTGCTTTTTGGTCGTGAGATATACCCTGGAGTTTTAGTTACGTACCTCTTGCATTTTAATTTATAATGAAAAAAAAAATGTTAAATGTTTTGGTTGGTACTGAAAGAGAAAATACATACTAAAAATATAAACATTAATTTTTATATAAATAAACTTATCGATGTATTTGCGTTATTTGCATTATTTGCCATATTTTATTTTATAATTATTTATGCTGATAATATTCTATGTATTTGTTTTTTCTTTTTCATAAAAACTGGCATTCACTTGGAACTGATATGTTATGATACAATATACAACATTTACTAAACATAGCAAATGAAGTTGGATCGTGTATCAGATTTTTCAGTGAAAATTATCAACAACAGTTTTACACTATTGTAAAGTGATACACGATACAGGAGAAAAAACGATACATTACCCATTGTGAATTGCCCAATTGTTTTTTTTTATTAACAACTAGGTATTTTAGCATTATTTGCTTTAGATGTTGGTGAATTTTTACTCCCTTTATATTAACTCGTAGTGTCTGCTTGTCGAAAAAATTTTGGATCGATTTTAACCACTGCAGGCAGGCTTGTGGCAATGACAGAAATGATCTAACATATTTTTTTAGTGATGCCAAAACAATGGAAACTTTAAAATTTTTCTACCAGAGTTGATAAAAAAATGTACAAAGGGTTTGTTTTTGTTATATTATTACCATAACGACCACAAAAACAACAAGTCCAGCTATGAAAACAATGCAACATTTAGAATAACAACAAGAACAATATAGAAATATCATGTTTTTCATTTTTTTTTTACTTTTTCAGAGATTTCCCTGGACCTGTTCCACCGATTTTAATGATTTTTGAAGTAGAAATCTTTCCATGAATTTGGTGAATCATTCTCACTAAAAATGATCACTGTAGCTGCACTATTGAGGGCGTGATCGTGACAAGAACAACATAGAAAATTATTTTTTTTTCAAGACTTTTTTAGTTCTTCATTCAAATCTCGGGCCCTAATCGACCGATTTGGACGATTTTAAATAGCAAACTTCTCAGGATGTTAGTGAATCATTCTTATGTCAACGAGTACCCTAGCTGCCGGATTGATGCCGTCATCGTGATTTCCACAGACGGACAGACGGACATCGCTATATCAACTCCGGTTGTTATAAGGATCACAAATATATAAATTTTATGGGGTCCAAAATTTTTTTTCTAATTATTACAAACGGAATGACAAACTTATATATACCCTCTGCACACTGGAGTGGAGGGTATAACAACTCTACAACAGCAACAATGACAGTCATATGTTTTTCAAATAGGAAAAAACTGTTTATGTGTTAGTTTCGGTCATTCCCCAGTATGCATTGAAATATTAAGTTCTTAAATTGATGTCAAATGTAATTCTCAACTTGGGTTGAACAATTTTTCTCCTTGTTTGCTTTCAACTTGACATCAAGTTGAGACTTAACATTTTTTCCAATCTTTGAGAAACATTTTTACTCTCAATTGGATATCCAACACTTTTCTCCACTTGAGACCAAACATTTTTTCAACTTGAATACGATTTGTGTTAAGTCTGAGATATTATTTAAATATGTCATAAATAATAAATTAAATTAAAAAATGCAAAAAAGTACAAATAAATCATTGATATATTTTTAATTATTTCTGCTTTTTGTCGAATTTTTCAAAAAATGTACAACTAATTAATTCATTTATTTTTAATTCTAGATTTTAAAAAATGTACATAATATGTACATTTAATGTTAAATATGTACATAGTAATGTTAAATATATAATGAAATTAAATTGAAACATTAAAAAAAGTACATTGTTTTCATTTCTAAAATTAGTATAATATGGCAATTCCGTACCTTCCATTTGATACCGATTGGAAATATTTCTTTGCTATCAAGTTGAGAATCACAAATTTCTCAATTTGATAACTATGAAAATCGCCATATAAAAAATGTGCCTTTTAAGTTGAGAAGACTATATTCGAACTATTGAGGGCATTTGAGAATTAACGTTGGAGATTTGAGAAATGTATTTGATCTCAAATGCACCTCAAGTTGATAGCAAACAAAAATGTTTATTGGGACATTTATTGTAGGGTCGTTTGCACACACACAAAAAATAGAAAATAAATTGTCAATAAGCAAAGCAAGTGGCTTCGAAATTCGATGATGCCAGTTAATCATTTTTTGTTCACGCGGAATTTATAATTGGAGGAATTTTTTTCTCGAGAAATGTATTTTCCGTGAGAAAGAAATTCCTTGAGAATATTCATAATTGGGATGAATAACTTTTAATTGGAACTTTTTAGTCAGAATAAATCATAATTCTAGTTAGATATTGGTTAATATTTAATTAGAAAAAATATTGTGGTGGCATCTACGCAATTATTGAGGCAGTCACGGAAAAATTAAATGCAAGTCTGTTTTTTTTAATATAACAAAAATGGATTTTCCCTTTAACAAAATATGGCAGAATTCTTTATAAATGAAATGCAAAATGGAAAATCAATTTTGTGCTAATTCTTAACAAAATTAATAATATATATATATATGTATTATTATATTTATTAATATTTGTAATTTTATTTGACACAATTTCACACACAGTTTTACAGATCAACTGTTTTCAACTGATTTAGAAGTTTTCTGTTTTTGAAACAGTAGTGCCAATTTGTAACATTTTGTGATGTAATGAAAATCGCAGAATAATAAGTTAATACACAATAAAAAATATTAAATTTTTAAGTTTTATATACATATTGCAATAAAAAAAACTTTGGTAAATTTACATTGAAGATGGTCAGAAATGAATGAGAAAAAATATATAGACATTTTAGAAAAGCACATTTAATGTTAAACTTTATGCACAAAATATATGGGTTTTTGTTGTTTCGAATTTAACTGTGGCTCTAAGTGAAAAGTTTTAGACCGATCGTATATTACATCTTGAGGATCCTCACCTAATATTTTCAAATATTTTAAATTCTTTTTAACTCATTTAACCTCATTACGAAAATAGTAAAACAGTAAATATAGAAAATCCACGCACCTCAAAAAATTGTTTTCTATGAAATAAATTAAAGACATTTCATATTATATAATTTTCTTTCAAAAATGTATCAATTATTGCAAATTTGAAATTTGACATATAGTATTTGTACATATATTTGTATAGATTTCGCAGTATGAAAAGAACTATTATTTCTTTATTTAGAATATATGTAAGTATTGCTCGCAAAAAAATGCAACATCATGAATGAAACACATAGACGACTGCTGGCAGCAGCATTTGTAGTCGTATAGTCAGCTACTTGATTTTTCTGAATACGACAGCAACATATAATACAAATGCAATTTTATTTAAATATACAATTACTTTTACTTATTTAAAATGCATTAGTACAACGTAAAAATAAATAAATTAGTTTAACGCCTTTTGATTATTAATGGAATTATAGCCTTTCATTTTGCGATTTTTTTTTTAAACAAAATAAAATATTTCATAGCACTAACTTCTTTTACATATTTTGTTATATTGTCAACACTATTTTTGTTTTGTAGCCAACAAAACACACTTGCAGTTTTTTTTTCTATTTGAAGAACATATGACTGCCATTGTTGATGTTGTAGAGTTGTTTTTTTTTTGATTTTGTTTCGTTAACTCTTTTGTATTAAAGCACCTCCAATATATGTATCCATTTTAGTTTGCAAATTCAGTATATTTATAATTTATTACTTACAGCAAAAAATAATAGAAACAATTTTATCAGTTATGCTTACGAAACTATATAAATAGACTTGAAGTTGGCTGCAAAAGCAGTAGCCTGTGTAAAGAACAAGTTAGCGACATGTAACTGTTACGTAACGTGTCAGCCTTTTTTTCACATGAAAAGTATTGGGACGTTCCGGTTACGTTCGGTAACTGTTTTAAATGATTTTCATGTAAAAAAAAACAACTGACTCGTTACGGTTACGGTTAGAAAACATTGACCTTTTATATGTATTATAATGCTATGAATGCAATTATCTTTATTTTATTTTATTTATATATTCTTTTTTTTTGTATTGTATATTATTTTTTTTTATTATTACTATTTCATTTAATTATTTTTTTCTTTAAATAAATTAACACATAAAAATTTGTTTTTTAAATTATTGGTGAACTTTTACTCCCTTTATTTACTGCCTTTACATTAACTGGTAGTGTCTGCTTGTCGACAAAATTTTGGATCGATTTTTAGCCCCTTTCCCGTGAGCCAATCGATCTGAAATTTTGCATGCAGGCTCGTGGCAATGACAGAAATGATCTAACAAATTTTTTTAGTGATGCCAAAACAATGGAAACTTTTAAAATTTTCTACCAGAGTTCACAAAAAAATGTACAAGGGTTTGTTTTTATTATATTATTACCACAACGACCACAAAAACAACAAGTCCAGCTATGACAACAATGCAACATTTAGAATAACAACAGGAACAATATGGAAACATCATGTTTTTCATTTTTTTTTTAATTTTTCATAGATTTACCTGGACCTGTTCCACCGATTTTAATGATTTTTGAAGTAGAAATCTTCCCATGAATTTGGTGAATCATTCTCACTAAAAATTATCACCCTAGCTATCCTATTGAGGGCGTGATCGTGACAAGAACAACATAGAAAATTATATTTTTTCAAGACTTTTTTTAGTTCTTCATTCAAATCTCGGGCCCTAATCGACCGATTTGGACGATTTTAAATAGCAAACTTTTCAGGATGTTAATGAATCATTTTTTATGCCAACGAGCACCCTAGCTGCCCGATTGATGCCGTCATCGTGATTTCCACAGACGGACAGACGGACAGACGGACAGACGGACAGACGGACAGACGGACAGACGGACATCGCTATATCAACTCCGGTTGTTATAAGGATCACAAATATATATATTTTATGGGGTCCAAATTTTTTTTTCTAATTATTACAAACGGAATGACAAACTTATATATACCCTCTGCACACTGGAGTGGAGGGTATAAAAACTGATGACTGTGTATGAATGCCTGTCTGTATGTTGTTTATCGTCTGTGTGTCACAAGATTAATAGTGTGAACAAAAATTTACATTAACAGATACGGATTTAAGTATTAAACAGTAGAACATGAGTGATAATCATCGTTTTTTTTTTCATTCTTCTCTACATAATTATTGTCATCATCGTGAGTATGAATGGGTGCTTGGCGGGGTTTAGTTTTCTGGTTGAACTTGTAGTTTGGTTATATGTAAATTAAGTTAATTTGTCAAGCATGTAAATGTTTTGATCATGTTTATCGATTATAATCATCATTTGGGGTTATTACAATGATTTAATGGGTCACACATATTTGTCACAATTAAAAATAAAGTATAAGAAAACGGTTATAAACAAATTCTTGGAAGGTTTTGTTGAAATTTTAGTTTAGAATTCTCCAATTTTAGCTTATTTGGGAATCTATAAAGTGACATAATTTTATATTTTATCTCTTGTTCTTAGACTTATCTCACGGTGATTAAATACTAGACAGATACTATGCGTCCGCCCAACGCCCTACCATAAGACAGTTTGAAAACTAGGAGAAATGTATTTGGCATAACTCCATCTTTTGCTGTAGGATCGGGCCGACCTAAAACTCGTTTGCTCTATGGGTCGCAACAGCCGGTTGAATGCAATGAATCGAACTGTGTTCTTCCCTACTACCGCAGCTACCACGAAACTTTCCGAGGGGCCGTTCCCAAAAAATCCATTTAAGAGTTCAACAATTCCTTGTCAAACATTAGCAAAACTTGATAGGACACACACACCATCTGACACTTCTTGACACCATAACATTCTTGTCTCCAACTATCCTCAATGCTCTCTTGCCACCAGCTCAAACACACTCTTGGACTTCATTTTTAACTCATGCTCTCAACAGTCTTGCCTTCCACTCAATCTCAATACCTCTCGTCTGTGTTAGCCGACTCAGCACTCTCAAATAAATTTCCAATTCATGCCATCAATTGACCATCTTGTCTTTAACTCCTTCTTCCCACCATCACTGCCCATCCATGATTTTTCACATGAGGATAGCAATGATAGCTTTCCGATGTCGTTCCTAACTCATGCACCTCCTTTCGACACTCTCGTCTACTACACTCCATTTTCCTGCTACGTCAATCATCCTTATGGTTGCGCATGCGAGATGACATCGATAGCACTCCGAAATCGTTTTTCAACTCATGTTCCATCTTACGTCTACTATGCTCATTCTTTCTGCTGACGATATCAGTGTACGCTCTGACACCGGCAACGTTCCGAACTCGCTTTTCAGCTGATCATTGACTCATTCTCGTAACGCTGTATAGTCACAACTTCCATCAACTAAGTCTTCAACTACTCGGCAGTAATCTTGTCAGTATGGCAGCTGACGCAAAAACAATCGGACTTCGTTTTCCAACTTACAACACTCTCGTCTACTTCACCCATTCTTCCTGCTGAGGACAATCATTGAGCCCGTGATGACCTCGGCAATATTCCAAACTTCGTTTTTCAACTCATGTTACAACTTGGGACACCAAACAATTATGAGATATGACAACCATTTCTCTTGTTTGTGTGTTCTTGCTCGTTCTGGTTCTGCTTCCGTGAATCCTCCTCGTATGTATATGGCTTGCCCGTAGTACCAATTTAGCGCCTTTGGCGAAGCTTCGTTACCAAGCGTGGCCACTGCCAGATTATTGCCAGTTACCCCCTAAACAGGGTGGGACTAGCTGCCCCCATAATTTTCTATAGTCATAAACCAGACAGTAAATTGTTAGACTATCATAAGGTTTCCTTTGCCCACTCTCTATTTAAAATGGAATAATAACACATTTTGCCAATGAAGAACTAATTGGAAATTTTAAGTCATTTAAGAGATAACAAGAATTGTGGATAATAATATTATAGTCGGATACAAGCGGAAATCAAATTTGAGTTGCATTGTTTTAAGTTCTTTTACCTGCAGATAAATAAAATTCATATTGGATGCTATATTTATTTGGGGGCTCGAGCAATAACATATTTTTGTCAAAAACATATAGAAACCAAATTTGAGAAATATCGCCGCAATATTTTTTTTTATTGACAAGAGAAGATCGGGAAGCAGCTTTATGTGGCGACTATGACTACAGTCATTAGCTTATATACCAAATTTCATCGAAATATATTCATGTTTGCGACTTGTAGTTAGATTAGAAGGACAGACAGACAGAGGGATAGACGCACTGATGGGCGGATGGACATCGCTAAATAGATTCATTAAATGATTCCAAGGCGATCGGATAACAAAAGGTGGGTCTTGGTCCTACTTTGAATTTTTTGAAGCACAACGGTTGTAATTTATAAAATATCATTGCGATCTTATGTGGGCTTCAACGACATTAAACAAAGCTTCGGGATTTTGGGATCGTACTTTATTTTCAGATGAAAGCAAGTTTTGCATTTTCGGCATTAAAGGATAAAACTTAGTTTGACATCGGTTAAATACGGTGGAGGTGTCATTATGGTTGTATGGCAGGCAAATGGGTTGGTAAACTTGTATTTATTGAGACTATAATGGATCGAATTGTATACAACAACTGTGCGCAGCAATATTTAATGTAAAAATATTTGACCTAGACCCATCTTTTGTTACACCGATCGACTCAGAATCATTTTCTGAGTCGATTTAGCGATGTCCGTCCGTCCGTCCGTCCGTCTGTGTGTCCATGTAAACCTTGTAATAAAACTACACGATGAAATTTAATATATAAGCTAAATTAACAATATGAAATTTAGTATATAAGCTTCTATCGGCCAAAGGATGATCGCTTTTGAAATTGGTGAAAATTGCTTCATGTTCAGACCTAGTCCCCATACAAATGACCCCTATGAGATCGGCTTAAATTGCTATAATCAAAATTATCATATAGATCTCGGTCAAATTGGGTTTGTGTATGTTTATTACATCCATCTATCAGTAGTCCAAAAATAAACCGTATAGGACAATTTTTCGTCATAGTCCCCATGTGAAGCTTATTCCTTATTATCTTCACTTGAATCTATCAAAACTATTGCACAGATTTCTTTAATTTTGGTTTGTATATGTTTTTGCAAAAAATAAGTGACCTTTCTAAATATGGTCAGGATCGGTCCATTTTTCGACTGTGTCCCCATATAAATATATCCGAAGGCAAAAATAATTCAAAACAGTGCCACTCAAATATGGTTTATGCTTATTTTCTATATCTAATTAGTTGGACATACATAAGTGACAGGGTCTCCAAACTCATCGTATAGGGTATCGTATAGTCGTTCTAGACCGATTTTAATTTTCTTACTTGTTTTATTTATTTTTACCTGCATAAAATTTGTTAAAGGCAATAATCCTTAAGCATTAAAAAAATCCCGTTAAAACCTTAATATTTTATTAAAAAAAAAAAAAAAAAAAAAACAATTCAGCTTAGTTAATTTTTTGTTTTTTTTTCGTAATATGATAGTTTTAAATTAAGGTGTACGGATACTTATACCAGCAAGCATATGTCAAAAAAAGTTAGCACTGCTAACCGTCCAAGTTTAAATTGTGTTATATCTCAATAGTAAATGCAAAAACGTACCGAATTAAAGCTTTCATTCCTATAAGTCCTTACAACCTTTTAAAAAAATGCTTACTTGTCAGTTTTTAAAACATTTTAAGTGTCATTTCACAGCTAGTTTGTTTATTAATGATAGTTTATCAATTTGAAGAAGATGTTTCTGTGATGCTGCCTGTCTCTTCGCTGCAAGCAAAAGTAAAAAGTTATAGATTTCTTTAATGTGTAATGTACGTCTATTTCTGCTGAAATTTATTTTAAAATTTCTCTTTCACCTTCAAGTTAATGAAAAGCTGTCAATAAAATTACCTTTAAGTACTCCTAAAACATCATACAATGCTATATTTTCCTTTTACTACGATATAACATCTCTAACCGCTGTAGTTAATATTTGTAAACATCAAAAACTTATCTGCGTTTTATCATTTTAATGTTTTCATTGGAAATCACCAAAGTCTGAGTTGAGTTCGTTTTGATTTTATTTCATTTCGTTTCATTAACAAATAAAAATCAAAGCGCTTTTATATTAATTTGAACGCATTTAAATAACCAATAAAACATCTTTCAAACTGAAAAAAGTAACAGACTAACATCAGTTTCAATTTAAACGCGATCGTATCGCATGGCACGTTTTAATATGAATTTGTATATGTATCATTTCTAAAATGTATTTGAAAAAAAAAAACAACGTTCGTTATTTCATTACAATTTATTTGAATTCATTTGAAAATCTTTTTTTGTGTTTCTGTAGCTGTAATCAATCAAAACTTTAACGATGTGTTTTCGTTATTACTGGTTTTTACATAGAAATTTGTTGTAAAGTCTTTTGGTTCATTTTCAATTAACATAATTTAATTATATTCGAAATAAAATTGCTGAAATGGCCGGTAGGAAATGTTCGAATGTGTTTCAAAAATACTAAGTCAAAGCTTCAAATGTCAACAATAAATATCTACATATTCAATAATGGATTTAACCATTTATTAAATAATGTTATTTAAGAATACCCTAATATTTTAGGAGTTTGTATGGTGTTATATACGAATATGAATTTTAAAATAAAACTCACATATATTACTCATAGCCTTGTTTTAGAGAGGACGTATTTAAGTTTTTTTGTGATACACATATAGGCAAATTCGTGTTTTAGTCGTTTTTCCTGTTCAATTATGACAGCCGTGTGCATAATATATAAGCAATATTCTTGTCATATATTTTAGTAAATAATCAATGTGTACAAATAAAATTTGAATTTCGAAGATTTAAGGAATACTCCTATACAAGATTTATCGAAAAAATACCTTTTTTCTTTTTTTAAAAGGAACCTATAAATTTTTTTGTGCACCATTTTAAGGAGTTTTTAAGCTGAAATAACCCGATTCTTGCCATAAAAATAATAACGAAATCAAATACTTGTCTTCGGTTGAAAAGAATAAGCCCTTGTAATTTGTAAATTGATCAAGTTGATGTAAAGTAAACTAGTTTATTATATTTAAAAAAAAAATAATTTTTATATTTAATGTTATAACAATTTCCTACTGGGCATTTACAACATGGGTGGTTTTTATGAAATGTTTGTTTTTTTAATGGTTGGTTATATGGTTTACACCTTTTCGAATGTGTAAACGTTAATGGATTTTTGGAGTTTTCTTTAAACTAGACAAACAGTCGCATAAAGAGATTTAAATATGGAAGATGTTCGGAATTTTGATAATCTTTCAAATAAATCAAAGTTTCATTTAATGTTTATGGAAAGCAATATATTAGCTCCGAAATTGTAGGACACTAGAGTCAGAAATGGAGAATTTGTAATTGCAACCTAATTAACATATATCTAAAATATTCCAGAACGCTGAATAAATAAATGATCTCCCGTTCAGCTATTTAAGCCAACCAGCAGAGCCCAGCACTCGAAATTCGAGTGCAATAGGATATTTTATTTTTCATTCAATTTTTTTCTTTCAATGTTTATAATCTATATATCGACAGCTCAATTCCAAAACATGCTAAGTCGAAAAAGTGAGTTTTGCAGGAGAAGCTTTTAAAGTTTACGAGCGATAACTCGAAAACTATATGAGGTACAACTTTGAATCTCTCACTGTTTTTATTAAAAATTTAATACAATTCTTTTCGCGCTTTCCAATTTAAAAAAAGTTATGTTTATAACACTTACAAGTGACATAGCATTCTTTAGCACACAACAAAATTTATCAAGTAGTCGTGTAAGTCGACTTAGCATCTTTTTGATGTTTCCTTTATATTTTCGTTGGTCGTGCATGTATACATAGCATTGTTTGGTTTGGAAAATATCTGAAGTATTAAATTCAATTTGCCTACATAGACGAACGTACATTTGAAATTAATATTAAAAACCAAATAATTTTTAATAACGTGTTAATTTTTTTTATTGACTTATAAACAAAATAATAGCAAAACAGTTCAATCAATTCTAACTAAAAGTATTTAAATAATATTTATAAATAAACATTTAATAATAAAATTAAAACATAGGAATAAATACATATACATATGTCTTTAATTTTTAATTATTAATCTATAAAGCACAAAATTCTATAACAGTTTAATTCAAAAAATGTTGTGTCAATAACAGTTACACATAACTATTTAAAAGTAGGTAAAGATAAGTAAACGATTTTTCAAGTATCGTTTTCAGACATGTCCAAATATTCGTTGCTAATTACGCTCTTTAGTTCGCCATATAAATGTTGGTAAATTTTTGGAACCAATTTTTGGTCGCTAGATATGTATGTATATGAGATCTGTACGATTTTCTTCAGTAATACGAAATGGGGACGTATAAGCTCTCGGTATTTTTTGAGGATTCATATTTTAATTTCTTCGCCTTCTGACTTCGTTGAACTTATATTTATAAAATAATTTATAATTTTCTTATACATATAGATACTTTAACTTCTCTGATTTCGTATACATTAAATTTTTAATTTTGTGTATTTTTTTAATTACTTCGTATAATGGTGCGGTTTTCTTAGTATTTCTTATCAAAGAGAACCATTCCATTGGAATCTAGATTTGTTTGTTTTTCTTGCAGTTCTCAATGAGTGCATGAACATTAAAGCATTCATTTTCGGTATAACCTTTTCAAGAAACTTAATCTTTAGTTTAAGAATACAAAGTTATTTTTATTTTTACCGCCACACCTGCATTCTATTTTCTTCAGATATATTTTGAAAATATTTCATTCTACAGAGTTCTCCACAATCACATGCATTTAAATACTCCTTATTTCGGTTTTCTAAAGCTTTTGCCTTATTTTTCCGCAATTCAGATGGTCTGTTTAATTCCTTTTTTGCTATTTTCGGTGTTATGGGGCTGCTTGCTGGAGGCGATTCGAATGAATCTGTATCGGATGAATCATTTATGGGGTCATATTCGCTGGCAATCAGGGAATAATTCTAACATTGTTCTTTTTTATTATAATTAACTTTTACAACCCATAACTACACATACCGAAGCTGGAATCACTATCTGAACAAATTTTATTGGCCGATAATGGAGAAGACAATTTAGGGGACACTAAACTGGAAGCTCTTGTATCTTCCTGAACATTTCCCAATAACAAAAAATTCAAAATTTGCACTACTTTTTTTAGCTTACCTAAATTTTCCTTATTATATGTATCCATAAAATTATTGATTTTCGATACTTCTTTTTTCAAAAGATAACAGATTAATTTTAACTCTCAACACTATATATATATAAATAATACCTTTACGCATATTTTGGGCTAGTTTCAGCACTTATCTTGCACGATAACTCATTTTATTCATAAAAGTACACGAAATTGTGTCCCTCTTCTGCTGATAGCTTTGTAGAAACTAAAACATGTTATGTATACATACAAGTTCAAACTATTTTGTCACGTTAGGCGAAAACCATGCTAACTACACTTGGAGGTGTAAAATATTGTATGTTTATCATGCTAAGTATACATAGAAAACACGATACAAAGAAACGTCAATTCCATACAATGTTAAGTCTACTTAAAATTTCATCAAATTTAAAAAGTTCTAAACCAAAGTCTGCTAAGTACACTTACACCATATTGGAATTGAAGTTTTTTCAACAATCAGTTGTATGCTAAGTACTTTTTTTTTGTTTATAAATTTTGATTTGATTAGCCGATCAACACTAAAATTTGACAGAATTTAAGTTGAGAACTACGAAATTGAAAAACGTAAAAAAATTAAAAAATGCATAGCATGATTTGGAATTGATACACATATGGGGGGTTTCATGTCAAGTGAACCAACTTTTGAAACCGATGTCTTCCGATCGGGAAGGTTAGTCTTATTGGATATCAGTTTAGACACAATTTTTCAACAAGATCGGTAAGATATCTCTGAGTTAGGGGGGATCAAAATTTGACATTTTGGCCAAACAGGTCTTTTTTCTCATCCATGTAACTTATTACCTATTGTTCTTAGAAAATTTTTTCTCAAATAGTTTAGTTATTGAAATCGGTGAGAATCGGTCCACCTAGCCCCCATACAAATTACCCCTATGAAATCGACATAAATTGCCATAAGATCCAAATTGTCATATAGATCTTACTCAAATTGGGTTTTGTATGCGTTCATTACGTCCATTAATGAGTAGTCCAAAAATGATCCCTTTGGCCCCATATAGAGCTGCTTCCCGATCTTCACCTAAATCTATTAAAAAACAAAAATATTGCACTGATTCTTCTCAGATTTTGTTTGTATATATTTTTGCAAAATACAAGAGACTTTACCAAACATGATCAGAATCGGTCCATTTTTGGACCTAGTCCCCATATAGATATAGCATCCGATATGAACTTTTTCATATCTGCAGCCAAAATTAATAAAAATCCGACTCAAATTTGGTTTTTGCTTATTTTCTATGTCCAGTTAGTTGGGCCTAAGAGATAGGGCATGGTATAGGGTATCGTATAGTCGGTCTAGACCGACTATAATTTTCTTACTTGTTTTTCTATAGAAACGTTGAAAAATTATTATTTTTTTATTTATTTGTAATAACAATTAAATTAATATATAATAATAATAATATTAAAAATAAAAAGATAAATAATTTAAATAAAATTTAATCTTAGTTACATTAGATCCATTTATATCATAACTAATTTTATACCCTATACCACTATGTGGTTTGGGTATAATGACTTTGTGCTGCTGTTTGTAACAACTAAAAATATTTGACCTACACCCATCTTTAATTATACCGATCGAATCAGAATCACTATCTGATTCGATTTAACGATGTCCGTCCGTCCGTCCGTCTGTGTCTCCATGTAAAGTTTGTAATCAAACTGCAGGTCGCAAATATGAATATATTTCGACGAAATTTGGAATTTGATCTTTTATCGGCCAAGGGATGAACGCTGTTGAAATTGGTGAGAATCGGTCCATGTTCAGACCTAGCCCCCATACAAATCACCCCTATGAAATCAACATATATTGCCATAAGATCCAAATTATCATACAAATCTTAGTCAAATTGGGTCTGTATGTATATATTATATCCGTTAATCAGTAGTCAAAAAATGATCCCTATTGGACAACTCTTAGTCGTAGGCCCCATATAGAGCTGCATCCCGATCTTCACTTAAATCTATCAAAAAACAAAAATATTGCACTGATTCTTCTCAAATTTTGTTTGTATATATTTTTGCAAATACAAGAGACTTTACCAAACATAGTCAGGATCGGTCCATTTTTGGGCATAGTCCCCATATAGATACAGCATCCGATATGAACTTTTTCATATCTGCGGCCAAAAAAATTAATAAAAATCCCACTCAAATTTGGTTTATGCTTATTTTCTATATCCAGTTAGTTGGGCCTGAGAGATAGGGTCTCTAAACGCATGGTATAGGGTATCGTATAGTCGGTCTAGACCGACTATAATTTTCTTACTTGTTATACTTAATTTATTGTAGCTGATGAAGTATTTAAGTCTTGTAAATTTTTAAATACCCAGTCTTTCATCCAGCTTTTTTGTCGCCTTTATTTACTGGGTTTTTTTTATCAATCCTTTCTTGGCGATACTAGGTTTGTAATGAGTGACTGTTTGAGTGAATGAGGGTGACTAGATTACAAAACAAAAGAATTTAACAAAAGTGAAAAACTTGAGTCACTACCGAAAAAAATTCGTGCAGTGAAATCCAAACTACCAGCATCGCACAAGGAATCCTAATCACTACATTTATTAACCGGGTATTATAAAAATTGTTCTTTTTAACACTCATGTTTGCATTGGTTCAGGTCGGTGGGACCCATCTGTTGAGCTAGCGACAGTGGCGGGGGTAGGTTTTTGACCCTTTCCATTGCAAACCACATCACAAAAAAATTTATTGTCAGAGTCCCAGAAAAAAATTTTGGCTTTCAAAATAAAATGGACCGTTAATTACTCTATTGAATCTAAAAAAAAAAAACCCATTCCAGCGGAGAAGAATTTGAAAAATTATGAAATTTTAATAAAGAGGCATGTTATGGAGTTTTACTGGGGAACTGATGGAATATCCCTAGCTTCATGACCCTCCCAACCATGTTCCTAATGGCATTGATTCGTAAGGAACCCAGAGAGGCGGTTATCCTATCCTTAACCCAAGGAAAAAATCTCTAGTTTATTCGCAATCCATTATAACAATATTTGTTAATTTTATTTATTTTTTTTTTTTTAATTTCAATACTTAATTTTTTTCCTTATTTTTAATGTGACTAAAGCTAATTAAGTTACTGCAATGAGAGTTTGTAAATTCTATAAACTGTATACATTAGGAAAATTACATTAATTTTAAATTTGGTTCGTAATTTCTAACCTTACGAAAATTTTAACCGTTGGACGTATGTATATGAGTACACAATTAATTTTTAACAAATATAACTTTTTGAGTGTAACTAACAACAATAGGGCAGATCGAGTAACACTATTAAACCTTCAAATTTTATCAATCGCCTTCAGTAGAAGGATATAATTCATACAACTTTATTTGGATGGAATTGCACAGGTTCGCAATTAACACTGATAAAAAAATAGAATGTCACTTATTAAAACGATAAATTTTTTTTTATAAGGTTAAAGTGTGGTATGAGAAATATAGAATAATATATAAAAAGTTTTTTTTTTCGATTTTAAATTTCATATAGAAACAATTCTGGATAGGTTACCAATTTTTAATTACAGATTGAAGTTACTTTACTATTATTGAATATGTCAATTTATTCAAAAGTTGTTAATTTAATAACAAGCACAAAAAAAACATTTGTTTCTATATAACTCTCAAAATGTTGTCGATGCTTATGGTTGTAACTGACAAATGTAAAAAAATTGAATATTATTGGTTGTTTAAACCTTGCGATAAAATCGTTAAAAAAATGTCTATATATAATTGAAAATTTAACAAAATTGAGAAAAAACAAAATAACAATTTAACCGGAAAAACTTTCGATAATTTATGCAACAAAAATTTTTTTTTTTTTTTTTGTAAATTTCAAAATATTTATATAAAATTTGGAATATAAAATGTATTTTAAATTCATACAAAATTGATAATTTTTGTGTTTTAGAATTTTTACCACAAAATAAAAAAACAATTTTGTTAATCGGTTGCAACATTTATTCTGGTTCTGGTCAACATAGGTTAATGTACTTTAACAGAAGAAATGTTGCATAAAGAGAAAAGAAATAGATTTGACACTTACTTGGCTACTCAGCTGCAGATGAAAGGCCTTCCAACGGGGCTGTTATGCAAGATAGATGGGAGTATGATATCTCTGGTTCTCCCTGTGATCTTTATTTCTTTTTCCCTTTGTTGTTATATTTTTTTTTTATGTTAAAAATCAAATTCTTTTCCTTTTACGTTATTTTCGGATTGTTTTCGTTTTTTTTCGTTTTTTTTTTTTTTTTTAACTTTAATTTTATGTTACAAATAACATTACACAATTTTGCTTAAAAAAAAATTACGTTTTAGGTGATTACCGTGGCTCGATAATACAAATTTTTTTAAATTTTGTTCCTTTTTTTTTTTTAATCTAGTGATTATTATCTTGTTAACAAAATTAGGGAACAACCAAAAGCAAAAAACCTTTTTTTAAAAATGAATTATTTAACTTTTTGTTTTACGAAATTTTGTATTTTTAATAATATTTTTTTTTTTGTAACTATCACCACACTACAATATGCGCTTTACCGAAATTATTTTTTGTTTTGTTAATTTTCGTTCACTATGCAATTCCATCTTTGGTTCGGTTTTTTTTTTTTTTGTTTTTTTTGTTCAATATAAATTTTTTCTTTTAACTTGCTAAATTATTTTTAATCTATATTTTCACTTAAGAAATATGAATTCTGAGTTTATAATTGTTAATATTATTTTTAAACCGATTCACATGGATTTTTTCTTCATTTTTTTTAACGAATTTCTAAAATATAATTTAATTGATTTCTAAAAAAATTGCCGTTTGTTCACTAATGAGTATAAGTTGCAGGAACTATGTACATATATGTCTTTTGATAATCCAAGCAACTCCCAAAAGGATACTCCTGGAACTTTTAACTACCAAGATATGTCTGGAATTAATATTGGTTTATTTTCAGATATAAACTATAGGGTATTCATGTTACCTAGAAAATATGGTCTTCCGTAACTTGCAAGTGCAATACTGATTTATCCAATTATTAATTTTTTTATACCTCTTAGTTTTAATAATAATTTTGCATCCACCAGACCAATTAATAATTTTGCGTTAGTTATCTTAAAACATCATCGTGGATTTTGCCACTTAGAAGACTGTATAAAATCGTAGTTTTCTTCAAATGAAATTAATCTGTTAACAAATTGATGGTTAAATAAAAATGTTATCTGTATACCTTTTTATAAAAATCCACAACTAGGCTCCAGCAATCAGAAAGTATGATCTGCATGCTCCAAAGTTTAAAACGGAAAGAACTAGCCATTTCCTTCTTCTAGCTAACTCGAATGTATGCAAATCATGCTTTTGAGTTTTCGTTAAATTTGTTGTCAAAATTAACAGAACCAGCTGTGAGATCTAAATTTTCACCACAGACAAACGAATAATACTGTACTTAACATTGTCAAAAGATGCACTTAACTTAAGCCAAATTGCTGGGACAAAATCCAACTTAATCGACTAAAAAATTACTAAAAACCGATAAATTGCCATGAAATTGCATTAAATTTTTTTGTATAATCACAAAACCAGTTACTTTCATTTACATGCAGTAACATTCATATATTATTAATCGTGAGAGTTTGTATTCACTTTTTCAACTTGAGTCTTCCATCGACAAGCGGTATAAAAGCATGGTATTGAGCGGTGCCATCGATTGTTACCGCAGCATCGAATCTGCTCTTCAGTGTTTTCAATGTTTCCTCATGATCCTCTTTGCTACAAAAAACTATTTTAGTTTCTTTAAAATAATTCTTTGCCCAATGGAATAAAGCAGTCGCATCTAAGATGCGATCTTGATGAGTCTATACTTCGCTGCATTTCTTTTAAGGTTTGCTCCAATACCATCACATGCTCCTTTACCATAAGCAGTAGGATGAAAATGTCACTCAGGTGGCATTCCAAAATCTTTTTCATGAGCCATAAGATTTGCTAAGCTAAATACTTTTGTTTTTAAAATGTTGACGAGCTCCGTCCGAAACGTAGTATACCTTCTTTACTGTAAATTTAGATTTTAGATATTTTAGTATTATCTTCTGGTACTCATAAACTGCAACGGTATCGTGTTTTAAATCGTCGGATATGATTGCCATACTTTTGTGTTCCAGTTTTTCATCTTTCATGTAGTAAATAACGACTGTGAATATAGTTGCTTGGTCGTTATTGAAGTGAAATGCTTGTATGGCATCCTGAAGAACAAACATATTTATAGTTTTCTGCTAAATCGTATGAAATAACGAATTCACCAGACTTCAAATGTATCTTCAAATCCTTGAAGAATGACCATTGGTCTTTGACTAAAAAGTCATGGGTTCTCAAGTTTAGCAATCATGTACACATTTCTTCCACAAAATCATCCACATTTAAAATGATTGTTTTCAATGTGCATCTGTCAGTCTGAATCCAAGAATCAAATTTGACCTCCTCTATATATTCTCGATCTAAAGAGTTGATTAAATTTTCTTTGATGAATGTGGTTTTCGGGCAATTGGTACATTCACCTAAGTGGCAAGAAGTTGTTGCATTAGGACACATAGTCAATTTAAGGCAATCGCGGTAATCGTGTAAATCTTCTGGCGAATCATCTGTTAAATACTTTAAGTTGATTTCCTTCAACATCAGTTTAACATTTTCATGGTAAATGCAAACGCATACTGTGTGAGTTCCGCTGCTTTCTGCCAAAACGCAACGTTTTGGCCTCATTTGCGTAAATTTTGTGAAGCCAATTTTCACATCCTCGTGTTCAGATTGAAATGTTGCAAATAACTCTTTCAGGTTACAGAGAATCATTCTATTCTGCATTTGAACTTTCTTGCCATCGATTCGTATAGACACATAGTCTTTCAACCCTGGCATCAGGCGACTCATGTCATCTCGCTGATAAAACTGGGTTACTAGAGTTTCAGTTTCGCACTCTAAAGTTTTTCCCTTCTTTTTGTTTGGGAGTGTGAGAATCCTATGCTCAGCAACAAATTTTTTTAGCAATTGTTGCTTCTCGCTGAGATGTTCCAAACTCAGTCATTATTTTTGCACAACTCCATGTCGATGGAGCAAGCGTTAGAAGTTGAATTATTTCAGCTCTGCTCTGTGACGTTTTGTACTTCTCTTTTATTTGTTCAAACACTTCTACCGCATCCTTATGGTATTGGTTTTGACACTCATTCTTTGAACTCATACCTTCTACTGAAAAGTTAGAGACACCATCACCATCAACGGTTCTGTTATTATTCTCAGAATTACTTTTGTCTTCATCTGGAATTTCTTCAACGCAAGGCTCATTACTACTGAAATCTTACCGGATTCAACTTCAACTTTCCGGGTTCTTTTCTGCATGATCCACAAATTAGGAACCGTTTTGACAGCGTAGGGAATTTTTTTAATATGCCGGCGGAAATATTTCAAACATCTGATGATCTGTGATTCCTTTTGTTAAAGGGTTTAAGACAAAAAGAACCAATTTTTCTTTTTCAAGTTTAGCCTTTTTAGGAGCCGTAGACATTGTGAAGAAATGTAATAAATTATGAAAGAAATTATGTAAATAACACACGTCTAAACCTTAAGGCTGTTTCTACAAAACTGATTTCCGAATGTCTTCAGAATGTCAATAAATAGTTTTTTAAGATCATATAAGTAGTAGATTTTAATGAATCAGTCTAAAATCTTTTACTACGGTCAAGAAGGGCTTAGTGTCGGTTAACCGCATGTTACATAATAAAACTAATAATGAAGTACATATTTTAACCAAATGTTGCCAATTATAATAAAAATAAACTACCTGTTATTTTTTACCTTTTCAACATATTAAAATAAACTATCTTTTAACTTCTACCTCTCCACGCACTTTTTAAAGTCAAGTGTCATAAAATAATAAATAAACTGTTATTTCGGAGAATGGCCATAATATATTTCCACCTGATACAAAAACTTGTATCTTGGGCACCTGCTATTTTGACAATAAAAATCACATTCAATATTACGTGCGCTCAAAACCACCTATAGGATTGACAAAAAAACCGCAATGATAGGGGGTTTAACATATTCTGGGTATTACAGTATCGAGGGTATGAAATTAAAGGTTAATTTGTCTAGTTTCTCAGTATAAGTTTTATTTGTAAGGTTTTACACACAAATAGGAAAAAATTCAAAATAGTATTTGTGAAAAATTGAAAAACCGTTGTCTTAAGTTATAAAACATTTATTTTGATGGATATCCAACTCGCATCCCACTAAGCGACCAAAAAGCTCTTAAAGGAAAAATCCTAAGCTTTTTTATGAGCAAAAAAAAAAAAAAATGCCCTCTTTGAAAAAAAGGCAAAAAATGCTTTGATTTAGCAAAAAAAAAACTCTAATTTTTTTTTTTTTTTAAGTATTTTTTTCCCGAAATATTGAAGAAATAGCTATCTAAACTATTTGGGAGAAAATTTTCATTACAAATATTTGATGAACACACAGAAGAAATATAAATGGAATTGTTAATAAATAATTTTGTAAGAGCTTAAAGGTATGCTAATCAATTTTTGGCAATGTGTTGCATTATGAACACAGGGTGACTAAAATATAGGTCTTTTTAAAACCATCAATAACACAAGGGAACAAAATTTAACTTTTTTTACGTTGATTGGAAGTTTGTGTCAATTTTTTTTTACTAATTTGAGGTCGCTGATTTCAAATCTGCACTGGGTTTTTTTTCTATCAGATTGACTTTTCGTGGTATACCGTTATGTCCAAAATTAAGGCACTTCCACTACATATATTGGAATAACTTGAAAACGGCTCACCATATTCAGTTAAAAAAAATCCAAAATTCGCCAACAATATTATCTTTAAGGCGTGCTTACATTGGTTTTAAATTTTCCCGGTAGTTTCAGAAATATCGTTGAAGTTTTGAAAAAAAATAACGATTTAAAAAAAATAAAAATCACAATTTACTGAGAAAACTGAATTGATAGAAATCGCCATTTCCATACAAAAATAACATTTATTTAATATGTGTGTGTTTGCTGCTGTTCTATTTATGTAATAAGTTTTTGTTGATTAAGAACTAATGTTGTTTTAAAGGTTATTTGGGTTGGGACGCTTAATCCAAATCTGCACTTGGTTTTTTTTTCTATCAGCTCGAATTTTCGCACTATATTGTTATGTCCAAAATTAAGGCATTTAAGGTTCATAATTTTTTGGTGATTTTCAAAATTGTTTTTTAAAGATGTACTTGTTACCTTTGAAAAACAAAAACGTTCATGACTTTTTTATGTTTCTCCGAATTAAAAAAATTAAGTAATAAACAAATCGTTATTTAATTTTTATGATTGCGGTAGCAAACTAATAAACGCTTATAAATGTGCTTGGACTCTGGATTGCTGTTCTTATGATACCTATTCAATTCACAGTCAATTAAAGGGAAAAAAGGAAAGTGCACTTTTTTATTAATGTGTGGTTTTCCGTTGGCTACCTGTAACGGATGATTCCACCCACATTTATGAGTGCTCATTATATGGGAAGTTGTGAAAAATTCGAAATGAAATTTTATGAACCTGCTTTTAGAAGGCTGAAACAGGTACATGTGCCCCTTAACAGATGCGTCCATTCAAAGGTAACAAGGACATCTTAAAAAAAAACAATGTTGAAAATCACCAAAAAATGGTGAACCGTTTTCAAGTTATTCCAACATAGTAGAAGTGCCTTAATCTTGGACATAACGATATATCGCGAAAAGTCGATACAAATACATTTTACCATTCTGCACTTCTCCTCCATATGAACTAAAACTGTGCCAAATTTCACACTTCTCCGTGCGCTCATTTTACTTAAAAACTTATTGAAAGATTTACCATCACATATTAATATATAGATATCAAATAGCTTGTATGTTGCATACATCAACTTCTATACAGAATTTGATAGGAAGACATTTTCCATGAAACATTTAAGCATTCTTAATTTTTGTAAATGTCCGTCCAATCATTTTAAGATATTCTTTTATTAGATTCTCCAAGCTCATTGGAGAATGATAATAAAAGTTTTAAAATACTTATATGTATCATTATTATTGTTTATTACTCTAATTTAGGGACTTTCTGAAATTTTATGAACATTTCTTAATTTTAATTTCCGAATTCTGAGACAACTGTTTCCTGGAATGCTTAATGATTGGAACCCGAGCAAGCGATTTAAGGACTGGTAAATTTTTCCATTGCCAATATCCTTGATAAATATCACAAAGATAAATCTATATCAGAGGTTGGATTTCTGATATCGAATCTTGGATTTAATCGAATCTTGGATCCCCTTGAAGATTTTTTAGCTTTCCATAATCCAGTATACACTAAATAAATTCTAGTCAAAGACTAAAAATCTATTTAAAAACATTTGATACAGTACAGCATTTGCGACAATTAAATTCAATAAAAGATTTCTCAAAAAATTTAAATTTGAGATCTACTGCTAAAGAGTTATATTTCTATCAGTATCGTAGTATCGTAAGCTCCTTATTGGGGTCACGCGAGTTAAAAAATCAGAAAATCACTCCTTTAATTTTTTTTTAAAAAATTGGTGATTTTTAATTGATTATTGCTCTTAAGATTGTGGTAATTATTTTTCTTATTTTTTTTCTTAGTCAAAATGAAATAAAATAATTTCTTAATAAAAACACCTTTTAATATTTTTTTTTAAATATAACAGACTTTTAGGTTTGTGGTGGGTCTTAAGACTAACTTAAACATAATCCATACCGTATATTTAACAAGTAAGAAAATTATAGTCGGTCTAGACCGACTATACAATACCCTATACCATGCGTTTAGAAACCCTATCTCTTAGGCCCAACTAACTGGACATTGAATATAAGCAAAAACCAAATTTGAGTGGGATTTTTATTAATTTTTTTGGCTGCAGATATTAAAAAGTTCATATCGGATGCTATATCTATAAAGGGACTAGGTCCAAAAATGGACCGATCCTGATCATGTTTGGTAAAGTCTCTTGTATTTTGCAAAAATATGTACAAACAAAATTTGAGAAGAATCAGTGCAATATTTTTGTTTTTTAATAGATTTAAGTGAAGATCGGGAAGCAGCTCTATATGGGGTCAAAGGGATCATTTTTGGACTACTCATTATTGGATGTAATGAACGCATACAAACCCAATTTGAGTAAGATCTATATGACAATGTGGATCTTATGGCAATTTATGTCGATTTCATATGGGTAATTTGTATGGGGGCTAGGTCTGAACATGGACCGATTCTCACCAATTTCAATAGCGTTCATCCCATGGCCGATAAAAGCTTATATACCAAATTTCGTCAAAATATATTCATATTTGCGACCTGCAGTTTGATTACAAGCTTTACATGGACACACAGACGGACGGACGGACGGACGGACATTGTTAAATCAACTCAGAAAGTGATTCTGATTCGATCGGTATAATTAAAGATGGGTCTAGGTCAAATATTTATGGTTGTTACAAACAGGAGCACAAAGTCATTATACCCAAACAACATAGTGGTATAGGGTATAAAAATATTACGTTATTCTTTACCAAACTTCAGAATTCGTTTATCCCCATACAAATTTTCATGAGTTGGCAAAACATTATTGGGCAATCAACAATTTCTTTCCTTTATTTTACAAAAGAAAGCATTATTGAGCAATAAATGCTTTAGTTTAATTTTTAGTATTTATTTGGTTTAATATTTCAACAAAATTGCATTTTACTGCAACAAAACGCAATTTGATGATTCCAACATTTCATAATCAGAGCAACGACTCTTGTACATTCACATAGGCCTTGAACAAAAATTTCTTCATTGTTTTGTGGCAATGACTTTTCCTATTTTCTTTTATGTGATTTTACAGGTGTCGTTGGAAAAACTTAATACTGCCTCATAAGTGGTTTACCATCAAGTTTTAACTTCTTCTGAATCTTTATGGATAAAAGTCAAGAGAATATCATATGTAGCCCTTCAGAGCAATATGTAAAAAGATTCAAGTTTCTTATCCCTGTGCCACCAAAGTTGTTTATTTTGAATGCTTAACCTTACTGAAGGGTCTTAAGATATCAATTTTTAGGTTTGCATCTAATGACAACATGATCTGGAATGTAAGTGTTGGAAAATTTTTTTTAAAACTAAGCTTTGTATGAGTGAGTTTAAAATTTTAGGTTGTAAAAATGTATATTTGGAGTCGATTTAAAATTTAACAGGAACAACTAAGAAAATGCTAATCAGTCATGAATAATTTTATTATTTACTATACCATGCGTTTCGAAAAATTATCAAAATAGTCAGAATCCAACAACCACATTTTCCAGCGACAGCCATTTGACAGCTGATAGAGGACTTGTGCTCAGAGTGGTTTACCATTTCCCTTTCGCTTTTCACGTACGCTAGACTATTTCGAAAATCGTGATATAGCTCGTGTTAGTTATTGTGCGCTGTTTTGTTTGGCGTTTACCACAATTTCTGATGGAATAAACAATCATAACGAATTTGGAGAGAATGAAAATCTAGAAGGCATTATAACATCAAAATTGAAGCCTACCAAAACATTACTGTCAACGGAGACTGCTATAGACTCACACCGACCACGACAATATTAATTTATTGAAGGCTATCGCGTGATGGACCTATTTATTGGGCTCCGAGGTAGTATGGATAAACATCTTTGAATAATTTTTGTGGGGATATGTGAAGTCGCTAGTCTACGCTGATAAACAAGAGACAATGGACGACTTTGAAGCCAACATTCGCTGCATAATTGTCGATATAAAGAACAAGCGTCTGGAAAATGTAGGTGAATATTGGACTTCCATCTTGGGCATTATTCAAGCTAGCCTTGTTACTCATACCTATAAAATGTCTTTTCAAAAATTGGCGATATTACGATATAAAACAAGTAAGAAAATTAGAGTCGGTCTAGACCGACTATACGATACCCTATACCATGCGTTTAGAGACCCTATCTCTTAGCCCCAACTAATTGGATATAGAAAATAAGCATAAACCAAATTTGAGTGGCATTTTTATAATTTTTTTTGGCTGCAGATATGAAAAAGTCCATATCGGGTGCTATATCTATATGGGGACTAGGTCCAAAAATGGACCGATCCTGACCATGGTTGGTAAAGTCTCTTGTATTTTGCGAAAATATATACAAACAAAATTTGAGATGAATCAGTGCAATACTTTTGTTTTTTGATAGATTTAAGATCGGGAAGAAGCTCTATATGGGGCCTATGACCAAGAGTTGTCCCATAGGGACCTTTTTTGGACTATTCATTAATGGATGTAATAAACACATACAAACCCAATTTGACTAAGATCTATACGACAATTTGGATCTTATGACAATTTATGTCGATTTTATAGGGGTCATTTGTATGGGGGCTAGGTCTGAACATGGACCGATTCACACCAATTTCAATAGCGTTCATCCCATGGCTGATGAAAGCTTATATACCAAATTTCATCAAAATATATTCATATTTGCGACCTGCAGTTTGATTACAAGGTTTACATGGACACACAGACGGACGGACGGATTCTGATTCGATCGGTATAATTAAAGATGGGTCTAGGTCAAATATTTTTGGTTGTTACAAACAGCAGCACAAAGTCATTATACCCAAACCACATAGTGGTATAGGGTATAAAAACACGACAGTTAAGATATTTTTATACCCTCCACTCCACTGTGAAGAGAGTTTGTCAATCCGTTTGTGACTCATTGAAATAAATGCCAGAGACCCCATATATATTCTGGATTCTTATAAAAGAAATAGTCGATCTATCGATGTTCATCTGTCTGTCTGTTGAAAACATTCTCCTGTCCGCAGTACTGCGTAGGCTTAACATTTTCATCATAATCTGCAGCAGTTTGGAATATAGATACTCCGATAAAATTTCATATTAAAATCTAAACCAACTGAAATGTTTATATACAACGGTATATGTGTGTATAGATATGTATCAGCGATACACATTTTGACTTGCTTTTTAACTTTTTTTGTACGTCTAAACGTTCCAAAAAACAAACAAGAATGTAACTGTATGTATGTATTTACGTTTATGCTGATTGCATTTAATAATTGCTTTCAACTAAAACACTTGGAAAATACCTAAAATTATTGAAAATATTTTATTAATTTTTGTCTCTTATTGTTAATAACATTGGTTATAATAATGTTTTCAGAACACGGGTGGAGGGTATCGAAGATTCAGCACAACCGAATTTAATACTATTACTTGTTTTTTGATACAAATATTGATATACGGATGGACAGATAACGCTGAAGTGGTTTTTACACACAACGCTGAATAGCAACAAATATGTCAGCTTATATATTTACATATTAAGAAAAGTATGAAAATTATAGTCGATCTAGACCGACTATATGATACCCTATACCATGGTTTAGAGACCATATCTCGTCGGTCCAGCTAATTGGATATAGAAAATAAGCATAAACCAAATTTGAGTGGCATTGTTATTAATTTTTTTGGCTGCAGATATGAAAAAGTTCATATCATATGGGGACTAGGTCGAAAAATGGACCGATCATGACCATATTTGATAAAGTTTTTTGATAGATTTAAGTGAAGATCGAGAAGCAGCTCTATATGGGGCCTACGACTAAGGATTCTTCTATAGGTATTATTTTTGGACTACTGATTAATAGATATAATAAACACATACAAACACAATTTGACTGAGATCTATATGATAATTTGGATCTTATGGCAATTTCATAAGGGTCACTTGTATGGGGACTAGGTCTGAACATGGACCGAATTTCAGCAATTTCAATAGCGTTCATTCTATGGCCGATAAAAGCTTATGTACCAAATTTCGTCGAAATATAATATAATATAATTATTAATTTTTTAGTTGAATATTTGAAAACTTAAATATATCTCACAGCATCCTAGATTTGAACAAATTAAGTTAGTTAACTAAACTACAAATTAAAAAATTTATCGAAATGTGAAAAATACAATTACATATATTCAACTAAAAAAATAATATTTGAAAACTTAAATATATCTCACAGCATCCTAGATTTGAAAACGGATATTTTGCTTATCACCAGGTTATTATAATTGAAAAATGAACAAGTAAGAAAATTATAGTCGGTCCAGACCGACTATACGATACCCTATACCATGCGTTTAGAAACCCTATCTCTTAGGCCCAACTAACTGGACATTGAAAATAAGCGTAAACCAAATTTGAGTGGGATTTTTATTAATTTTTTTGGCTGCAGATATGAAAAAGTTCATATCGGATGCTATATCTATAAAGGGACTAGGTCCAAAAATGGACCGATCTTGACAATATTTGGTAAAGTCACTTTTATTTTGAAAAAATATATACAAACCAAATTTGAGAAAAATCTGTGCAATATTTTTGTTTTTTGATAGATTTAAGTGAAGATCGGGAAGCAGCTCTATATGGGGTCAAAGGGATCATTTTTGGACTACTCATTAGTGGATGTAATGAACGCATACAAACCCAATTTGAGTAAGATCTATATGACAATTTGGATCTTATGGCAATTTATGTCGATTTCATATGGGTAATTTGTATGGGGGCTAGGTCTGAACATGGACCGATTCTCACCAATTTCAATAGCGTTCATCCCATGGCCGATAAAAGCTTATATACCAAATTTCGTCAAAATATATTCATATTTGCGACCTGCAGTTTGATTACAAGCTTTACATGGACACACAGACGGACGGACATTGTTAAATCAACTCAGAAAGTGATTCTGATTCGATCGGTATAATTAAAGATGGGTCTAGGTCAAATATTTTTGGTTGTTACAAACAGCAGCACAAAGTCATTATACCCAAACCACATAGTGGTATAGGGTATAAAAATTTTGATACCCATATTGCCTATATTTGAAAAAAGATAAAATATATCGCGATTTTCGCGTTTTATGTGAATAATTAAAAAAAAAAATAAATTAACATTATTTTAAAACAGATTCAATTTGAAAAGCAGAACATTATTTCCATATACGTAGAATTTGTATGAAAACCCGAAACGAAAATATGTATTTAGTTAAATATCTCAATTAGTAGGTCACAAGTGGTCAAGTTTTATATACCATTGGATGCTGCTTCAAAAACTCTTTTCGATTATACCAAATTTTATTTATGTCGTTTTGGAGCAAAGTTCAAAAAAATTCGAAAAACTGAAAAAAAGACCTTTCTTAAAAATGGTCCAGCTCACGAATGGTCAACGCTGGAACCACAATATTTTGGGAATCATCATAAAACATATTAAGCTTTATTTTCAGAAGGGTAACAAAATCACATTTTTCTCTTCCATACAAGTTGAGTCGCTCTAATGTACATAAGTTGAATGCTGATCTGGCTAAAGTTTTCACTTGGGCAACATCTGATGGCCTTTGTCTAAATCCATCTAATTCTAAATACCTAATTATTAAACATAAATCAGTTAACCTGAGTCTTGAACCAGTTATTATTATAAATAATGAACCAATTCAAAATGTACATTCAACCAAAAATTCGGATATCATCTTTAATAATACTCTCACATCTGGCCTGATCATATGAATGCAGCATCTGGAAAAGCTTTCTCTATGTTACGTACAATATGGACAACCCAACACTTAATCCCACTGAACATTCGAATCCTACTTGCGAAAACATATCTCATCCCCACTTTACTGTATGGTTGTGAAATATTAGCAAACCTGGATTCTACATGTAGAAAACAACTTATCGGAACTTACAACGCAAGCTAAGAAAATATGATCAAATTTCAGCATACTCCAAAAGCCTTTATGGAGTTAACATAGATGATCTTCTAAAAATATGAACATTGATACCGATGCACAAAATTATTTTTACGCGTGATCCAGGCTACCTAAATAACAGATTAATCTCTACTCGCTCTTGCAGCTCTAACGACATGATACAAATCCTGATACAGAACCTCTTTTTCGGAACACCATTTTTATGTCTTTGCAATTCGTCTTTGAAACATGCTGCCACTAAATATACAATAACCAAGCAATGCTTTGCAATCCAAAAAAGATATTTTTCAATATTATAATTAAATTTACAATTACATATTTATTTTCTCAAATTTATTTGATTTATGTATATTCACATTGATTATTAATTATTCGTTTTTATTTTTGCTAGCTTTTAATTGTATTATTGTACTATTTATATAAAGTTTATTTTTTATTATTTTCTTAATTTTTTTTTTATTTATTTTTCAATTGTATTATCTTTATATTTTTTTTTCTAATTTTAATTATGTAATGCTTCTGTGCGATAATAATAAGATTTTAAGTCTGGTAGCACGGAAAACCGAAATAAATATACTTATAAAATAAATAAATAAAAAATAAATTAAATTTTTCAGAGATCAATATAATAATTTTGATCTTAGGGCAATTTATGTCGATTTCATAGGGGTGATTTGTGTGGCTCACTGGTCTGAACATGCAGCGATTTTTACTAATTTCAATACCATCCAATGACCCACAAGAGCTTTAATCAAAATTTCATCAAAAAATATTCATAAGTATTTGCGACTGCGCCAGACAGACAGAAAGATGAAAAGACATTGATAAATCGAATCGGTTTGTGATTCTGAATCGAACGGTTTAACCCTTTCAGACCTGAGTAATAAAACGATTGTAGTTATTATTAAACCAACAATATAAAAATTCTTTTTAGCAAAGTTTACTTCCTTTTTTTAAAATTCTCTTTCTCTATAAAGAGCACGCAAAAAAATCACAATCAATGAGTACCGGTAAAAAAGATCAGAAAAAAAGTATATATTTAGATTTGAAGCACCTTAAACCAGATCTCACAATCGATGCAGCTAGATCTGAAAGTAGTAAAAACATCAGCACAAACCCATTATGCGCTAACCACGGCTCCCTAACCATTGAACCTATTAAAAAAAACTGAAAGCCACCGGAAATAATAGACTACAAGGTATTCAAAATTAGATTTCGTTAAACATTGAAGAGATTTTGTGACTCCTGTACAAATTCAGGCTTTAACCGAATGCGGTTGTTTGGCCATTGAAATTAATACAAATTTATTTAAAATGATTCTTAATTCCGAAATAAGACGAATGTATTATTGATCTTCAAACACAAATTCTCAAATACAAATTTTGTTAAATTTTTTTCTTGAAAATGTGCCAAATAAAAATAATACAACAATTTCTCAAACACAAATTTTATTAAACTTTTTTTCTTGAAAATGTGCCAAATAAAAATAATACAACAATTTCTCAAATGTGCCAAATAAAAATAATACAACAAATGAAAAGCCATTAAAACGGTAAAACTTAAAAATGGCGGTAGCCCGTAACACCATCATCCAAACATAAAACGGATGCTTAACAACTAAAACTACACAAGGTGATGCTTTGCATCCGTTAACAAAGTTTCACAAAATTAAATCACCCTCCAAAAAAAAGCAAAATTGCCATTAAGAGGGCAACCGAGCTAAAAAAAAAAAAAACCTAACAAATGTAGTAAGTTCATATCATACATTTCATTTTAAAATGTAAGCAAAACTGAACAGAAAAAAAATGGAGATTTAACAAATAACACAAATTTTAAGGTAAACCGTTTGTTCACCTTTAGTTCATTTAGTGTGTTATTTGTGTGCATGTAAAGATTATAAGGTGCGAGTTCATTTTTATACCCTATACTACTATGAGGTGAAGGTATAATTAGTTTGTGCTGATGTTTTTAATATCAAAAATATTTGACCTGGACCCACCTTTTGTTATTTCGATTGACTCAGAATAACTTTCTGAGTCGATTTCGTTATGTCCGTCCGTCTTTCTGTCCGTCTGTGTGTCCATGTAAACCTTGTGGTCACAAATATGAATATATGATTAAATAATTAAATTTAGTATATGAGCTTTTATCGACCATAGGAAGATCCACAATATCATGCGAGTTTTTACATATATCGATAAAATTTGTTGGATGTGTATCTATTAGACCCACTAATCATTAAACCACAAATAAACCCTGTCGGAGCATTTTCACTCATAGGCCCCATATAAAGCTGATTTACGATATTCTCTTAAGTCTATCGAAAACAAATTTTTTTCAGATTTGATAGTTATGAGAAAAGTAAGTGAATTTACTAAATATAGACATGATAGGTTCCTTTTTTTTGTCCTATTCCCATATAAAAATAACATCAATAGCAAGGTTAGTTTAATGAAAGAAATAAATAAATAATAAAAAAATAAAATAAATAAAATTTGGTTTAAGCTTATTCTCTATATCCAGCTATTGGCCTCAGAAAAGTTGGATTTCGAAATGCATGGTGTAGAGTATTGTACAGTCAGTCTCGACGACTATAATTTTCTTACTTGTTGGTATTTCGTTCATAGTAATTTTTTTATGAGCAACAGGTGAATGCATAAGTACACTCTGACTAATGTTATTTTTGTGAAATCAAGTATTTTTTTTTTTTTTTTTGAGAAAGATACTCTTTTTATGGCTTTTAATTTACACTTTTTGTTTAATGTTTTTTTTTTAATAAGTATAAAATACACGGACTATTTTCTTTTACTTTTTTTATTAAACCAAGATTTCACTTATACCGTGTTTATCAATTTGGCAAAATAAGTTTTAAGTACTACATCCAGATTAAAATTGGCTATCTAATTAAATATTTTGAATGCAAAACAATGGAGAATACGTTCACTAAGACATTGTTTTACACGACTCACAAAGAACTGTCTAACGAAATGCATACGAAATGCATATTGAATAAAAATTAGAATAAAAGGTTTACATATAAACTGTAGTGATAATCTTTAAAGTTGGAAGGTCAATGGGGGGTTTCATGTCAAGTGACCCAACTTTTGAAACCGATGTCTTCCGATCGGAATGAAATTTGCACCAAAGTCAGTCCTATTGGATAGTAGTTTAGACACAATTTTTCACAAGATCAGTCAAGAACTCTCTGAGTTAGAGGGGGTCAAAATTTGACATTTTGGCTAAACAGGAGAATTTTCTTATCCGTGTAACTTATTATCTATTGTACTTAGCAAAATTTATCCCAAATAGTTTAGTTAGTTATTTTCAAAAAAAAAAAATTTTTTTTTTCGACTTTTTTTTCTATAGAAATGTTGAAAAATAATTTTTTAAAATTTATTTGTAATAATAATTAAGATAATATATAATACTAACAAAATAAAAAGATAAATAATAAAAATAAAACGATAAATAATTTAATAAAATTTAATCTTAATCACATTAGATCCATTTATATCAAAACTATTTTCGTACTTAATTTATTGTAGCTGATGAAGTATTTAGGTTTTGTAAATTGTTTAATACCCAGTCTTTCATCCAGCTTCTTTATCACCTTTATTTGCTGCTTTTTTGCCAATCCTTTCTTGGAGTTACTATGTTCAGCAGTCGATTTCGCTGCTGGTTTCTTTTTTATAGGCTATTTTACAATAATTCTTTGCCCAATGGATTAAAGCAGTCGCATCTAAGATGCGATCTTGATGAGAGCACTGGAGGCTATACTTCGCTGCATTTCTTTTGAGGTTTGCTCCAACACCATCACATGCTCCTTTACCATGAGCAGTAGGATGATAATGCCACTTAGCTGGCATTCCAAAATCTTTTTTATGAGCTATAAAATTTGCAAAACTACTTTAGTTTTTAAAATGTTCTCGAGCTCCGTCCGAAACATAGTACACCTTCTCCACTGTAAATTAAGATTTTAAATAGTTTAGTATTATATGACCATTGGTCTTTGACTAAAAAGTCATGGGTTCTAAAGTTTAGCAATCCTATACACATTTCTTCCACAAAATCATCCACATTTAAAATGATTGTTTTCAATGTACATCTGTCAGTCTGAATCCAAGAATCAAATTTGACCTCCTCTATATATTCTCGATCTAAAGAGTTGATTAAATTTTCTTTGATGAATGTGCTTTCCGGGCAATTGGTACATTCACCTAAGGGGCAAGAAGTTGTTGTATTAGGACACATAGGCAATTTAAGGCAATCGCGGCAATCGTATAAATCTTCTGGCGAATCATCTATTAAGTACTTTAAAGTAATTTCCTTCAAACCCAATGTTTTGGCCTCAGTTGGGTTAATTTTGTGAAGCCAATTTTGACATGTTGAAATGTTGCAAATAACTCTTTTAGGTTGCAGAGAACCGTTGTAACAACGCGAATGAGCTTCAGCTTTGCCTTGTTCATACAATAATCAAACTAATTAATACACTACCTAATATTCATAACAAAAATACTACACAACCACACTAACCAGAAGCACACCATAACCATCAACTCAACCCCATACCTAACACTGTCAACAAATATTTTAATATCAACGCCACATAAACAGCATAATAATAAATACTAGCATATTTCAGCCCTCGAAATTCGAGTGAAAATTTTAGGAAATTCTATTTTTTCATTAAATATATACCCTAAAGATATGCTTATCAATTATAGTCAATTCACAAATCAACACAAAAAACAAACACATTAACAAATTTAATAAACACACAAATAGCATTGTATAATTTTATGTATGGGTTAGTAGCAACTTTAAATGCAATTTACTGAAAATAAAGGAAAACATTTTAAAATCTGTAAATCTGCAAAACGGCTAAAAAGAAATACCTTTCAAATAATATACGTTTGGTCAAAATCGAGATAAAACGGTAGAACAAAACATCGGTCACAAGAAATCGCCTAGCCTATTAATATTATAGATATATACGCAACTAAACATAAATAGAACTAACCGGCCAACCACAAAATACGTCATTGGGATATATAAAGCACAAACATTTTAATTCTCACTTAGTTAGAATATCAGATTAGATAAGAAGGCAAAGTTGGGCTGAAGAAAGTAAGTGAGTTTCGATACGGAACTTCGTGGGGACACAGTACAAAAAAGGTAGTATATCCATTTTAAGACGATCGGTATCGGTTGTCATACATAAACCGAATCCGATGGCTTCACGGCTGACCACTCTATACTAATGAGGCAGCTTCACGGCTGATTGCTTTCGACTAATCCAGCAGCTTCACGGCTGACCGCTTTCGACTGATCCGGCGGCTTCACGGCTGACCACTTTCGACTAATCCGGCGGTTTCAAGGCTGACCGCTCTCGATCGATCCCGAACCAACATAGCAGAACCTCCAACTTGGCAATCATCTTCAACCAGCGAACCTCCAATTCGGTAATCATCTTCAAACAGCGAACCCCAACTAGGCAATCACCTTTAAACAGCGAAGACGAACTCCAACTCGGCAATCATCGCCCGACCAGTGAAAACGAACCTCCAACTCAGCTATTACGTTTCGACCAGCGCAGCCGAACCCTCACCTCGGCATTCGTCTTTCAGCCAACGTAGCCGAACCATCGATACTATCGACGCCTACTAACAATGCAGCCTTCGCTGTTAGCCAACGTAGCCGACCCATCGATACTATCGACGCCTACGATCAACACAGTCGTCTTTCAGTCAACCTAGCCGAACCATCGATACTAATGACGCCTACGAACAACGCAGTCGTACCTTCAACATGACATTCACCTTCCGACCAACGTAGCCGAGACAACACAGCCGAACCTTCAACTTGGCAGTCGTCTTTGAACCAACATAGCCGAAACATCGATACTATCGACGACTATGAACAACGCAGCCGAACCTTCAACTCGACAGTCGCCTTTCAGCCAAGGTAGCCGAACCACAAACACCTCCGAAGTGTAGACAAAGGCTCGCTGTGAACTGTGTCGTTATTATTATATGTAAATATATTAAAAATATTAAATAAAAGCAAGGCTTGCTGTCAACTGTGTTGTTATTATTATATGTAAATATATTAAATTTTGTAACCCAAAGAAGGGATAA
Organism: Cordilura impudica; assembly: GCA_963682025.1. Taxonomy (NCBI): domain Eukaryota; kingdom Metazoa; phylum Arthropoda; class Insecta; order Diptera; family Scathophagidae; genus Cordilura; species Cordilura impudica. Next base: position 200,215,514 of record OY821518.1, read on the forward strand.
ACACAACGTTTGTATTGCATAAGGTTTGAGGGTCCTTAGGCTGACCCTGGTCGCGTCTGAACTACCTCTGCCGTCGACTAAAACCCAATTACACCATTCTCTCTTGTATTTGAACTTTCTTGCCATCGATTCGTACAGACACCCAGTCTTACATACCTGGCATCAGACGACTCATATCATCTCGCTGATAAAACTGACTTACTAGAGTTTCAGTTTCGCAGTCTAAAGTGTTTCCCATCTTTTTGTTTGGGAGTGTGAGAATCTCATGCTCAGCAACCGATTTTTTAACAATTCTTGCATTTCGTTTAGACATTCTAAACTCAGTCATTATTTTTTCACAACTCCATGTCGATGGAGCAAGCGTAAGGAGTTGAATTCTTTCAGCTCTACTCTGTGACGTTTTGTATTTCTCTTTTATTTGTCCAAGAACTTCTACTGCATCTTTATGATATTGGTTTTGACACTCATTCTTTGAACTTATACCTTCTACTGAAAAGTTAGAATCACCGTCATCATTAACAGTTCTGTCATCATTCTCAGAATTACTTTTGTCTCCAAATCCGGTAATTCTTTCAATTTTCCGAGCTCTTTCCTGCATTGATCTAGCAAATAAAGGCGATAAATAAGCTGGATGAAAAAAATTTACAAAACTTAAATACTTAAATAAATTAAGTATAACAAGTAAGAAAATTATAGTCGGTCTAGACCGACTATACGATACCCTATACCATGGTTTAGAGACACTATCTCTTCAGTCCAACTAATTGAATATGGAAAATAAGCATAAACCAAATTTGAGTGGCATTGTTATTAACTTTTTTGGCTGCAGGTATGAAAAAGTTCATATCGGGTGCTATATTTATATGGGGACTAGGTCGAAAAATGGACCGATCCTGACCATATTTGGCAAAGTCACTTATATTTTGAAAAATATATACAAACCAAATTTGAGAAATATCTGTGCAATAATTTTTTTTTTTTTTATAGAATTTAGTGAAGATCGGGAAGCAGCTGTATATGGAGCCTATGACTAAGAATTTTCCTATAGGGATTATTTTTGGACTACTGATTAATGGATGTAATAAACACATACAAACCCAAGTTGACTGAGATCTATATGATAATTTGGACGTTATGGCAATTTATGTCGATTTCATAGGGGTCATTTGTATGGGGACTAGGTCTGAACATGGACAGAATTTCATCAATTTCAATAGCGGAAAAAGCTTATATACCAAATTTCAGCGAAATATATTCATATTTGCGACCTGTAGTTCCATTACAAGGTTATCATGGACACACAGACGGACGGACGGACATTGCAAAATCGATTCAGAAAGTGATTCTGAGTCGATCGGTACAATAAAAGATGGGTCTAGGTCAAATATTTTTAGTATTTACAAACAGCAGCACAAAGTCATTATACCCAAACCACATAGTGGTATAGGGTATAAAAATAGTTATGATATAAATGGATCTAATATGATTAAGATTAAATGTTATTAAATTATTTAGCTTTTTATTTTTATTACTAGTATTATTATATATTAACTTAATAATTATTACAAATAAATAAAATAATCTAACCCATAAAACCAAAGTTTTTATTACAACTCAATCTTTCCTTATGCATATGACTTTTGAATCTCTCCGTGACAGCGCGTGACTTTGCGTGACTATTTTCAAATTAATCTTTGGTCACAACAAGTCTATGGAACAAGTTTCAGATCGATTGGAAGAGGGAAATGAGATTTAAAATTACTATCTTTAAGTTAATATATGGAACCAACAAGTCTGTTGACCAAGTTTCAGATTGATCGGATCAGTGGAAATGGGGTGCAAGTCACTTCGTGACTATGTGTGACTATGCGTGACTGTATGTGACTGTCTTAGAATAAATCTTTAACCACAACAAGTCTATAGACAAAGTTTCAGATCGATCGGATGAGGAGAAATGGGGTTCAGATCACTCCGTGACTGTGTGTGACTGTGTGTGAGTGTGCGTGTCAAAGTTAATCTTTTTTCACAGCAAGTCTATCGACCAAATTTCAGATCGATCGAATAAGGGTATATAGATTTTAAATCACTCCGTGACTGTGCGAGTGTCACAAAAAGACTATGGGCCAAGTTTCAGATTAATTGGATGAGGGGGAACGGGGTTACCCCATGGCAGACAGACAAACAGACAGACAGAGAGTATGAGTTAAAAGAAAGAGTTTAAAAAAATGATTTTTCAACATTTCTATATAAAAAAAGAGATTTCTTTACTAAGGTTAACATATTGCGGGTATCGAAGATATGAAATTTTAGTTAGTATGTTAAATACCGTCGGAAAGGTTAATTTGTCTAGTTTCTCAGTAAAAGTTTTATTTCTAAAAACACACAAATAGAAAAAAACTCAAAATAGGGCATATGCTAAAAATTAAAAAACCGTTGTCTTGAGTTACAAAACATTTATTTTGATAGATATTCCACTCGCATCCCACTAAGCGACCAAAAAGCTCTTAAAGGAAAAAACTCAAGCTTTCTTTTGAAAAAAAGTAAAAAAATATTTTTTGATGTAGCAAAAAAGTAAAAACTATTTTTTTTCAGTTTTTTTTTAAGATTGAAGAAATAGTTATCTAACCTATTTTGGACAAATTTTGCTAAGAACAGTAGGTAATATGTTACATGTATGAGAAAAAACACCTGTTTGGACAAAATGTAAAATTTTGACCCCCTCTAACTCAGAGAGTTCTTGACAGATCTTGTTGAAAAATTGTACCTAAACTACTATCCAATAGGACTAACCTTAGTGCAAATTTCATCCAGATCGGAAGACATCGGTTTCAAAAGTTGGGTCACTTAACATGAAACCCCCATATATATATGTAGTTGTTGGAATTTGGTGCATATACTTCAATCAGCGTTAAGATAGTTGCATTGAATTTTTAGACCTATGGTGTCGATACATAAAATATAATAATAAAAGAACCATTGAACCTAGAGTTTTTTTATTTTTATTTTTGTTTAATTGAAATTATATTAAAGCTTCTGGAACTTGTCCGGAAAGCACTCCGTTAGCAATTTTAGAGTGATTTCTGTCACTATTTTGGAACAGTAGGCCATATCCGTTTTAAATCTTTCTCATTTTGGGACGCCCTCTTTGAGCACTTCAACTTCCTTTTTTCAGGATCATTATATCCCTCTACAGGCGCCAGCTCTCGACAATTTGTATTTGCGTCCCTGGGAAAAAGGGATTTCTCTTGTGATTTAACGTGCTTGCCTGTCGTGATGTCTTAACCACACGGTGGTCTTAGCACTGGGTGGGATACCGGCGCACCGCCATAAGTCGGATTACAAACTTACAATAGATGTATCTGGCATACACTCCACTCTTTGTTATTGGGTTGGGCCCTGTTGCACTTTGGGTCGCAACACCCGGTGGAACGAATCTCCACGTTGAACTGTGTTTTTCCCATGATTTTGGGATACCGCAATCTTCGCGAAACTCCCCGAGGGGATGTTCCCAAAAAAGTCATTTAAGGGTTCAGCACTTCCTTATCGATCATTAACAGTACTTGCAAAAACACGTTGTCACAAAACCTTCAATTCCATCTTTTGTCTACTACATTTATGGTTACTGACTGTCTATATCAGGGGCCAGTCGGATATCAACAACGTTCTGAACGCACTTTTCAACCGATCTCCGACTTGTCTTGGATGCTATATTGGCATCTGCAGCTGCCTTAAACGCCTTTGACTCGTCTTCAACCCACACTATTCGTAATGGTCATCTTCGTCAGAAGCACTAACTTACTACCCCATTCACGGCCTCGTTCTCCGCTCATGTACCATCATTTATACCTTGGGACACCGCACTATTATGGGATGGGACAACCATTTCTCTGGCAGGTTTTGACACTTCCAGTTTTATGTTTTTGTTCGCACTGCTCTGATATGGACAATTCCTTGAATCATCCTCGGCCATATGACTCACCCGCGGTACCAATATATAGTCGGAAGGTGCGAAAAATCTGCCAGTACATACGTTTCGTCATGCATTATTCAGAAATATTATTTTTTTATGAAGAATGATTTCAATTTCGGTGCTCTGTTTTTGGCCTCTAAATTTTTTGCAGTGTTGCTGTTTTGAATTTTTGGAGTTTGTATGTTTTCAAACCTGCGTTGGCTTTAACTTTTAGCACGAAATAGTACGTGCATTGAGTTAACTACCGGATGTATTGGGAGCTCCTTTCGACATGCTTTCTTTTTATTGGAAACTTTTTGAGGGCAGACGTTCGATTCTTTGCCCAACTTTTGGAAGGACCAAGTGTGATTTTGTTGAAAATATTTAATAATCTTAGCACGTACCTTTATTTCGGTGCCATGAAAAATGGTCCTAATAAAAAATGACCCCAAACCGTAAATAAATAAAAAATGCCGCAAAATTTTTATATTGAAAGCAACAACAACAAAATTTGGGGCAATCTTTCATCTTCAATTGGGGCCATTTTTCTTATTCCAATTTGGTGCCATCTTTCATTAACAAAATTACCCCAAATTCTTCAAATATTTGGGGCTTTTTTCGTTTTTTGATTTGGGGCCATTTTGCATAATGAAAAAAGACCCCAAATTCAAGATTATTCTCAAAGAAATAATTTTAAATTTTGTTGGGGTCATTTTTCATTTTTCATAAAATAAGCAATGTAGTATTTGTAGGAATACACTTAACACTTTATACAAAAGCACTTGTTTCAAAAAAATATTTGTTTAACAATAACACAAAGTGTTTTAAGTCAAAATAAAAAATAAAATATTCAATCGGATTTTGTATTAAAAAGTAGCGGACGTACCCTTTTAACTAAACATATCGCACACCTATGTAGTTCAAAATTGACTCAACTCAAAATTTACATTTTTCGGGTTTATATGCTTAAACTATGCACAATACACTTGTTTATCTATAAAAAAAAAAATATCAGTGTGTTTTGTTGTTGTTAACTGTTGCTAAAAAACAGTTATGTCCTTCTTTATGTTATGTCTTTCTTTATATTTTAATTGTTTTAATTGTCTATTTTCGCAAAATTAAAATTTTGAGTTGAGTCACTTTTGAAATCTGTGTGCGATATATCCTTGATATATTCAAAAGCTATTAGAACTGCAACGGGATTTATTATCTGTTGTTTAAGTTATTTGATTTCTGTAAATGAAATTAATATATTGTTTTTGATGAGTGTAAAGTGTAAAAAAATTAACAAATCGAAAGGAAAAAATAAGTTAATTAGATATAAGTCTAGATGAATTGTGGGCATATTGCTGGAAAAAAAATTGGAAGTAAACGCCTTTATGTAAATGATCAGAAAATGATGAAAAAAAATCATCTTATAAAGACATTGCAAAGTACGAGTATTGGAGAAGCACGTGCAAGGCAAGAGTAAATCTTTTGCCTGAAGGAAAATGTGTGTTGCCGAAAAAATTTATTGATTACAATCACAATATCGAAGAAGAAGCTTTACAGGAGCTAAAGGCAAAAAATTATATTTAACGGAATGTTAGGCTAACGCAACAACCCTAGGATGAGTACGAAATGCCATTTATACTATTAAATCCGCGTCAGGAATGCATGTGGAAGGTAATATTAAACTGTTTTAAACACATAAATTTTATTAGTATAATGTTTGACATTTGCAGATTTGATGATGAAATCCAATTGGATATAGTATGTACCAATTTTGGTATCTCTAGAGATGAAGAAAACCCGAGACCATTTTATACCATAAATCTCATACGGAAAACATTGATATATCCAATAGGAAATATTTGATAGACGGCACTTTTAAAGTTGTTCCTCAAGGAGGTTTCAAACACCTTTTAATAATATATATTGAATATTTAGATAAGGTAAATATATTTTTAAAGAGTATTAGCAACGCAGAATTTTTTTTTCTCAGAATTCGTGTAATAGCAGGCAATTTTTTTTTAAATCGCGCGTTGCTATTTTGAAAGTAAGAGCATTATCAATACTGCTGGAATAGAAAACTTTTAATACCAATAAAAAGTTACGCGATTTAAAACATGAATAATTTGTTCTTATAACAAACAAAGGCCAAGTTTCATATGAGCACATGTAGCAATACACCAAGGATAACATATTCAACATGGAACCGACCATATTCGTCTCTGATTACGAGAGGGGACTAGAGCAAGCTATCAAAACGATCTTTCCTAATGCGCGATTAGCTGGATGCTGGTAATAATGTTATAACAACATGTTCACTTTAGTCATTAGGTAAACTTTCTTCTGTCCTCAATTTTAATTTCCATTTTTGCCAGGCTGTAAGGTGGAAGGTTTGCAGTTGCATGCCCTTACTACAGTATGTTCACAGCTCCAACCAGCTTCTATAGCATACCGCAAGCTCATGGTACTTCCTTTGCTTCCGCCAATCCTAATACAGAAGGCATTTGAAGATATTCGGAAATCCATAAGCCTAATGGACAGTGATAATAAACTTTCAAAGTTTATATATTATTTTGAAAAATGATGGCTTTCGAAGGTGAATTATTTACATTTCTTAATGTTGTTTTGCATAATCTCTATAATTACTTATCATAATATTCACTTACTTATCATAATATAAGTGTGTACCAAGAGAGCACTCGCACTACTTCGGCATTGGAAGCTTATAATGGGGTATTGGGAAAATCCATAGAAAAGAATGGAGATTTTTTAAGTTTCTTAATTCAATTACAAATGAGTTTTTTAAAACCCGTCAATTTGAAGTGATTGCTGAAAGTGGTGGAACAGTCCAAAAATGACGCAAGAAGGCTTGTGTTACCAAAAGCAATAAAATCGAGGAAGCAACGCAACTGCTACAGCAAGGAAAAATCAGTACAACCGCATTCCTCAATATAGTGACGTATGGGCCAAATAATACAATGGTTGATGCAATTCCGCAGGAGAACATATTTGAGAAGACACCGTGGATGATACCGAAGAAAAAGAAGAAAATCCTCTTTCACTTCCTGAACACAGCACACAGTCGCTTTTGTGCAGACATGACTCCAGATATAGTTTTTTTTACCTTGCAAGCATTTAAAAGTATGCAGTGCATGCGTACTCAAGTTACAGGCAGATGCCATTGCAAACAATACGGACAGGCTTAATTGTCCATATTCTAGATGTAGTGTTGAAGATACTATGAAGATATATAATTAATAATATAGGATAGATGACTATATAGCATACAAGCAAAACAAGCAAAACGAATTTTACATTTTATAGTTTTTCCTTGTCTTACTATAGTTAGTAAACTGAATTTACTACTATTTTATTATTATTACTATTATTAATTTTATTGAATTTTTTTGTCATAAATAAAAGTTTGGTCCTTTTTCTTATTGGCTTGGGTCTACAGAACGATTTTTTTTAAAGTAGGGCCATTTTTCATATTGGTAAGATTTCAATTTTTGTGGTCTTTTTTCCTTTTCATAGAAATAGCTTTTATTTTTTTGGGGTATTTTTTCACTTCAGATTGGGGCCAATTTTCATACATATTTCATATTAGTGAGATTTTCCATTTTTCAAATGACCCCGAAGCTGGGGACTTTTTTCATTTTCTGTTTGGGGCCATTTTTCATTGGGGCCATTTTTCATGGCGCCCTTTATTTCACCTTTCTTTTTAATCAAGCTCACAAAAATTAAAAGGGTTGTCATTAAGCAAAATAAGTGACATATTTTTCAAAGATAGATGTTAAGGGAGAAACGTGTATTAAGATTTTTTCGACCTCAATCTTTATAAGATAAATTTCTTTTTTAAGAAAATGTACTTTTTAGGGGTATATACTTTTATAAGAAAAGGTACTTTTTTAGGAAATTACTTTTTAAAGTATAAGTAGGTATTGTTTTAGGAAAAGTCACTTTTTTAAGAAAATGTTCTTTTTTTAAGAAAAGGTATTTTTTAAAGAATATGGCAACTCTGTCGTGTAAACGTCAAAAAAATTAAGTGATATTGCAAAATATTAAAAATTGTTAAAAATCTTAATTGGACATTTACAATAAAACAAAAAAAAGTTTTAAACAAATAAACAGATTCTGTAGAATTTGAATCATATGAAGTATGTCTAAAGCAAATCGCCGTAGTATGCAACACAATAAGAAAAATTGCAGCCAATGTAATTTAGTGGTAGATGAAGAAGAAGATGATTTTATTGTTTGTGACAAGTGCAATAAGATTTATCATGTAGTTTGTACACAACTAGACAAACGCAAATATGAATTCTTCTTGCAGCATGAAAATGCAGAGTTTGTTTGTCACCAATGTGATAGCAGTGGTTCCATTAAAGTTGAGCTGAATGAGATCAAAAGAGATTTAAAGAAACTAGACAGTTTGCAAGAAACTATGAATTTCATGTCAAAACAATACGATGACATATTGAAGGGTGTTGTAGAGAACAAGAAACAAATTGAAGCTGTCCAGAAGGAAAACAAAATATTGCAGCAAGAAGTAAAATCCTTGAAAAATTCTGTTAAATTTCTAAATGATCAACGAGTTAAACATGATTGTTTAGTAAGTGGAGTGGAGGTACCAGATGGATCGTCAGCTGTCGATACAATTATAAAGCTTATGAGTGAAGTTGGTGAAAAGTTAAATGCGGAAAGTATTGATGACGCCTATTTTGTCAAAAAGCGTAATAATAGGATTGGCAAGAATGAAAAGAAAAATCAGGATAAAGCTGAGAGAAATTAATGTCTGTAAAGCCAAAGTTAAGGGAAACTGAATCAAACATTTTCGTTAACGACTTCCTTAGTAGAGAAACACTCAGTTTGCTAAACCATGCAAAAATATAAAAACCGTAGGGTACCGTGCAGCCTATGCTGCTGGTGGTAAAATTTTTGTGAAAAAAAGTGAGCTGTCTAAGCCGAAATTCATTGCTAATGAAGAAGAGGTGGATGAACTGTTACTAGAGGTAACAACAAATCCTTCAAGGAATCGTAGATCTCTACTTGGTACTAATACTGAGCATGAAGCAGTAGCAGATAATGATGATGTGTATTTATCGCCCTAGTTTGTTTTATTTATAAATTTGTTGATATTTTTATATATATAATTTATTATTTTTCCCCTTATGATTAATAATCAGTACTTTTTAAATTTAAAATCTTTTACTAATTACATTAAAAACAATACAAGTTCCAATCTTTCAATAATCTCTATTAACGTTAGGAGTATTTCTTCAATAGATAAATTTGATGAATTTAAAGCTTTAGTTGCTAGGTTACCACGGCTACTCTACACGGTTACCACGGCAACTATACAATATTCCAGGTTTCAATAGTGTTCATTGTTGTAGACCCAATGTCTATGGAGTTACGTCGTTTTTATCCAAGAACACATACAATATAAAGTTGAAATGTGTGAAAGTAAAATCTTTAAAATTAGAAAATAACAAAATTAATGGTAAATCTATACAATTTGCTTCGTTCTATCGATCACAGAAATGTAACACAGATAGCTTTTTATCGTTCCTGGAGAATCTACTTTATAGTTATGGGCGAAATCCATGCATTTTTGCTGGAGATTCGAATATTGATGGTTTACATATACGTTCGTCAGAAAACTTGTTAAATTTGCTTGCAAATTATGACTTTAAAAATTGTCATACATTGGTTACTCGGCCGGAAAGTGGAATATCCATAGATCATATTTACAGTAACATTCAAAGTTGTTTGTCTATTGAATCCGTGGAATATGAACGATCAGATCATAATCTTATTTCATGCAGAATCAGAACTGAAGTTCAAAACCAAATACTAAGAGAAAATGTTTATTTATGTTGTGATTATAATCGCGTTTATGATTACATTCGTGACCATCTACCGAATTTAAACCAAACGGGAGATCTATCTATTGATACATATATGATAGTATCTTGTGTTGAGGACGCTGTCAGAAACTCTACCTTTGAGAAAAGACAAAAAGGTCCATTAGAGCAGAAATTACACCGTGGATGACTTTCAATTTGCAAAAATTAATATGTTACAAAAACAAACTGTTAAAGCAACGGCGAAAAAAACCTGGTAACTTAGATATTCAGGAAAGATTGAAAAGAGTAAGCAATGTTATAAAGAAAGCTTGTAAAGAGTCTATGAACAACTCTAATGGTGAACTTATTTTAGATGATTCTGAAAAGGCTGAGGTGCTAAATAATTATTTTATTCATTCAATTAAGGACGTCAAGCTGAAAATTGAGCAATTTCCAACTGACTCTTTTAACTCTTTACGAACAATGATACGTCATAATAATATATTTCATCTTAATGATACAACATATGAAGAGGTACAGGATGTTATATTAAAGATAAAGCCAAATAAAAGCGCTGGACATGATAATATATTGCCCAAAATTATACTGAAAAATAAGAATGAGTTTACCACTATTTTGGTAAATATTTTTAATAATATGGTAAACATGAGCATTTATCCTGATATTTTAAAAATTCATAAAGTAATACCGATTTCAAAAGGAATCAATAGTTGTACCTCCGATATGTATAGACCGATCGCTATTATATTTAGCATTAATAATGTGTTTGAACGAATTTTGCACAATAAAATTTCCACGTTTATGAAAACCCATAGTTTACTAAATGATTTTCAATATGGATTTCGAGAAGCGTGTGGTACGGAGGAAGCTGCGGTAAATGTCGTTAATTTTTTTTGTAAAGGACTAGATGATGGATATCGTGGTGCAGCAGGTTTATTTTACGATTTTACAAAGGCATTTGATCTAATTGATCACGACATCTTGTTAAAAAAACTTAAGTTTTATGGTATATGTGGAAAAGAACTATCTCTTTTGGGAAGTTATTTGAGAAATCGGAAGCAATTTGTCCAGATTGGAGGTCGTAAAAGTTCATTTCGTGAAGTTGAATATGGTGTACCGCAAGGCAGCGTACTCGAACTTTTAATGTTTACTATTTATCTTAATGACTTGAGAAATCTTGAACTTACTGGTAAACTTTATATATATGCAGATGATATTAGTTTATTTTACCCTTACAAGCATGAAACTGTAGCCAAAACATATATAGAACGAGATGCGGCATTAATATCAGTGTTTGCGAGAATAAATAAACTCTTCCTAAATGCTAACAAAACTCGATTGATGAGATTTAAACCATATTCGGATAATACCAACTTTAGTGTGTTTGTAGATGGAAAAGAAATCATGGAAGTCAGTTATATTAAATATTTAGGTATACAATTGCAAAGCAATCTCGCTTGGAGTCAACATATCCAGAATATTAAGACGAAAGCAAGCTGTTGGTTTTCTATACAAATTTAAGAACAAATTTGATGGGAAAACAAAATTATTAATTTACAACGCACTAGTTCAAAGCCATTTTAATTATTTAGCTGTTTTGTATGGATATAAGAAAAGTTCTGAGTTAAAAGGGTTGCAACGTATGCAAAATAAAGCTTTAAAAGTGGTAGCTAATCTGTCAATCACACATTCAACTGTATCATTATATACTAGGGTGATCGATTATTCGACGTTTTGCTAAAACCGGTTTTCGGTTTTTCCGAATAGTTAAAATTTGAAAAAAACCGGGTTCGGTTTTGCAAAAGTGAAAAAAACCGGTCACCCGGTTTTTTCCGAATATTGTAGAATAATATTTCAACCTTAAAAATTAAAAACAACGTTTTTTTTTATCACATAAAACAATTTATTTAAACAAAAACAATTCAGGGAACTCTTAAAAAAAATGAGATCAAATATTTCATTAATATATTTTTTTAAATAATTATTTCTAATTAATTATTTCTTTTGAAATAATCTTTTAAAAATAAAATGCAGTTTAAATGTTTTGGTGTATATCGATTTTTTTCTTTTGTTTTAATAAAACTTGACATTGAAAACGATCTTTCACTTAGTGTGCTAGTAGGACAAACAGTTAACAGAGCATTGAGTAACTTTTCAAGCTTATCAGATCTCTTATGGCAATTGTCCAAATATAAAAAATCTTCTAAAATGCTTTGTTGATTATTTATTGAAGAAGAATTTTTTGGTTTTTGAATATTTTTAATGGAATTATTCAATTCATGTTCCAAATTGTATTCGGAATCATCACTTTCCTGCTCATCATTTAAATCAGAGGTAGTGTCTTCCATATCGTTAAATAAACGATAATATATTTGGGAAGCAAATTCTATTGCCTCACTTTTTGTCGAATATTTAAGGAATGTATCGCTAATAGGAAAGTTTGCAGTGCTTAAATATAATACCAACGTGTTTAGAACTTTGATATGTCTTTCGCTTATACGTTTTTTTAAGCATTCAAGCAATTCTTGTGACAAAGGGTTTTGAATCTTAGAAACGTTTTTAAACAAAAATTGAAAAATGCCTTCAGCTTCTACCAAGGTTGTCGAATTTTTAGACAATTCATTTATAGCAATTTCTAACGGCTTTAGAGTATTATTAAGCTCTGACAGCGTTGTTATTTCATTTTCACTAAATGGTGTTAGCCCTAGGTCTAAAAGAGCATGATTTACACATTTATGAATTTTTAAAAATTGTGAAATCATTTTTACCATAGAATTCCATCTATGCTTTACGTCATGTATAAGCTTAAGCTCTCTCTTCTCCTGTGTTTTAACATAAACTTGAAGTTTTTTTTGTTTGTCGGAAGATTTGTTAAACATCTTTACGCATTTTCTTATGCGATCTATAAGAGTTCTTACGTTCACATTTAAACAGACATTTTGTAATGTTAATTTAATAAAATTTTCTGGATCGTCTTCTTCAAAGTCAGATTCATTAGAACTTGAATCATCTTCTATATTATAATCTTTCTTTGAATAAATTGTGTCAACAACACAAAGATGAATTGCATGGTTAATGCAAAGTTGAGATTCGGCCTCTATATTCTGCCCGTATTTTTGCATCACTGCAGCACCATCATGTGTTGATGCGACAATATCATGTTGAATATTAATTGAAAACTCAGTCAACTTTTTTTTAATAATTTGTTCTAAGTTATATGCATTTGCTTTAACTTTAATTTCTTCTAATCCAAGATTATATATTTCAAATGATTTCCTTTCAGGATTATAGTGTCGTATAGTCACATTTACATATTTTAAATATGATATGTCTGACCACTCATCAACGACAATGGAAAATCTTCCATTGCTTTCTTTTATCTGAATTACTTTATTTTTCAATTCTTGTTGTTTCATAAGGTAAAACTGATCAATTCTTTCCCATATTGTTGATTCTGTTGGCATATTGTAGTTTTTTGAATGTAAATATGCTAGTGCTACGCGGGATTTTTTCAACGCCCTTACAGACATCCCATCTTCAGCCACACAGCGAGCTACTATTTCGCCTATGGACTCATTTTTAGAGACATACTTTAATAAAGTATTATCTGGGGTTAATTTAAAAACACTTGGAGTGCAATCAATTTCTTCTTGTTGTACTTTTGAAGTTATGGTAATTTTATGGACGCATTTGGCATGATTTAGCAGTGAAGATGTTGAAGAGCCTTTGCAACTCAATATTTTAGGACACTTAAGGCATCTGGCCTTTTCTTTTCCTTGACGTTCAAAATACTTCCAAACTTCAGACGACATCTGCACAAAAACAGAATAATTAACACTTGAGTTGAAATAAAAAATAAATAACATTACTTGCAATTATCTTCTTTAAGTTAATTTAAAACTGAAAAAAGTTGTAAACATGTTTTTTACTTCAATTAGAATCTTGGCTTTTTTTTAAACAGCTGTTGTTTTAAGGTTGCCAGATGAATAAAAAATAAACGAGTGTTTACATTACACTTAAAAAATTTATAGAAATGATAATATAATAGATTATTTAATAAATTATCATATATTAAAGCTAAAAAGTAATATAAAAAAACCGGGTATTCGACAACAAAAAACCGGGTTATTCGGTTTAATTTAAAAAACCGGGTCGATCACCCTATTATATACCGACGTTTTTCCAACTGTACTACCTATTTATGACATCTACAAAATGCAACTACTAATGTATGTTTTTAAGTGTTTAAACAGCATTGGTCATCATACCATACATTTTTCGAGTTATCAGCATTCACTCAATACAAGGAATAATAAGAATTTGGCAGTAGCATGGTGTAGGCTGGAAACAACGAAGCAACATATTGAGTACATGGATAGTCGTGAATATAATGGTTTACCGTCAAGTTTGAAAAATATAATTAGCCTTTCTGTATTCAAAACTAGCTTAAAGAATTTTTTACATCAAAACATAGAGGAACTTCTAATGTAAATGTTAAAATATCATTTTTTTTTCTTCTTTTAAGTTTAATATATGTAAATATATATATATATATATATATATATTTCTTTTTTTTAGTTATGTATATTTTTTTATTGTACATACTAGATAATATTTCTTAAGTTATGCAATATATTATTGCCAACTTGCCTCTAAAATGCCTTCAAGGTGCAGAGGCGCATACATTGTAATGAATTTTTCTTTTTGAAAATAAATGAATTTAAAACAAAAAAAAAAAAAAAAATATGTACGTACTATTTTAAGAAAGGTACTTTTTGAGGACATATAAGTTACTTTTTTAAGAAAAGGTACTTCTTTAGAAAAGGTACTTTATAACTAAAGGTACTTCTTTATGAAAAGGAAATTTTTTAAAATAGATAATTTTTTTTCGAAAAAAGGTACCATTTTAAAAAAAGGTAATATTTTTGATTAAGTTACTTTTTAGGATGAGGCTTCATTTTAGGGAAATGTGCTGTTTTAAGAAAATGTACTTATTTACAGAAAACAAACAACAAAACTACAACAAAAGTGGTTGTAAGTAATATTTATTCACAAAATTATAACAGAAAACATACTGAATTGTTACACTATAAATTAGTACAATGTTGCCCGATTTATTTTAAACAACAAATATCGTTTTCAGTTTATCCAGCAAAATTTGGTAAATGAGCGTAATTTCAACAGTTCTACTTGTCATAAATATACAGTATTTATGGGGACGATGCGTTACATATGAAATGACAAACTGATATATACCCTCTGCACAGTGGTATAGATCGTATTACTTTTAATAACATTGGAAACAATTTGACGGCACACCTATGATTTTATGGATTGTGCTACAAATATTTAATAATTTCTGCATGTACTTTTACTTCGGCGCTCATTTCAATCAAACTAATAACAAATGAATAAGCATAATAACTGCTTTATTTTTCAGAGATAACTTGATCAAAATAATTAAAATAGTGTTAAGAAAAAACGTGTGTTAAGGTTTACACGATCTCACTCCATATATATTAGGGTGGGTCAAATTTAGGGGAGCTAATCGCGATTCTGGTACTATGAGCCGTTACAAGTATCTTTGCCCAAGGAACCATACCTCTAAAATCATTTTCGAGCCTGCCAAAATATCAATGAAGATATTGTCATGATATTTTCCATAATACTTAAAAATTTACCTATTTAGTCCATTTCAAAATTAAAAAAAAATTATTGAAAATGTGTATACCGGGGTTTTTTTGGATCGAGAAATCCATTTTTCACATTTATTTTTATTTTTAACAGCCGCCAGGTGGCGTTTTCGTGCATCTTTTTGTTTTTTTTTTAATCTTTTTGGGGAAAAGTGACGAAATTATTGCACAAATCGACGAATCTTTGACTTTCCCATATTTAAAATATCCCAAAATATTCAGCGGTGAAAATTATTTGGAGTATCCATATACGACCTATATTGATTTCATTCAATTTAAGTCGAAAAATTCGTTTTTTTTATTTACTCTTTGAATGAACAAATATATTTTTTCTTAATTTTCTTTATTATTTTAACCAAAATACAACTTAAGAAATAGAAACATATGAAATGTAAATGAAAAATATTCAATTGAATTCAGTAATACAAGGAATGAAAAGACGAGTTATGTTAGAAAAGAACTGAAATGAAAGTTTCTCTTGCTGTCTAGTCTATGGTATTTTTGACGGCTTTCTAATCTCACAAACATAATTTCTTCTCGATTCTGTTCTAAAACTCGCTTGGACACGCTAGCCAGCAATTGAACGTGTATTTCTGTTCCTTGTATGTGTAACGGAATTTTCGGATCAGGCAGCGGTGGCTCATCGTTTTCTAGATATTGTTTTAGGTGTTCATAAGCAATGTTTAGAGTAAATGGTGGTTCGAATATGTTTGATATATCATTCATGTCAATCATATTCGTATAGTCCCTGCAATTGAAGTTTATGATAGGTTTTTTATAAACTCTCAGTTCCAACGGATCTTCCTTATGGTTACGGTAGTCTAAAATTGTTTTTATAGCCAAATCGCGGGTTCTTTTTTTCATTATCGAACAACATTGCAATTAAAATATTTACCGAGTGAGCATAGTACGCGGTTTCTTTGACAACATTATTCACAATTTGTCTCATATTCAAATTCAAATATATTGAGTCCAACATATAAATTTATAAAATAATAGACTACCGTACACCACGGAGTTGTAAAACTTAATATTAAAATACATTGGCATATACACTTTGATTATGTAATTTGCCAGAATTTTTAAATTTTTAGATGGCTTATTGGTTGTCACATAAAACCGTAATAACATACTGGCCTTGGTAAGCCAGCGAGAATGTGCAATTGGGCCTGGAAGAAATTGAAAGTGCCATTTTGTACAGGTACATTGCGTCGGTAGTTAATTCAACAGCACCTAAATCAGGTATATTTTCCAATGCGATCATCTCAAGATCGTTTACCGCCTGAAAATGTGAAACTAGAAGAATAAAATACAATTTTAGCATTTCGTATTGAAACATAATAGCTGTGAGAAATGATTTAAAAAAAAAAATAAGTTATTTTATAGCAATTACATACCAGAAGATTTTCACAAGTTTCAATTTGTTTGCTTAACTTTCCGGTTGTTGTTCGTGGTCCAGTGGTGGAGAACAAATGTCGTAACGGAAGCTCGTTAAAGTGGAGAAGGCACACAAACCAATGCAGTGGTCTCTTTAACTGAATTTCGAATCGTCGCAAAATTCCTTTTTTTACGCCAGTATTTGCTGGCTTACCATCACAGCATGTACCAATCAAAGAATCCAGGGATATTCCTTTATTGACGAAAATTTGATCAAACTGATTACTTTAGTTCCAGCATCTTCTTGTTCCAATTTTGTGTAGCCTAACAAATGGGAATGTGGTTCTTTCAAAACAACTAGATGAGGCTCTTTCACCACCCGTGGATGAAGTTTTTCATCGATTTTTTCCATTTTAAGAGAATCATTTTTTCTGCCGTCGAATGAAAATGCAATTAAACTGGAAGCATCACATCGCTTAAGGTGCACTTATTGTCTACATTTGGCTTTTTCTCTACTACCTTTAGATTTATCCATAATGACAAGATTGCCTTGATCATCTTTTACGCCCATGTCTTTCATAAGTGAAGTAGACAATGCTGTTGCCACTCTATCAGGAACACCAAATCTTTCACACATCATTGCAAAATTGAAAGCATCGTATCTAGCAGTATATGATCCTCGTTTGGTTGGAGAAAGATCTTGGGCATGTATTGATGGTTCATCATCCAAAATCCATTACCACTTCTGGATCGTATGTTTCATCCTGGCTGTCGATAGCTGTTTCTATTATTGTAGACGTTGGTATTTACTCAACAATTTCTGTCACGTATTCCGCTATCGTAGATGGCATAGCATAGAGCTGATTTCAAGTCGCATTTGCATTTTCCATTATAAAATAATTCTATGTGGGTTGTAAAAACACTAAGAAGGATTGGCTGTTGCATTTTGTGTTTATTTTCGGTTTGATATTTGTCAACCAAAATATTAAATTTTCTCACAATATTCCATTTTTCTGTAATTCCAGCATCAAGTTTATTCCAAATATCAACCAATTTGTCTGTCACATTGGGAGTAAATGTCAATTTACTTGAAATTTGAGTACTGTTTTACATAGCGTTTACTATGATGATTTCGAAACCGTTTTTCAATTATTTCTATTAGCTCAGAAAATCGCGTCTGAAAATTCGAAAATATGCCAATTGTTACCAATTTTGCTAGGCTATGCCTACTAACACTGATTTAAGAGCCTTAATTTTAGCATGACTTTATATTAGAATTTCAAAACTAGTATTTTTTATTTTTTGTTTTGGAGTTATAGAGGCGTATATTCATTCTGCTAGAAATTGGTATTGCTTCCATAAAAAGTTAAAATATATAAACTTTAAGGTATCTTATTTTATAAACTACAGCCGGCACAATAAAACTAATAATTTTTGAAATAGTCCTGTTAAGCCTAAATCGCCTCATTCCCGAAAATTTGTATGTAAATAACTCTGATATATATTTAAAATTTTGTAATATAAAATAGAATGAGTCCATATAATAAAGTGATAAATTGTGTTCAGTGGTAAGTTCGAAAAATGGTGAAATTACAGTTTTCTATCACCTATATCTGGTAAGTCAAAGATGACTCAGCATTTTTGAGATCAGTATACCTAAAATAACCAAAATCAACTTGAAGCTTTCTGGATGGAAGACCAATGTTGGTAAATTAGAAATCAGAAACACGCTACAAATAGCCACAAAGTAGATTTGATATCAGCGTTCACCAATTATCTAAACTCAGTAACAGTACTTTAATTCAAGAAAGCAATAAATGACCATTTTCATAAATAGAGCAACAGATACTTCCTTTCACTAGATCGTAATTACTTGATACATCGCTCCACCAGTTGATTTTCATTTAAAAATCAGGAATAAAATTAATAACATAAAAATAAAAGTAAAAAAGAACTTCACACGTATTTTCACAATCCAAGTAGACATCTTATACCACTACGACAGTTACCCATAATAAACATTGCATTGTTGTTATTATCACATATTTACAACATATCATAAAAGTAATGATAACAATTACATATAATGATTTTTAATTGTTTTAATTAAGTACTAATATACAAAAAATAATATTTACTGCTCCTAAATTAATGTTCATAATAGTCATAAAACATGAGTAATAAAAATATCTTTAAATCCTTGACAGGTGCTAAAGAGTTTAGGATAAAGAGTATAAATTCTTTCCCAAGATCGTTAAATTAGCAGAAGTAGTTCTGTGATAAAATATAAAGATTTATCGTAAAGATTAGACACGAAAATTTACGGAAGTTATAAAACTTGGTGTTATCTTAACAAATTTCTCTATGACTGAGAAAAAATGTTGTTTTTGAAGCGACGAAATTTCTTCTTAATGAATTAAAAAGATTTTTGGGTTGAACATTATATTAAATAAAAGAAAAACTACAGCATAGTTTATATTTTTAAAGCTGTGATTGTTCTTGAAACTTTTCTCACGGTGTTAGATAATATACTAATAATGTCCACAATACGCACTCGTAGTTACGCTCATCACTGTGCTACTGAATGGGTCCGTAGCGCTATCTGTTTAAAACTTATTTTGAGCTAGGAAATTTAATTTAGAATATTGGTTTTTTTTTATCGGCTAAGAAGGATGAGGGTGGCCAAAAAGGGTGAAAACAAAAAATTTGTATCTTCTAGACCAGGGTTTTTTAACCTTTCATAATTCATACCTCACCTAAAAGTGAATTGAGGGAAATTTTGCGTAATTATCTTTTGATACGCGTTTCGTCCAAGGAGCAAATCGTATGCTGGAGAGAGCTGTTATCTTTTCATTCGCATCTAAAATATTTACTTCTGATCTTTGAAGTAAAGTGTTCAAATCATTAAAACGAGAAAATATATCTGCAAGATAAGCCAATGACATCGCGAAATTGATTGTTTCAAATTCTAGATATGGTTTATTTTCTCTCTCTGGAAGAAATACTATTAACTCCGTTTTAAATTCCATAAAGACTCGTCTTCGTGCAAGTCACCTTGCGGCGTTGTGATAAAGCAACATTTCATGAGAAGCTCGAACTTCTGGGTATAATATTTTGAAAAGCCAGTGATTTAGCGATCGAGATCGAACGAAATTTATACTTTGAACCATAATATTCATTGCTGACAATAGTTTTTGTGGAAGAATTCATGACGCCAATGCATGGGAATGTAGAAAGCAGTGCATAACCGAAACATGTGGAGATACCGCTCGGACCAAAGCTCCAAAACCAGAGTTTTTCCTAACATGGAAGGTGCACCATTTGTGGATATAAATCCTAACTTTGCCTTCCAATCGAGACCATTGTCTGTAAAAAACCAATCAATTAACTGGTAAACATACGAAGATTTTGAGGTAGTTAAAATCGGACGACAGAACAAAAATTCTTTAATGCCTGCTTCGGTGTCATATCTGACAAAGATCACAAATTGGCTGCATTGAGCTACATTAGTACTCTCATCCAGTTGTAAGCCGAAATGCATAGGTGTTTTTTTTAGTTCTTCGATGAGCTGTTACAAAATATCCGATGACATTCCCACGACGCGATTTCTAATTATTTCGTTTGAAAGTGGTAGTTTAGTTGGTCCTTGCTTTCCGAGAGCAGCTTCCACCATTTCAAGGACACAAGGTTTGATTAGTATTTTAGCAATGGTATGAGACTTTTGAGTGGATACAAAACCTAACCTGGGTAGAGTTAGTAAAGCTTGAAACCGCGATTTCTTTTGTTTGTTATAATTTGGATGTACTTTTGCGAAAATGATCTTGGAGTTTTGCACAAAATTTTTTAGCACAAAAAGCATTACGACTTTTCAATTTTATCCCGATCTATCGAACACTTAAACCCAAATCTAACATTTTCTTCACTATATTTGCGTTTTTGACATTTTAACTTAAATTTTAAATATACTTTTACAAACGGAAAACTATTTCGAACTAAGCTAAAAAATTAAACTATACGTACCATGAATACAACACATGTTTTGTATATTTTCCATGCCCACTAGGTTGAAAAGAATCAATTTTAAAAACGATTACATTTGACTATATATAAGTATATATATATTTTTCACTTTTCAAAGATTACAAATATCAAAATTAACAACGATTTTATTGGAATATTTTGAATTTTCAAAGCCTACTAAATAAGTTAAAAAAATAGAACTTAACATCCGATTTAAACTCTAGGTTTCAAATAATAAATAGGAATGTGTTAAATTTTCAAACTTATTCTTTTTTCGTAATATACCTATTATTTTTTTTAATATAATATTAATATACTCGTGCCTCCCTGAATCCATCTCCACACCTCCTTGGGGAGTTACACCTCACTGGTAAATAACCCCCTGTTCTAGTCAAATGAATCTAAGACTTTTCATTTTGGTATGAAGATTCACTCAAGAAACAAAAATCAATCAAGAGGGGACGTTTATCGAATAAAACAAATGAATTAGATAATATTAGTACCTTTTGTTAAGAAAGTTCCTTTACTTAAAAAGTAGCTTTTCTTAAAAAGTAGCTTTTCTTAAAAAAGTACCTTTTTAAAATCCTAAAATTTCTTTAAAATTTATGTTTATACAAATATTAAGGAATTTTTAATTGAAACAGAAATTTATAATTCGATTTAAATTTGGCTTATTGACATGTATAGACAATATGATATAAGTACTTAATAATGTATGGCCTATATGACCTTATCATGTTGGGGCTTTTCAAAAACCTAAATAAATAAGTTTACATATGTGACCTTCTCCGAGAAAAGGGGTCTAGTGTGTCAAAAAACGGGTTGTAGAAACTTTTAATGCGTTATTTTCTCAAAACTTAATTTTCACACACTAGGTTCCTTTTCTCGGAGAAGGTCACATATATAAAATTGAAAACTTGTTTGTGGGTTTGTTTGTGGGTTTGACATTAATAGGTGGCTGAACCATAGCACTATGGGAAATTTGACCCGTTTTTCAAGAATAAATTAATAACAGCTAAATGAGGAGGACTTAAAAAATAAAAGTTGATTTTAATGAAAATGAAGCTTGTTGCAATACAGTAATTTTCGTTTATAACGAAACCATTTAATACGAACTTTCGCCTAAAATGAACCAATTTCAAAAGTACGCGTTTTATTTCTAATAAACCATGCAATTTTTTTCGCTTATTACGAACCCGTTTAAAGCGAACTTTCGGTTACAATGAACTTTATTTGCACGCAAAACTTGTTTATTTTTCGGTTAAAACGAACCAAAAAGTGGTGCTATGAACAAAAAATTATATTTTTGCACTCTGGCACCACTAACACGCAGTGTTTTTTTCCTATGTTCTCGATTCCGGGAATTTCCCTAAGTTTAATGTTTGTTTGTGTGAAGACGATGTGCAGACTGCAGTTGAAAATTTCAAAGTTACACGATGGACGTAGCACCAAATGAAAAACAAAGAAAATATTTTTCTTTAAAAGAGAAATATGAAATAATAAAATGCTTACAACAAGGTGTAAAACAAAAGCAAGTATGGCAAGAACTTGGCTTGGTCCTAACTAAATTTGAGCAAAACTCCTCATAGAACTCGACCATTGCCTATTAAAATGGTTTACTCAGAAAAGATCCAGTAATTTGACTATAACCAATGCCGTTTTACAGGCGAAAGCACAAGAATTTGGAGAAAAGCTTAATAACTCCGAATTTAAGTGCAGCGAAAGTTGAATTGTTAGATTTAAAAGACGTCACAACATCACTAGTGGAAAAATAGTTGGAGAGGCGGCTGAAGTCAATGTGGATGTGGTCAATGATTGGTTGCAAATTAAGTGGCCAGATATAAGAAAAAATTTTAAAGATGAGGACATATTCAATGGCAATGAAACTGGTTTATTTTATAAACTGGCTCCTAATAATACACTGCGCTTCAAAGGTGAGACCTGTACAGGTGGAAAACTATCAAAGGAACGATTAACAGTGCTCGTAGTAGCAAATATGACGGGTACAGAGAAACGAAAACTTTTAGTAATAGGAAAATCAAAAAATCCCAGGTGCTTCAAAAACATAAAAAACAAGTAAGAGTGTTAAATTGGGCTGTGCCGAATCTTTGATACCCTCCACCTCGGTTTGAGTATTGATAATAAATGTAAACAAAATATTGGAAAAAGTAAACAATTTGTTAAACTTAATACCAAATTATTTCAGCAAATTCTTTGGGTTGGTTTTCGTCTTTTCTATTATTTCGGATTTATTTCGGTGTTTGCTTTTTGGTCATTGTGGTTGCTGATCGGCATGCATTTAGGTTATATACCTATATGCATGCGTTTCCGATTATATGACATAACTTCTCGTTTAATTTAATTTTTGCGAATTAAATAGCTCGCTCTAACCTCCATTGCAAAGGTAATGGTTGTGTAGGGTGGCTACATGAATTAAATCGTGCTAATTGGAGATTGCTGTATAGTTTCTTTTAACTGGCCAAATATTTCTTCATTGCGGCCATATAGGTCGGATGGAGTAACAAAATAATAACCAAAAAAAAGCTCTCTCAACTTTTTTTATTAAAACATTGCCATATTTGGAAAACAGAGAATAAATTTATAATAATAATAAATAATCGAATTAGGGATGCCAAACACAAAAAACCAAATGTCCCAAACATTTTAAATAAAATAATTTGTTATCTTTATTTTCTGAAAAATTTCAAATTTTCATCCAAAAAAAATTGTGAAAAATAATATATAAATAACATTCTCATCAAATTGCGTTTATTTATGTAACAATTTTTATGTTCGCAATTCTTAAATATCATTTGAGGTTTTCTAAAATTCATCGAATTTAAATCAATGTTTTCTGTAGTCCGATTCTGTAAATTTCAACGATCCGACAATCGCAAAATATATAGACAGCTATTGTTGTTTGCACTAAGGATTTATTTATTTATTTAAATTGTAAATGAGTGGCATCTCTGTCAAAATAATCGAAAAACACAAAGAAGAATAGAAAAAAACAAATTACTTCGTGTTTGACAGGATGATTTTATGTTTATGTTTAATATCTCTATTTTTTTTTTACTAATATTACTGTTTATTTATTTGAAAATGAAATAATGAATTGAATATGCTATCTAATTTTTTTATTTATATAAAAAGTTTTTTAATAGAAGCAAAATATTTTCACTATTTTATGATTTTTATTCATGTATGACGACATTTCAACCTAAAAATTTAAATTTTTATCGATTGAATAAACAACACAAACATGGTTGTCGTTTATATAACAACAACAGCTAACTTTAACAAAAGCGAATATCGTTTAAAAATTTTACTGATAATTTTGCTATTTTCTTTTTTTTAACGATTTGACTATCGTTAAAAGAAGTTACTGAAAAGATATTATGCCAATGCCAATATTTTTTTTAAATGTAAACATTTTTTAAATGTAAACATATTTGGTGTTTTCTTTGGAATTTCAATTTGTGTTCAACGAATAAAATTTATATATTAAAGATGCAATTAATGTCTTCTAAATTTAAAATTATTATTTCCGACGTTTTGATATGATTTTCTGAAATCCAGTTAATATTTTCTAATTTATAATTGGAAATTTTAATTCCAGTTTTTAGAATTGATATTTTCTAAAATTTGAATGGAAAATTTAAAAAGTACAATTTTGTATTTATGTGAATAATAATTCTTTAGTAATTATAAACAATTTTTAAAAATTAGATGTAATCGCAATCAGATATTTTGTAGGTAAAGCAGAATAATAATTCTATGTAACTATGTAGAACTTTTTGGAAAGCAAAAAACTCATTGATAACTCGGTAACTCTATTTTGTAAAGACAACAAAAAGTTAATATGACAAATTTATGTTCATATTTGTAAAAGAATAATGAAAAAACGTATGAAACCAAAGACCAGCCCGTGTATACTCTTAACAAAAATTGTGGCGCCATCTACTGTGGCATAGTCACGCTAAGCAAAATGAAGTGACACTCTGTTAATGCAAAAGAAATGTATTTTCCCCACAACAAAATATTGCAGAATTTGATGTAAATAAAATAATATACCGATTTATTTCTAACATGCAGTTACTATGGATATATATACATACATATATATAATATATGTATATTATTTGTATTTTTTAATATGTGTATTGTAAGGACCAAAGTCGACCCTCGTTTTGGTCCCCACATTTATCTCTCAACCGATCCGGACCAGCATATGTATATTCAAAATACGACATATCATCTGCATATTTATATTTGCTGTATATTTATATTTTGTCTTCATTTATACATTCATATGAAATTCATATATCCAATTCATTTATAATATACCCTCGTATATTTAAACTATGTACCTACAGCATATTATAAATGAACATTTATAGTCTTGTATTCTATTTATATTATTATATTTATATTAATATTACGTTCATATATTATATATTTATATTATTTTCCCCTTATATGTATATTTCGTTCACCTACATTTATGTTTATCATTGTTTATAATTGCACCCGGTACTTACGGTATGATTCTAATAGTTATATATAACGACCTCTAACACCACCATTGACAGTAAAGACTTCAACCAAGAGTTGTACGTCTTGTGTAAACCCAGTTGGTTGCATACATAAATTAACAACTAAGTGACGCTAACTATGACACGTCAGCTTCATTCTGATTGGTCGGTAGAGTTCGTTGTATGTACATATACATTCGCGTATGTTTATCACACCATGCTGTGACTATAAAAAGCCAAACAGCAAACAGAAAATGATCAGTCGTGTGATAAACAAGGTAAGTTAGCTGGCTGGCAACTTACCATTAAACTGATACATAGGGAATATTTATTTATGTTAGAGTTGGTTACATGTATAGATGCTGAAGTCATACATGTACACTGGTCTAACATATCTAAGCAGCAAGAATAGATGCTGAAGTCGCTTGTCTGTGTTCCCATGTTCAATTTAAAATTGGTGCCTTAAAGTTTTTTTTTTGTTCGTTCCTATTTTCTATTCCGGGTGCAACACGTTGCTATACCATACAATTATAACGAGTTTGTCTACATAATAAAGTATTAAGTTTTATAACGTTGAAGTTGACGCCTATTTTTTTTTTCCCTCCTGCGAATAACTTCGAAATTTCTTTTCTGTAACGACCCTGGACGCGACTGAGCTCACCCTGGCAAGAGCAGATTTTGCGTCGTTACAGTGGCGCCCGAGCAGGGACTCTCTAAAAATTTCGGAATAAAAAGAAACAAAACTTTGGATAATCGATTCCAAAAAAAAAAAAACAAACTAAGTTGTGTCGTGAAACAAAACAAACTGTTGAAGTAAAAAAAAAAAAAAAAAAAAAAGATTAAATTGTTTAACGTAAATGTGTGTAACGTGAAATTGTAAATGGCAGTTTAACCGGAATACTAAAGTCTAAAAATACAAAATAAATAATAAGAAATAGAGCCACAAAGTGACCCGTGGAAAAAAAAAAACAGTGAGGTGCCGTCGGTAGACAATTACGGGAATAAAATAATAGACTTGAACAGTACAAAACGGTCGCGTGAAAGTGTGGGACAATATTAAGTTTCCAAAGTGTCAACGGAGATCATAGAGTGAATTTACCGACGGGAATAAAAGAACCTGCCCGTGAAGGTTGTGACGTGTCGGCGTGGAAAGGAACTACCATCACTGTGGAGGGTTAAATTTCACCCTGCTTATTTTGAAAAAATTATAATAATAAATTTTTTATACTAATCAATCTTTTGAAAGCTTTCGAATTCCCTTCCCGTCCAAATTAATCACCATGTCGCGGATGTCGTGGGCTTACTCGCTGCGGAAGGATGATCTATTGACCTGCCTGCACGAATTCGACATTCAACCGGCAAGTGGGGTAGAGGAGATGCGAAAACAACTGGCGCAATTTGTGGGTGGCGAACATTCATCCGACCGGATGAAACGACTCCTGGAATTACAGGAGAAATACACCACCAGCAACCAACCAGCGGCTAAAATTCCCAAGATCACCATTTCGGGAGACAACAGTCCAGCCAAGTCCGCACACAGTCAGGCTAAATCCGAAGCAGACATTGCCACACTGGAAACTCGCTCAGCTGAACGGGATAACCTACAGATGGTGAGCATAATCGATTGTGTACGCAAATGGGGAGTCAGGTATGATGGTGGCAAGGACCCCCTAATTTTCATTGAAAGAGTTGAAGAGATGGCCGTGATGTATGGCGTTAATAAATCGTTGTTACCGGGAACCATGCCAGAGTTTTTTAAAGAACGAGCATTAATATGGTTCCGTAGCAACAACAGGCATTGGGGCTGCTGGGAGGCGTTTAAATCAGACTTTTTAAAATTTTTCCTTCCAGCTCGGTTCTTTGAGAAATTAGAAGATGATATCCGACGAAGATGCCAACGGCCCCGAGAACCCTTCAAAGATTACGTCCCATCGCTCCAAAACCTGATGCGCCATACGGAGATGACCGAAGCCCAACAGCTGGAGCGGATTTTCAGAAATTCGCATCCAAATTATTTATGGTACATTCGTCGAAGGGATTTCTCTGACCTCGCAGAACTATTAGCATTGGCCGACGATCTCGAAAGCATCCCCAACGATAACAACCCACGCGGCGGACGAAATGAACAACACAGGATGATGGTGAGTCGTGTCTCTAAACAGCAAAGTCACCCACATATAAAAGTACTCGGCTTACGGTGCGAAGACAATCGGCTCAGTGCGGATGTGGAATTCGGGAACACGGCCATAATAGCCACCATCGATACGGGAGTAACCAGTAATTACATCAGCAAAGACCTGGCTGACACCACCTTTGCCAACCACCCACGGTCACCTAGAGAGCTGGAAGTCGTACTCGCCGATGGATCAACGAATCAAATCCGGTATGCCATCGAGTGCCAAGTGATGGTCGATCAGACCATCCAACGAGTTGTTTTTTTAATCATGCCAGCAGCCCTCGAGGAAATGATCATAGGGTTGGATTTGCTGAAGCGTTTTGAAACCACCGTCTCATTTGGACATTTATCACTCTGCCTGGAAGACGATCATATCCATGTGGACCACCCCTGTATGGCAACCAGTCGGGACAATTCCCAAGGCCCAACCACGACCGTTTCGGACCGGGTAAGTGTATCCAATGTCAATTCTTGTATTTACCCACCTACTCATTCCGGCTCGGAAGAGCAACTTCAAATTGATGTTTTTTTAGAAAAGGAACTACAGGCGTTCAAAATGGTGAAGGGTCCGACTAGGCTCACCGAACATCAGATTCATATGAAAGACAACCGGCCGATAAAAATTCGATACGCCAACCGGAATCCGGCGATGCAAGCCGTAATCGACGCCGAAATAAATAATCTGCTGGACAAGGGATGTATCGAACCTTCAAATAGTCCGTACAGTTTCCCCATCACGCTAGCCAAGAAAAAGAACGGCTCCTGGAGACTGTGCATGGACTTTCGCCAACTAAATGCACGCTCCATACCTGACGCATACCCACTACCACGTATCAACCACATACTCGACCGACTTAAAGAAGCGCGTTATATCAGCTGCCTCGATTTAGAAAATGGGTACTGGCAGATTCCCATGGCTAAAGAGAGCAGACCTTTCACGGCTTTCACCGTTCCGGGACGTGGCCTTTATCAGTGGAAGGTTATGCCATTCGGACTTCACTCGGCCCCGGTAACGTTTCAACGTGCTCTCGACCACGTTATCGGCCCGGATATGGAACCCCACGCATTTGCGTATCTTGATGACATCATCATTACCAGCCAAACGTTGGAGGCACACATCAAGCACCTGAAGGAGGTGTTCCAGCGCCTAAGAAAAGCGAATTTAAAAATAAACCCCGAAAAGTGTGAGTTCTTCAAACGGGAAATTAAATACCTGGGTCATGTGGTATGTGGAGATGGAATCCGAACCGACCCCGACAAAGTTTCCGCAGTCACCAAAATGGCCCCACCAAAGAATGTCCGCGACGTACGACGATTTTTAGGCATCGCCTCCTGGTACCGACGATTCGTACCTGAATTTGCCAAAATATCTCAGCCACTAACCTCCTTACTGAAGAAGGGGAAACATTTTAAGTGGGCAGATGATCAACAGAAAGCGTTCGAAACATTGAAAGCAAAATTGACAGAAGCCCCGGTATTGGCCTGCCCCGACTTCTCCCAGCCGTTCACCCTACAAACCGACGCTAGCGATTTTGGCCTTGGTGCTGTTCTCACTCAACAGCTGAACGGAGTGGAACGAGTCATAGCATACGCGAGCCGCCACCTGAACCAAGCTGAAAAAAATTGTACCACGACAGAAAAGGAGTGCTTGGCCATAGTGTGGGGCATAAGGAAAATGACGATGTATCTAGAGGGGTATACATTCACCGTCATCACCGATCACCTATCCCTCAAATGGCTCAATTCAATAGAGACATCAACAGGCCGGTTGGCTCGATGGGCCTTAGAGCTCCAGCAATATACCTTCCACGTTCAATACCGGAAAGGCACACAAAACACCGTGGCCGATGCATTATCGCGGCAGCCCCTAGAAACATTCCAGCGACTGGTTACAGGTAACAACCCATCGAATTGTGTATGGTTGGAAAAACAAATAAATGCGGTTAAAAATAACCCTCAAAAATATTCAGACTTTTCTTTAATTAACAATCAGCTTTACAGACATTTCCCTAGGAACCACAACGACGAAGACTGCCAACCGTGGAAACTTTGTGTAGGAACCCCGCAACGAGAACGCGTATTGCGGGAAAATCACGATGACCCCACCGCAGGGCATCTCGGCATCCGAAAAACCATTAATCGGATCTGTAATCGGTATTACTGGCCTGGACTCTTCCGAGATGTCAGCCGCTATGTACGTAGCTGCCAATCCTGCCAACAATACAAAGTCTGTCAACAGAAGCCAGCCGGCGAAATGCTTACCAGGGTACCTGAGGAGCCATGGACCACCATTTGCCTAGATTTCGTGGGGCCACTACCCCGATCGAAACACGGCAACACAATGCTATTGGTTATCGTCGACCGTTTTTCTAAATGGACAGAGCTGATACCACAACGTAAAGCCACCTCCGAGGGATTAATCAAGGCGTTCCGGGAACGAGTTCTGGCACGGTTCGGTGTACCAAAGATGGCAATAACCGACAACGGATCCCAGTTCACCAGTAAAATCTTCAAAAGTTTCCTAAAAGAGCTTGGGGTCGAACACCAGCTCACTGCACCATACACCCCCCAAGAAAATCCGACGGAAAGGACAAATCGCGTCGTCAAAACGATGATATCCCAGTTCACCAAGAATAAACACGTCACGTGGGATGACCTGCTACCCGAAATTTCGTTGGCCATGAACAGCGCCGCATCCGAATCTACTGGTTATTCACCCGCCTTCCTTACCCAAGGTCGCGAACCCAGGCTACCACGTGCACTATATGACGAAGTCACCGTGGGGACCGGATCCACCAAGTGGAACCCCACCGAAAAGAGTCTGCAATTACGTGACGTCTTTAAGATTGTACGAAACAACCTGGTCCGTGCGGCTCAAGATCAGAGACGTTACTATAATCTGCGGCGGAGATCATGGAAACCCACGATTGGGCAACGACGAATCCGACAAATTGCTACAAAATGTTTAATTATTTAACAGACAATAAAATTCTTTATAGATTTAGTCTAATGCCCACCTATCTTTTATATCTTCCATAGACTTCGTTAACGCATTCAATTAAACTACCATAGCAATCAGAGAAATCCATGATGTCAGAAGAACGCTATCAGATGTCAAAAGAGAGATTCCGCCAACGCTTTCATCATCATCGGCATCATTATCCTCAACGTCATCGATAGCCTCGCCATCACCCTCACCGTCATCACTACCAGCCCAGTCAACAACAGTGCTAACACCGGCTACCCCCAGGCGCAGTCACACTAATGACTCCATCGGGAACACCAATGTTCGGACCAACTGCTGACATCCTCCCCGTCACCGAAACCCCGTGCGAAACAACAAGATTCCCATTACCGGCCACTCCAAGGACAGCTCACCCATTCCAGGAACTCGGCCTCCCACCTAACGCTACCAACCCAGTACAATTCTCCATCGAAGACCTGGACAACACCAACCCCCATCACCACCGTCAACGCGAGGAACGAAAACGACAACCTACCCAAACAGGCAACCGCAGCCGACCCCGACGAAGGGAGGGCGTGTAAGGACCAAAGTCGACCCTCGTTTTGGTCCCCACATTTATCTCTCAACCGCTCCGGACCAGCATATGTATATTCAAAATACGACATATCATCTGCATATTTATATTTGCTGTATATTTATATTTTGTCTTCATTTATACATTCATATGAAATTCAAATATCCAATTCATTTATAATATACCCTCGTATATTTAAACTATGTACCTACAGCATATTATAAATGAACATTTATAGTCTTGTATTCTATTTATATTATTATATTTATATTAATATTACGTTCATATATTATATATTTATATTATTTTCCCCTTATATGTATATTTCGTTCACCTACATTTATGTTTATCATTGTTTATAATTGCACCCGGTACTTACGGTATGATTCTAATAGTTATATATAACGACCTCTAACACCACCATTGACAGTAAAGACTTCAACCAAGAGTTGTACGTCTTGTGTAAACCCAGTTGGTTGCATACATAAATTAACAACTAAGTGACGCTAACTATGACACGTCAGCTTCGTTCTGATTGGTCGGTAGAGTTCGTTGTATGTACATATACATTCGCGTATGTTTATCACACCATGCTGTGACTATAAAAAGCCAAACAGCAAACAGAAAATGATCAGTCGTGTGATAGACACCAAGGTAAGTTAGCTGGCTGGCAACTTACCATTAAACTGATACATAGGGAATATTTATGTTAGAGTTGGTTACATGTATAGATGCTGAAGTCATACATGTACACTGGTCTAACATATCTAAGCAGCAAGAATAGATGCTGAAGTCGCTTGTCTGTGTTCCCATGTTCAATTTAAAATTGGTGCCTTAAAGTTTTTTTTTTGTTCGTTCTTATTTTCTATTCCGGGTGCAACACGTTGCTATACCATACAATTATAACGAGTTTGTCTACATAATAAAGTATTAAGTTTTATAACGTTGAAGTTGACGCCTATTTTTTTTTCCCCTCCTGCGAATAACTTCGAAATTTCTTTTCTGTAACGACCCTGGACGCGACTGAGCTCACCCTGGCAAGAGCAGATTTTGCGTCGTTACAGTATGTATGTATAGGTAAATATTACACACAAAAAATACAACATCAAACGCTATTTTTGAGTTTTTCTCTTTAAATAAATTAATACATAAAAATTTTTTTTTGCTAAATTTACATTGTTTTTTTCTTATTGACAACTAGGTATTTTAGCATTATTTGCTTTAGATGCTGGTGAATTTTTACTCCCTTTATATTAACTCGTAGTGTCTGCTTGTCGAAAAAATTTTGGATCGATTTTAACCCCTTTCCCGTGACCCAATCGATCTGAAAATTTGCAGACAGGCTCGTGGCAATGACAGAAGTGATCTAATGATCTTCTTTTAGTGATGCCAAAACAATGGAAACTTTTAAATTTTTCTACCAGAGTTGATAAAAAAAATGTACAAAGGGTTAGTTTTTATTATATTATTACCACAATGACCACCAAAACAACAAGTCCAACTATGACAACAATACAACATTTAGAATAACAACAAGAACAATATAGAAACATCATATTTTTAATTTTTTTTTTAATTTTTCAGAGATTTCCCTGGACCTGTTCCACCGATTTTAATGATTTTTGAAACAGAAATCTTCCCATGAATTTGGTGAATCATTCTCACTGAAAATGATCACCTTAGCTATCCTATTAGCTATAGAAAATTATATTTTTTCAAGAGTTTTTTTAGTTCTTCATTCAAATTTTGGGCCCTAATCGACCGATTTGGCAAACTTCTCAGGATGTTAATGAATAATTTTTTATGTCAACGAGCACCCTAGGTGCCCGATTGATGCCGTCATCGTGATCTCCACAGACGGACAGACGGACAGACGGACATCGCTATATCAACTCCGGTTGTTATAAGGATCACAAATATATATTTTATGGGGTCCAACATTTTTTTTCTAATTATTACAAACGGAATGACAAACTTATATATACCCTCTGCACACTGGAGTGGAGGGTATAATTACCAGTTAATTACCAATCTAATGAAAAGGCTTGGATGACATCCAAAATTTTCAACAATGAATTAAGACAATGGGACAATAATTTACGCCGTGCGAATTGAAAAATTTTACTACTGGTAGACAACTACCCAGCTCATCCAGATACAAAGGACTTAGAGTGCATTAAATTAGTTTTTATGCCTCCAAATACTAGCTCAGTTTTACAACCTATGGACCAAGGTGTCATTCACACATTGAAAAGTAAATATCGCCACATACTTCTCTTAAAAATTGTTGATTCAGTTGATATGTGTGAAGATGACTTCAAAGTTAGTATACTGGACTCAATAAATTTTTTGCATATGGCATGGTTAAAAGTCAGCAAAGCAACAGTTGCTAATTGCTTTCGGCACGGCGGATTTACCAAGAATGAGGGTGAGTTCAGATCGGATGATGATCTGCCATTAATAGGATTGATAAACCAACCAATGGAAACAT
Source organism: Cordilura impudica (assembly GCA_963682025.1). Classification (NCBI taxonomy): domain Eukaryota; kingdom Metazoa; phylum Arthropoda; class Insecta; order Diptera; family Scathophagidae; genus Cordilura; species Cordilura impudica. The sequence continues at coordinate 200,249,152 of OY821518.1, forward strand.
TTACAGATGGTAATAAAAAGAGTTTGCTAAGTTATCGCACTTTAAATTAACCATTATTATTTTCATCTATAGTTGGGACAATAAGCTTCAATGATTACATATGTTTTGATGACGACCTTGTAACTACGGAAGCATTGGACGACGAAGCTATTTTGCAATCTGTTTGCGCTGGTGATGACGACCTTGACGATGATATGGACAACGAAGAGCCCATCCCAGTCACAACTGCTCTGGATGCAATGTGTAGCGTAAGTTATGTAAGAACTTTTCTTCAGTCACGCGATACTCCACAACAAATTCTTGACAACTTGGCTCAAGTGGAATTATATATTAATGAAACTAATATTGGTAATAAGCAAACTAAAATAACTGATTTTTTTAAAAACTAATTTTTTGTATTAAAATATCCTAATTATGTTTTAATAAATAGAGAAAGGAGTTTCACATGCATGTGCACTTATATAAATTTCGTTTAAAACGAACCATTTTACCCAGTCCCTTCAAGTTCGCTATAAGCGAAAAGTACTGTATTTTCACTAGTTCCAGCTGGTCCCAACCAGTCTCTTTGGGACTACTTACGATAGTAAAAATCAAAATTTTTTTAGGTTTTAAAATTTTCAAACAATTATATTGTATTTTTTAAAGTTCGTTTTCTAAATCTATTTGTCTTAATTCTTCTCAGTTAAAACTACGGTAAAATCGCCTTCGTCTTCACTGGAGTCTTCAGCAACGTCTTCCAATATATCTGTAGTACGCAACATACTTACAACTTCACGGGAAAGTTGCATGCGGGTTCCTTTTTGAACTCGTTTTTCCAAACATATTGATGAAATGAAAGGATCCGATATGTCCAATGCAGTCTCATGCAGTCATTGATCGCGAACAGACGTATTTATTGTTACTTGCTTAGTATTGCTACAGTAATTTAAAAACAAAAGTTACAGTTAAAAACAACAACATACTATCATAGTAAATTGCATTTACTTACTACTTTACTAAAGTAAACAACAAAAAGAACTAGAAAAAAAACAAGCTATTAATGAATGCTTTAAAACGAAAGAAATGTTGGGGTGGTGCCCCAAAAAAGAAATTCAGTGCAAATGAAAATCGATTTAATATCTTACAAAATTTAGATGATGAAGAAGACACTTTTAGTGAAGGTGAGCAACAAGATATTAGGAATTACAAAATTGTAATACCCCCAATTGTCGTTGATTCTATTCATGGTTTTGCTCCAGTATATAACTTAATTGGGAAAGATTACGAGTTCAAAAGAATGTCGGTCGGCACGAAAATAATATCTTCTTCTTTGGAAAATTATGATGTCGCAAAGAAAAAACTCACCGCAGCTAATTTCAGATTCTATACCCACGAAAGTAAAGATACTAAATTGTTTAAGCTATTCCTATATGGCCTACCCCAAACTGACCCAAAAGCATTAGAGGAAGAGCTTAAATTAGAATACAATGTCACTGCAACTAGTGTTAAGGAAATAAAAACAGTTCGTTCTTCTACATGTGGTGGTGATCATGATTTATCTATTTGTCAAATAAACAAGATACCAGAGGGAAACCCTGTAGCTTACAAGTGCTTCAGTTGTACCAAGAAAAATCTAAAAAACACAAATCATAGAGCAGATGACCCTTGGTATCCCAGCCTTAAAGAATACCTTGTCATGCGTGATAATATCAACAAGAGGAATCAGCCTACACGAAACCAGCAATTCCACGAATTTTTTGAGCAAACTCCAAACAATACGACTCAATGGGTTAATCCTTCAAATTCTGTGCCGATTGGAAACAGTCCAATTTTTGCCGCTAAGAGTTATGCCGATGCAGTAAGAACAGCTTCTCGACCAACCAACATACGAGATGACTTATTTAGTATCGATGAATTGTTCAACATATTTACGAATGCTGTGTCTGACCTACAGAAGTGTACTTCAAAAATGTAACAGCTTAACGTAATAATGCAATTGCTTAAATATAGCATCTAACAACAGAAATAAATGCCTTCATGTAATGCACTGGAACTGCCAAGGTATTACAAGCTTCAATCAATCATTTCAACTTTATTTATTTTTAAGAGAAAAAAATATTGATATTCTGCTTCTTAATGAAACTTTAAAAACAAACCATAAGTTCAAGTTACCTGGTTATATTGTGTACAGAAATGATAGAACCTCTCATGGAGGTGGTGTAGCAATAGCCGTAAGGTCAACATTAGCGCATAAGTGGGAAATATCATTTGATACTAAAATATTTGAAAACGTATGCATATCTATGGAAATCTGCAATAGAAAAGTAATGTTTATAGGTGCCTACTGACCTTGTTATACTGATGATTTTGTCTCAGATCTTAATCTTTTAACTTCTGCCAATTGTGATTTCTTTATTCTTGGAGACTTTAACTCTCATCACACTAGTTGGAATTGTCCAACATCTGACAGAGCTGGTAAACTTCTTTATAACCATCAAAATTTGTCAAACTACTATATATATTTTCCATACCACCCCACTCGTTTTCCTCAGAATATAATATATAGACGTCCATCGACAATTGACCTTCTGCTTTCTAACTCTACACTTCCGTTTTCAGAATTAGAGGCTCATCCTAACAAATTGTACTCTGATCACGTGCCAATTACCTTTTACCTTAACGACCCTGCCCGTGATCATGTAAAACTATTCCCTGATTATTTTAATGCCAATTGGGAACAATTTAAGAGTATAATCGATTCTAAAATTAATCAGTCGGCCATTCTAAACAATCAGCTATCCCATCTCAATGTTGACCAATCAATTCAAGAATTTACTGACCTGATTACCTTTGCTTGTTGTTCATCAATACCTTACCAAACTCGTGAAAATATAAATTTCCAGGTATCTCCTGATTGTAAGCGAATGATTTCTGTGCGAAATATGTATAGGCGAAAGTTTCAGCGGTGTAATGATGTCACCAGAAAGACATTGTTTCGGGTAATAGTCAGAGAACCGAAGAAAATGATTGCCTACCACATTAATATTGCTAGAAATGAAGCGTGGGGATCATTTCTATCCAAATTGTCTGTTGGAGGTAAGAATTTCTGGAAGATTACAAAACGTATTAGAGGTAAGTCCAGTTTAATTAAGAAACTGGTTTTTAATAACCGTATAGTCACTGACAGCATCGAAATTGCCAACACTATTGCCGATCAGTTCGCTAGAGCTCACAATACCACTACCCACTTTAATAGTTCTATAGATAGAAAAGTCAACTTAGTCGTAAGATCAATAGAAGTTTACGACTCGTCTAATAACAATATAGACACTTTTACCGGTTCTGATGAAGTTATATTCTTTATTAAAAATCTCAAAAACTCAAAGTTCCCTGTCTTGGATAAAATAACCAACTTGGTCCTGAAGAAACTTCCAAGTGCAGCTTACGAATTCTTGGTTAAATTTTATAATTTTTGTATTCAGAATGGCCATATCCCAACAGGATTTAAAAAAACGAAAGTTACTCCAATTGCTAAAAGTGGTAAGGTCCCAAATATACCATCGAGCTACAGGCCAATCAGTTTACTGAGCTCTCTGGATAAAATTTTTGAAAAAATAATATTGAAAAGACTGAGCAATTTCGTCGATGAAAATAATCTTCTCCATAGCTGCCAATATGGATTTAGAGCTCAAAATTCTACTACCCACCAGTTAAAACGAGTAGTGAACATGGTAAAAGCCAATAAGAATAGACGTTACTCCACAGGAGTACTCTTCCTCGACATAGAAGAAGCTTTTGACTCAATTTGGCATAATGGGCTTATATACAAGCTTCATAAATTTCAATACCTAATAAAATTTATTAAAAGCTTTTTCTCTGATAGATCATTTGTGGTCGAAGTGGCCGGGGCTCGTTCAGCTGATAAATATATACCAGCAGGGGTGCTACAGGGTTATCTCCACTGCTCCATAATATTTAAATTTCTGACTACAAATTATCGGCAGGTAATGACGTGGCTTTTTATGCCGACGACAGCGCGTTCATTTCACACGGAAAGGTTTCAAATGCTATTGTAAAGCGTATGCAATAGGCCCTTATCTCCGCATCCAAATACTTCACCAAGTGGAAAATGAAAATTAACGAAGAGAAATCTCAGGCGATATTGTTTCCGTTTCATAAATCTCCTAAGAGAAATCCCTCCCTTAAATTGTTTCTAGAGGGAACGGAAATTGCTTTCTCAATATCAATTAAATATCTTGGCATAACACTAGATGACAAACTGACTTTCAAGGAACATTTAATAAATGTTTCTTTACGAGCAGTTCGTTGTGGTCGAACTCTGTATCATCTTCTTAATAGAAAATCGAAACTGAGTATTAAAAACAAACTGTTTTTTTATACAAGTTATGTATCAGACCTATTCTTACATATGGCTGTGTTGTTTGGAAAGATTGCGCGAAAACCCACAAGAAACGTATTCAAAAAATTCAAAATAAAAATTTGAAGATAATACTTAATTTACCAAGACGATTTCCCACTATAGAATTGCGTAGAATGACAGGACAAAAAAATATCGAAACGTTAATTAAGGATATGATACTGACATTCAATTATAGATGCAGAAGGTCACATTTTGCCCATTTGAGAGGTTTACATAGCATGGACTAATTGATTCTATACACTCTGGTATGGACTCAATTAGTTCTTTTGTTTAATAAAAACCTTTCAAACCTCCCTTTTTATTTTATTTTTTTTTTTATTAGGTTTTTTCATACTATCTTTTTGCTATATACTAAAATAATATGTTTAAGAAATGCTAACTTATATTATGCATTAAATTATGTAATTATTTGCTGTAATATCTTAACGATAGTAACTCAAAATTGTTTTAGAAATAAGAAACTCAATGACTTATTGATAGTAAATAAATAATAAAAAATAAAAAAATAAAAACATGTCCAATGCCCTGTGGAAAATATCAGTAATATTGTTTTCGCGACTATTTTAACATGCATGATGCAAGCGGTCAGAGTTATATACTTTGTTACGCGCCTCAGCAGCTTCTTCTCCGAAACAGCCTACAGGCAGTAGTGTATTGTTAATAATTTCTTTTGCATGAATCAAAACTTTGTGGACTGTATCATGGCAGTAAGCTTAAAATTTATCAACATCCAATGGTAATTGGCAGCATAATGAAATTAGAATAATTTTGAGCGGGTATATTGAACTTTCATCAATTCCAGTTATTTCTGCAAAAGTTTTATGATATAAAAACGCTCTACGGGAAGTATTGCCATCATTAGTGTTACCAAAGCCACCGACTTTGCGTTTGTCAGTCAAAAGGCCCTTTTTCTCCCGAAATAGATTTTGAATGTTTAATTTTCTGTACGAAACTGCTTCTCGATCTTCTTCCTTTCTTATTTGCCATTTTTTTTATCTCGTACTTATACCCTGCATGCGAAATGAATTCAAAAAAGCGGATCCAACAGTTCAAAGGGCTTATGCCGTGCTTTAGGGTACTTTCTTTTGCCTGGAACTTTTCACTTTCGAAATCGGCGACACTCATAAAATCCTTTGGTGTTGCTTTGCATATTGGGCACACTTGAGTGGATTTGGTTTCAGTCAAAACGTTCAAAACTTTACCGTCAGTTAAGAATAGCTTGAAGTGGATTTCAATGGTTTTCCCGTCATCGACTTGCATTTTGAAGTTTTCCAACTTATTTATTTGCTCTTTTAATTCCAAGTCTTCTTGCTTAACTTTTTCTTTTGTTTCTTTGGAGAACTCCAATTTAATGGGACGACAAAATCTGATTGATTGGGGTGTACGATTATTCCATAAAATTTTCCCGGTCGAATCAGTCAGTTTTAATGGCGTCATAGTCGTTGCAAACAAGGAGCCATGGGATGTAAATGGCTCTTGAGATCGTTGCTTATAATTTGAAAGCCCCGAGCTACCATCAAATCCGTAGCTGACGCTCATATCAGCCTTTAAGAAACCTGTATTGGCCATTAAAGACTCTATAACCACTTTTTGCAATTCAATTATTCTTTTGGCAGAATGGTTTAGTACCATTTGAAGAGAAACCATAGCTCTCTGTTCACTTATCACAATATAATCTGGGCTGCATTTTGTTTTTGATGCTGTGACATCTTGATAAAGCGGATATATATCACAATTTCTCATTTTGCTTTCACGTCTTATGTCAAGGTACTGGCTTTTTGTAAAATTATTTTCCAACAAAAAAGTCAAAGCTTCGTCAGGCGTCATACGAATTGCAGGCTTTTACGTGGATAGAGCAAGTGTTGTTATTTTTGATGGTCTTGTGGGACTAGCTAGGGTCTCTTTTAAAACAACTGCCACATCTGCCAGTTTTTGTTTTTGTGCCGATATTTTTGCTGAACGGAATAACAAGTCTGTTTCATGGCACTGATATTTGTGCATGTTTTTCTTTGGAGCCATCAGTTTTCTCTGCATAACTCTTCTTTGGGCGACCACGCAAAGATGAAGACGACGACAGCAATGGTAACAATGACGGCGGTGGTGACAGTGACGGTGATGGTTCCAGTGATGGCGGTGACGATGATGACGACAGCGTAGCTTCTGTAATGCCACGACAAATTTGGGTTTAAGCCAATTTCGGTTTTGCTTTTCAAACTCATCCAATCTACCGTGATATATCTCCAATTTTTTCGACAAATTTTTGCAAAAAAATCGTACCTTTTCTTTCAATATCTCAAATGATTTATCATATTTTTGTATTTTTCCCTTTACATAATTAAAAACATCATCATTTTTGCACATTTTATCTATTTCGCCGACCCAAACTTTAGTTAGTACGCTATATGACAAGCAGAGGTTAACTGAAAAAAAAAATTGATTTCTCAAAAGACGGGAAAAACGGGAACGAAAAATTTATAAAATAAACTCAAAATTGAATACTAAACGCATTTTTGATGTTTTTATTAATATTATTACTACTAGCACTTTTCCTTCACGATGGAAAGAAGCTAAAATTTTGCCAATACCAAAATCACTCACTGAATATCGACCCATAGCAATCCTACCATTCCTCTCTAAGGCATTGGAAAAAATACTACATAATCAAATTACTTCATACGTTAATGATAATCGGCTACTTACTAACAGGCATAGCTGCATCTCTGCTCTTACTGATGTATCCGAAGATTTAAGAAAAGAAGTTGATGATAGTTTTTTTATCATGTTAGTATTGTTGGACCATTCCAAAGCATTTGACACTGTAGACCACAACATATTAATTCAGAAATTACAGAAAATGATGAATTTTTCTTCAACATCGGTCAGCTTAATGTCATCTTATCTTAAAAACAGAATGCAGTGTGTGGAAACCCAGTCTGGAATGTCAAATTTACTTTATGTAAAACGAGGAGTTCCGCAAGGGTCAATTCTTGGACCTCTTCTTTTTTCAATTTACTCTAATGATCTTCCCAACCAGTTGTTGCATAGTAAGATTCGCTTGTATGCTGACGATGCACAATTATATATAAGCAACAGAAATGAAGGTGTTGAGGACTGTATCAGAAAATTGAATGAGGATCTTAACAGAGATTTTCTTTGGGCCTCAGCAAATGGATTAAGTTTAAATCCACGAAAATCTAAATGTATTGTTATACGCAAAAGGACTAGCAAAATTATAATTAGGCCAAACATACTTATAAATAATCAGCCGATTGAAATTGTTGAAAGCGCAAAGAATTTAGGAGTTATCTTCAATAATACGCTTACTTGGTCTGATCATGTAAATGCAGCATGTGGCAGAACTTATTCTATGCTTAGAACACTCTGGCCCACACAATGCTTTATACCTATAAAAATTAGAATTTTACTCGCGAAAACATATTTGTTACCGATTCTGATGTATGGATGTGAGGTTTTCTCCTGTTGCGACTCAGAAAGTAAACGAAGATTAAACGTTGTTTACAATAACATTACTAGATATGTATTTGGACTGCGGAGATTTGACAGCATTTCATTGTATTCGAAGAAACTATATGGTGTACAATTTGAGGACCTATTGAAAATACGTATTTTAATCTTTTTACATAAAATTATTATCGCTCGAGAGCCTGACTATCTATTTAATAGATTAAAATTCAGTAGATTTAATAGAACCAAAAATATAATTCAAATCAGGCATCATAGATTAGTATCAGAATGGCAATTTTATATTAATGCTATTCGTCTTTGGAACATGCTACCAGTAAACATTAAAGATATAAGCAACGCACGTTTTTTTAAGAAAAAATTATTTGAGCTATACTTGTAAAAGTAATATATGTATTGTTTTTATTTTTTTTTCTATTTTTTGTATTATTAAAATATTTATTATTATTATTTAAAATTTCAATACTGTTTTTGTTTATTTAACTAAACTTATTGATATAAATTTTAATTAATGCATTTTATATTATATTTTTTATTTTTAATTCTTAATTATTAATTTTTGATTTTTAATTTTTATATTTATTTTTAATTTTTAATCTTTAACTTTTGCTTTTTAATTTTTGATTTTTAATTGTTTAATTTTTGATTTTTAGTTTTTAGTTTTTAATTCTTAATTTTTAAATTTTTAATTGTTAATTGGTATTTTTTTTATTTTTTTATTTTTTAATTTTTATTATTTTAATGTATTAATTTCTTCTGAGACTTTTATTACCAGTTTTGTTATTATTTTTATCAAAAGCAATGTCAAATTATCACATTTGTCCTTAATGTACCCCTGTGTTGTTTTAAGACTTCATTCAGTCTTGTTATACAGGCTAACAAATAAAAAAATAAATAAATAAATAAATAAATAAATAAAGTTAGCCAAAATTTGAAAAGTCTATCCGAAGTTCACTTTAAAAAACATAACCTCAATTTTCAGGCTAAATAGGAAACACACATTCTTCCATCAAAAAGAGTTTTTTTTAACTTTCTTTTTTGCAGTTTTATTTAGTACTTACATTCATCTTTCTTTTCCATATTCATTAAAAAATTTTTATTCACGTTTAACAACAGTATTTCGGCTTTGTACTTGCATTAATTTTCAACTATTTTTGAAGCGCTGAACACGTTGTTTACAAACAGTAACTTTGACAGTGTGCCAATCAGCTGACGTTTGGTATTTACAAAAACAAAACTTAGCGTTATTTAGCTTGATGTTTGCTTTATCGAATGCAATGAAAAGAATTTTACTTTTCAAACATCAAAAATTAGATTAAATTCTTGAAAAACGGGTCAAATTGGGCGTGGCAACTCCCATGTATAAAAATTTTTTAACATCATATGTCTGGTGCTCTATGAATGCAAGAGTCTTGAAACTTTGTAGTAAGTACATAAGTTACTAATGTGAGAAGTCGGGCTAAAAATGGGCGGGATCAAACAAGTGGGCTTGGCACCTCCAATATATGGTAAATACATATCATCATATATCTCGAGTACTATGGTGGCCAGTACTATGGTGGGTTAGTGGGCGTGGCACCTCCCAAACAAAAAAATGAACTGGAGTACTCTAAACCCGACAGTCTTGAAAACAGGTGGGAGTTCACGAATGATGAGAGTGAGAAGTTATGTGAGAAATGGACGGGATCACACCAAATGAATTAAAAATTAATTGATTCAAATTTCATTCAATTCTTTTTTTTGTGAAAAGAAGTAATTCAAAATTTAGCTAATTCGTAATAATCAAAAAAGAATGATTCATTTACAACTCTGGCAGCAAAGTTCTCTTACAGTCGTTGCAACAGTTTATTCATCTTAACGAATTACATTTTCGTAAAAAAGTTCATTTGTTTAAAAAAGTTTTTTTCTTAATAAATTCCTTTTGTGAAAAATTTACCTTTTCTTAAAAAATTACATTTTCTTAAAAACGTACCGTTTTTTAAAAAGTAACTCTTTTTAAAAAAGTAAATTTTCTTAAAAAGTACATCTTCTTACAAAATTATATTTTCTAAAAAAAGTTAATTTTCTTAAAAAGTACATCTTCTTAAAAAGTACTTTTACTTAAATAGTATATCTTCTTAAAAACGTTCCTCTTCTTAAAAAAGGATATTTTCTTAAAGAAGTACATTTTCTTAAAAAAGTAAATGTTTTGAATAACGTACCATTTCTTAAAGAAGTACATTTTATTAAAAAAGTACTGTTCTTTTCTTAATAAAGCACATTTTCTTAAAATATTAACATTTCTTAAAAAAGTAGCTTTTCATAAACAAGCACCGTTTCTTAAAAACTTACACTTCATTAAAGATGTACATCTTCTTAATAAAATACCTTCTCTTAAAGAGGTAAATTTTTTTAAAGAAATCAATTTTTTTTAAATTAACAGTTTTGAAAACAATACTATTTCTTAAAGAGTACTTTTTCTTAAGAAAGTACCCTTTGTTGCCTAAAGTTATAATCGCAGGTAAAGCTCCTATAAGAATTGAATTCTGGTCATTTTTTGAATGAAGGATATTATGGAAATCACGGGAATACTGTTTCACGACGTCAACAACCTTTTAAGAAATTACGCTTGCCTTTTGTAATTAATCGCTAAAACCACAGCACACTCAACGTTTCTATCCTTGACTTGTAACCTTATGATTATGGTATTTTTTTAAATTTTATGTTCAGTAAAATTGCTTACAAGTTTATACAACTGCGCTTACAAGTTTACATTCATCAAAATGTCCGGATTTAAAAAAATTCTACTTAAAAAAAATATTCTACTAAGATGATCTCGTTGTGTTATCGAGATCTTTCATTAAACACATTTATTTTGGTTGTTGTTATTACTCGTATATCAACTTGACCGTATGTGTGGCTGTTGTATCATCAATGATAGACCTCCTTTAGGTTTATTAAAATCAAAAGTCAGCTCAAGTAATTTTGTTGTTGTTTTAATTTGTTTAATTTATATTATTTACATTTTAGTTGTATGTAAGTATTATTATACCCGTACCTTACCTGATTATGATGAATTTTTTTAAAATTAAATTTGTGTTTTTGTTGTTGTCGGTGACAATGTCCGTTAATTGCTTTGCTCTTTTGTTTACTCTACTCCCTAGAGCATTAAAAGGTATCTTAAGTTTTAATAGATGTTTGTGACAATCAGTCGGAAAATAACTTTTGTTTTAAATTTAATATTTTTTGTCTCGATAATTTTTATTAAAATTAACAAAACTTTGTTAAAGAAAAACGTACGGAAAAATACTTATTCCAAACCAAAATACAATTTTTATTTTGAATCCAAATCTCTAATTGCTTTTTGCTGTACGTACAACGTTTTGGAAAATCTAGAAACTCCGCAGTAACGTACTGGAGCTATAAGGTAAGTACTACCGTTGGCAAGATAATTAAAATTCTAAAATTATTCACTTGACTATTTAAAGTGAAAAACTTTTGTAGTTTAGCAAAACTGAATATAATCGAATAAAAGCTGAGATTTAATGTTTTTAAAATATGTAACTAGAAATAGGGAATAGAATAACGAAATTGTAGCAAAATTCATAACTTTTAAACCAAATAAGATAATCAAAAAATTTAAAAGGCATATGATAGATAATTGATCAACCTTTTAGGTGCCAACTTATGGGTACGCAAACTTGAAATTTGTGGAAAAATCAATTTTATGGGGAGTATAATAAAAAATTTTTTAAAAATTTGGATATTTTGATTAAAAAAAAAAAAAAAATTTCTTAAATTTATTTTTGAATTTTTTGTAAAATATGGCTCACAATCCGTAAAAGAAGGAATATCTAAAAGACTAATAATTTCTGAACTATAACTCTTTTCGTGACTTTACATGCCACAGTGATGAAATAAGTGGATCGGAAGATGCTGCTAACATGTTGAAGATGTCCTCATTTTGTCTCGCCCTTGATGATTTGAAAGTGTTCAGCAATCTATATATTTTACAACATTTGTTTAGGAACTCCTGTGCTTTTTCAGAAAGCTCTCCAATTGTCAAAGTCTGATATTCAATTATATCTTTGCCATGCGCCAATATTTTATGAACTGTCGAGGTCAACTTTTTCTGTGAATATAATTCTGCTAATTGTGATGCAGTTTTCGAAGCATATTCTCCATATTTCTCAGAATTAACTTTTTCCTTGCAGTTTAAAACATTCAAGATCTCTTAACGATTTGATTGTTTATTCCAATGATTCGAGTTTCAGCCTCATCATTTTCAAAAAATCTTCTCGAAGTGTTTCCATCGTTTGAGTTGCCGTATCCTTACTTGGGGAATAACAATAAGAATGGGTTTTCACGGTTATATATCATAAATTGTATCTGCACCTGAATTTAGGGAGCAAAATTTGACAGAGGATCTTATATCTTAACAAAAATCATATATCTTCACAATAACGAACGAAACAATAACAATAGGAATGGGTTTTCACGGTTATATATCACAAATTGCGCAATAATGCATGCAACACATATCTGGAACCACGTCTTTGTTCAAAGTACTACCTCTAGCAAAAAATGGGGCAAGGACGGGTAGCTGAAAATTTTCGCATTTGGTAAAGGAATAATCAAAGAACTTATTTTGAAAATATGGCAAATATAGAAATTTATATATTTTTTTTTATTTTCCATCAAAATTGAGAAATATTGAAAAAATGGACAGTTGGTAAATATCGATTTACCTGGACAAACAAGCAAACAGTACAACTTTTTTTTTTATGCTTTTCTTAATAAATAGATCTTTCAACAAAATAAAAAAGAATAACGATCCGTTACCTAGTTTTCGAGATACTGTATCTGAAAGCGGAGCAAATTATTTAAAAATGGTCTGGTTATTTGTACACTGAAAATCAGTCAACTTTGAAGGGTTACATCTTTTGAATCCGATTGTAATAAGAGTAGCATATTTGAAATCATTGGACAATTTCCTGTAAAATATTTTTTAGGGGCACAACTGTGCGACGTATATGGGAGCTCTGCAACTTATTTGTGAAGAATATTATAATACCAAGCGGAAAGGTAACTTTTCAATTCAAATTCGCGATTAATCTATTTTCAAATTAGCAGTACTATATCTATGCCGAAGTTCTTATCAATGGTTCAATAGTGACGATTTTTTTTTTGTAAGCAAGTAAGAGTGAGTCTGGCGATTTTAATAATGTATGATTTTGTTAAACAAAGCAGTTTCATTAAATTTTGTTTCTGGAGTGGAATTTCTGCTGCAAAAATGTTAAGGATGTTGCAGAAGGCATTCAAAGAAGGCACAGAAAGCGTTGAAGACAAATAGTGCCCCGTACGAAAAAAAAATCATCAAGGAATCCTATGTACTCTTTTACAGAACACAGAAATATTTGTCATTCATATTCCTTGAAGGCCATATTGAAGGCTAAGGCTTAGGGAGATTTGGGGTCTTGAGGCAATATATGAATGGAACACTTAAAAAACCTTTCGACAATCTACGAGAGAGGTCGAGCGAATGGAGTCGATTTGAATGCTCATAAGACCCAATAGAGTCATCAATATCATCGTGGCATTGATATTGAGAAATCAGATGTTCTAAACACATTTTCCACACATTTTCCGTAATCGGTTTTAAAATTACTGATTTCCTTATTAATTATGCCACCTATATACATGGGCAGGGGTTTAACATTCTATTTTTGAAGCTTCTGGATGGCAATGATGCTTATCAATGACAGTTTGGTAACCAACGTTGACACATTGAAGCATCGTCGGAATGTTGCTTTTGTCACACTGTACTATAGATACTACAATTGGAAGTATTCTGTTTATATAAGTGAAGATATACCTGGAACCCGTGTTTTCTGTACACCACCAGCTGATCTAGTAGATCTAATCCGTTTGTAGTCTCTTGTCCGTACATAGAATGAACTTCTCGCTGACGTCTTTCCTGTCGCTTATAATATAGAGAAATTTAAATCAAATATCCACAAACCCTACTCACTCCTTCAGTCAATCATTTACATGATGGTAATCTTAATTTACAAAGAAATAAATTATAATAAAAACTTGGTTTTTGTGGGTAAAGTTGGAAACACAACCGGGACGAACGACGAATTTTTCGTTCCGAATATTTTTCGTCAGAAATAAAACACATTAGTGTATACGAAAATGCACACAATCAGTGCGTCGAACGAAATACGTAGTGCGTAACGAACTCTGCGATAGGTTTATTTCTATTTCTTACGCCGACGAACAACGAATAAATTGGTGTAGAGTGGCCGCATTTTATTTTGGGTTTTCAATTGTTTTAGTAAATAAAGTTATTTTTGTGTTAAGGAATTGTTTTATATTTAATTTATAACTTATAAGTTAAATAAAATCTATTATATAATTATCTTTTACATATTTTTTTTTTGTTAATACTTATTATTTTTCGTTTAGTGCTTCTTTTTTAAATATGGTCACACTGTCTAGAACATGTAAACAAAAATGACATAAAATTAATTTATTAATGAAAATTTATGTAATTTTTTCAGAATTAAAAAATTAAACGCTGCCTTACAAAAACAAATCGTGAACATGATGTTTACAATTGTAATAACTCGTACAAAGTTAAAAAATCTTTTATTCATATTTTTTCAATATTTATTTATATAAATTGCAAACAAATTCAAATGACATTACAGCTGTTATGTGAATTCGTCGTAATTGTATTTCATTCGACGAATTTACGCAACGAATTGCTGCCGACAAATTCGTCGAGCTGTGCGAAATTCGTCGTTCGTCCCAGTTGTGTTTCCACCTTTAGTTTTTTTTTTTTTTAAATTTTTTTAATTTTTTTTTTTTTTTTATATTTTTTTTATTTCTCTTTATCAATTTGTAGTTCCCAAACATAATTTGAATGTTCTTCATTTTTAAAGATTTGAAATTTTAATTATTTCAGCATAAATTTATGTTGGCATCTTTAGAAGTTGTTTAAAAAACTACACACCAAAAAGTACTTAATTTTGAAGCGGTGAAACAGTTATTCATTTAGAACAGTTTAAAAAATCCTTTGCACCGCTTTATAAAAACTGTATCCTCGTTTCTAGTCAAACTTAACTTGTTACCAATTTAGCAAAAAGGTTTTTGGAATGCTACAAAGCCAATAAGATAAACATTGTAGCTAAGAAACTAAATCTTTTGCAAAATAGAAATATGGGCTATTACAGAAAAAATTTTAAGAAAAGGTTCACGATCTTCATTTTAAATTTAATGGAAAAAAGCTGAAAATCGTATAGGCAATGCTGTGCACAAAAGCTTATGCGTCATGGAAAAACTTAAGGCCGACGTTGTTCATCTTCAGTGAGTAGCAACATTGAAACGTCAAAGTTCTCAAAAAGTCGATTGAAATTAATTTGCAATTTTAATTTTTTGCTAATCTTTTTTCAAGTGTAAAGTGCTTAGATACAAAATGCAACCGTCAAACGAATGGGTGTCAATCAATTTGAGGATTGTGTGCACAAAGTGTGACTAAAACCACTTATCTGACTAAATCGCGCCAATTCATTTATTTATTTTATAAAAAAAAACCAAATTTATTTTCTAAATCAATACAAAAAAATTTTTTTTAACAACTTATTTTATTTCATATCATAACAAGTTATTTAACTTTATATACAATGCTCATATTATTAAGAAAAAACAACAATATTATAGCATCCTTTAATTATTATTGTATTGTAAAAATTTTAAATTTAAAGTGCGTGTGGATTAGCAAAATGGATATATATCCTGCACTGTTTTTATTGCACGTTCTGCACAAATACTACAACTTTGCTGATTTTTTGGTTAATGTATCATCTTGTATCCAATGTTTAAGAAAGAATTTCTGATCGTTTTTGAATCTTGCTAATGACTGGTTTAAAAGTTGAAAATTATCTTCGTAAAATCGGTGATCTGAAAACCATTTATCGTACCATTGACCGCAAAAAACTCACAAATTGGGTATAACTCAGATTGATATTTTGGTAATAATATAAATACTAAAAGTGTAAGGATTGCCTTCGAATACCATCGTGCATTGTTGATCGGCGGAATAGCTTTAAATTTTATTAATTCAAAAAAATACTGCATGTCATCACGCCACTTTACGTTTTTGGTGTCAATTTTTTCTTTATTTTGTATATAGCGTTGCTTGAAACTTCATCGCTGATGGGGCTTGAACTTTTTTGACGCCAGCGAAAAAGTAAAGGGTGATTTTTTAGCTATTATCTTTTTGGCAACACTGGTTGAAACAGCTGACGCACGTTTCGTGTTTTGTTTCATTGTCAAACATCTTCAGTTTGGTCTATAATTTAACCATGAATCGTCTTACAAACGAACAACGCTTGCAAGTTATTGAATTTTATTATCAAAATGCGTGCTCTGTTAAGAAAGTTCATCGCGCGCTTCTTCCATTTTATGGTCAGTTTAATCGAACCACTGAAGCGGCTATTGGGGCTATTGTGACTAAATTTCGCACCAAATTTACATTGTTGGACATTAAACCACCAACACGCTTACGTAGAGTGCGAACTGAAGAAAATATCGCAGCTGTATCGGCCAGTGTTAATGATGACCATCAATTATCGATTCGTCGCCGTTCGCAGCAATTGGGCATCTGTTACTCAACAACGTGGAAAATTTTGCGGAAGGATTTAGGTGTGAAGCCTTTCAAAATACAGCTGGTGCAAGAATTGAACGACCTACCGCAACGTAGAATTTTTGGTGAATGGGCTCTTGGAAAGTTGGCCGAAGATCCACTTTTTTACCGAAAAATTGTGTTCAGCGACGAAACTCATTTTTGGCTCAATGGGTACGTAAATAAGCAGAATTGTCAATTTTGGAGTGAATATCAGCCAGAAGCATTGGAAGGAGCTACCAATGCATCCAGAAAAAGTCATAGTTTGGTGCGGTTTATGAGCTGGTGGCATCATTGGACCGTACTTCTTCAAAGATGATGCGAATCGTAACGTAACTGTGAATGGTGAGCGCTACCGAGAGATGATATCCAACTTTTTTTGCCCAAAATGCAAGAGCTTGACATGTGGATTCAATAAAACGATGCCACATGCCACACAGCACGCGCAACAATGGACTTATTGAGAGGCGAGTTCGGTGAACATTTTATTTCACGTTCGGGACCGGTCAATTGGCCGCCTAGATCGTGCGATTTAACGCCTTTAGACTATTTTTTGTGGGGCTATGTTAAAGCTCATGTCTATACAGACAATCCCGCTTGAATTGACGCATTGGAAGACAACATTGAAGCATTTATCGTGAGATACCGGCCGAAATGTTGGAAAGAGTATGCCAAAATTGGACTAAGCGGATGGACCATTTGAGGCGCAGTCACGGTTAACATTTGCATGAAATAATCTTCAAACATTAAATTATATGGACCGTACTATCGATTCAAATAAAGATTTCATCCATTTTTCTGAATTTTATGTGTTTTTTTTGGAAAACTTTCCTATAGCTCTTAAAAAATCAGCCTTTAAAAGCGTATTCCTTCTTAGTTTTCAATGGCCTATAGTATGCCAATTTTGATATTTTCAAAAAATTATAAAAAGTTATAGCCCAAATGTACACGCGTCTTTAATCTACATATTTATAAAATTGAAAATTTGTTTGTTTGACATTGATGGGTGGCTAAACCATAGGACCGATCTTCTTAAAATTTCCACAGTGTCTAAGTTTGTATCGGGAAAGCAAAATGGGGTATATTTTTTTTAAATATATGAAGTGGGCGTGGCACCTCCCGTATAAAAATTTTTTTAACATAACATATCTGGAGCTCTATGATAGCAAGAGTCCTGAAACTTTGTAGAAATACATAAATTGGTAACGTGAGAAGTCGGGCTAATAATGGGCGTGATCAAACCAGTGGGCGTGGCAGCTCCCATACATGGTATATACATATCATCATTATCTAGAGTACTATGATGGCCAGAGTCTTGAAACTTTCTGCAGGTCAATGTGAGTAGTCGTTCCAAAAATTGGATGGATTGGGTTAGTGGGCGTGACACCTCCCATACAAAAAAAAATTATCTAGAGCAGTATAAACCCGACAGTCTATAAACTACGTGTGACTTCACAAATGATGAGTTTGAGAAGTTATGTGATAAATTTGCTGGATCAAACGAGTGGGCGTGGCACATCCCATGCATGATAAATATATATATATATCATCATAATTAACAACAAAAATATCAAGGTTCAGAAAATACACACACGAAACACACAATGTTCTGTTCAAAAGCAGCCAACACATATCTTTATTTTCATATCAATTATGTGCGTTTCAAAATTTTCTACGGTACCCAACACAACCATGACTGTGTTCGTTTTAATATTTCGTTATTTACACGAACATTTTTGTATCACATTCTTTTTGCTTCAATCACACATAAAGCACACATTTTTGAGTGTTGCTTTATTTGAAGTTGATGTTCTGGTACGTGTAGTGAAAAAAAACACAGAACATGTAAAATAAACAGGTTCGAGTTCAGTTATATTTTAAGTCGTGTTGTGGCTCGTGTAGTAAGAAACAACAGAACATGTACAGTAAACAGGTTCGAGTTCAGTTATATTTTAAGTCGTGTTTAAAATATAACTGAACTCGAACCTGTTTATTGTACATGTTGTGTTTTTTCTTACTACACGAGCCACAACACGACTTAAAATATAACTGAACTCGAACCTGTTTATTTTACATGTTCTGTGTTTTTTTTCACTACACGTACCAGAACATCAACTTCAAATAAAGCAACACTCAAAAATGTGAGCTTTATGTGTGATTGAAAAAAAAAGTACGTGATAGAAAAATGTTCGTGTAAATAACGAAATATTAAAACGAACACAGTCGTGGTTGTGTTGGGCACCGAAGAAAATTTAAAAACAAACATAATTGATATGAAAATAAAAATATGTGTGTGTTGGTCTAAGTTATGTTTGTTTACATATATGTACGAGTTTTTTATTCAGTGTGTGTTTTTTTCTGAACTCTGAAAAATATTCACTAGAAATAAGTTATATGGCAAAACATCGTTTGCTGCGTCAGCTAGTTGTTAATATACGTTAGCGAATATTATATCGTATACATGATTTCTGAACTCGGCAGACATCTTAGATGAGTTATATAAAGAGCTTTTAGCTCTAAAAGTTTTCAGGTATCTCCCAAGCAATAATGACAGATTAAAAATCTAGATGTCAAATAGAAAAGAAGCCAACTGTAACTGATGTAGATTGTGTTTTAGTCGGTGGAGATTAATTATAATTATACCCTATACCACTATGTGGTTTGGGTATAATGAGTTTGTGCTGCTGTTTGTAACTACCAAAAAATATTGGACCTTTTATTATACCGATCGAATCAGAATCACTATCTGATTCGATTTAACGATGTCCGTCCGTCCGTCCGTCCGTCTGTGTGTCTATGTAAAGCTTGTAATCAAACTGCAGGTCGCAAATATGAATATATTTTGATGAAATTTGGTATTTAGTCTTTTATCGGCCATGGGATGAACTCTATTGCAATTGGTGAGAATCGGTCCATGATCAGACCTAGCCCCCATACAAATGACCCCTATGAAATCAACATATATTGTCATAAGATCCAAATTATCATACAAATCTTAGTCAAATTGGGTTTATATGTATTTATTACATCTATTAATCAGTAGTCCAAAAATGATCCCTATGGTACAACTCTTAGTCATAGGCCCCATATAGAGCTGCTTCCCGATCTTCACTTAAATCTATCAAAAACAAAAATATTGCACTGATTCTTCTCAAATTTTGTTTGTATATATTTTTGCAATATACAAGTCTTTACCAAACATGGTCAAGATCGGTCCATTTTTGGGCCTAGTCCCCATATAGATATAGCATCCGATATGAACTTTTTCATATCTGCAGCCGAAAAATTGGTGAAATTCGATCCATGTTCAGACATAGCCCCATACAAATGACCCCTATGAAATCGACATAAATTGCCATAAGATCCAAGTTATCATATAGATCTCAGTCAAATTTGATTTGTATGTGTTTATTATATCCGTCAATCAGTGGTCCAAAAATAATCCCTATAGAACAATTATTAATCATAGGCCCCATATAGAGCTGCTTCCCGATCTTCACTTAAATCTATCAAAAACAAATATATTGCACAGATTTTTCTCAAATTTGGTTTGTTTATATTTTTTCAAAATATAAGTGACTTTACCAAATATGGTCAGGATCGGTTCACATTTCGTCCTAGTCCCCATATAAATATAGCATCCGATATAAACATTTTCATATCTGCAGCCAAAAAAATTAATAACAATGCCACTCAAATTGGGTTTATGCTTATTTTCTATATCGAATTAGTTGGACCGAAATGATAGGGTCGCTAAACCCTGGTATAGGGTATTGTATAGTCGGTCTAGACCGACTATAATTTCTTACTTGTTTTTATTTACTTTAAACCATTACATGTACATAATTTTAATTACTGTTATACGTTGATATATTATCGCTCATAATTTGAACAATAACCAAAAAAAATGTAATTAAAAGTTTAAACAATTAAAAACGATTTCAATTAAATGTTATTATTTATATCACAAAGAGCTTTTTAACTAAAATTTGAACTTTTCAATTTGCGATAAAAACAAGTCGGCCATGTTGCAACTCTAAATAAAGAGAATTTATGATATGGTCGATAAGGTGAGATGACTCGAAATTCGTATCGAAGTTTGACTATGAACTGAAAGTTAGACTATTCAATAGCTGGCTTCTAATCCTTTTAAGACTTTAACTGCCTTAAGCGAAACCTTCATCGACGAAATCTTATTTAGACAAATTCTATAAATTAAAAACAAAAAATTAATTTTTCATATCTAAACAATATTTTCCCACCATTTAAGCTTATTCTCAGAAATAATTTTCAAAATAAATTTCCAACACAAAACCAACTATGATCGATTTTCTTAACGAAACTTTAAATCACTTGTCTTTTCAATCTTCAATAAATCATCTACATTTTCGGTGATCTTAAAATAAATCTCTTGTTTATGTAGCAACAAACCTGTTGTTCTTTTTATTCGAAAGTTACTTTGGAGCAAAACAAAGGAGATGGAAGAAAAATTCTACGAAACAGCGATACGATGTTCAGAATACAATATTTTAATTACTCCAACTAAATCATCGTTTTTTTTTTTTTGTTTCTCCAAAATTTTGGTGCAGTAATTGAGCATGACTAATGTTTTAAATGTATACTAATGGTTTATTTTACAAAAAAATAAAAAAAGAACTACGTGCTGAAAAGTCCCCCTACAATATGTATAATTCCTAACTCAGCCAGTCGGTGATAACAGTTTTTTTTCTTGTATATGAATAAAAGACGTGGCACTAAATTCTCGTTGACATTTTGACAAATTTTCGTACTACCAACTTATGTTTTCTTGTTCGGTTTATTTTACAAAAATTCAAAAAACACAGCGTGTCGCCACTGGTTGCCCGCGATTCCATGCGAAACATGATATTTCGCTCTTATTTGCTCTCTTCTGAAGACAAAGCTCAAAAATAGCGCTCCAGCTTCAGGTTGATACAAGACGAACACATGTTAGCATTGGTGTGTGTTGGTAATGATTTAGCTTTAATTATTCACATCTAAAAAGGTGGTCTAATATTTATTATGGTTTATTTTTATTAGTTGTTCTAACCAGATGATTAACCCTCTAAGAGTGCAGGAGGTCAGAAATTATTTTCAATTACTGGAGAATTGCTTTTTTATGCCCTGTACCACTATGTGGTCAGGGCTTAATGAGTTTGTGCTAATGTTTGTAAGAGTATTTGAGCTAGCCCTAATTTTTATTCTACCGATCGATTCAGAATCACTTTCTGAGCCAATCTAACGATGTACGCCCGTCTGTCCGTCTGTGTGTCAATGTAAACATTGTAATCAAAGTGCAGGTTGCAAATGTTAATATATTTTGATGAAATTTCGTATATAAGCTTCAATTGGTTATAGCACGAACGCTATTGCAATTGTTGAAAATTCGTCCATGTTCAGACCTAGTCTCCATACAATTGACCCCTATCAGTTCAACTTAAATTGCCCTAAGACCCAAATCTCGGTCAAATTGGGCTTGTGTTGTTTATTACATTCATTAATTAGTAACACAATAATAAACTATATAAGAAAATTCTTAGTAATAACCCCCATATAAAGGTGCTTCCCGATCTTCACTTAAATCTATCAAAAACAAAAATATTGCATTGATTTTTCTCAAAATTGGTTTGTTATATATATATATATTTCCAAAAAATAAGTGTCTTTACCAAATATGGTCAGTATCGGTCTATTTTTCTACTTAGCCCCCATATAAATATAGCATCCGATATGAACTTTTTCATTTCTGCAGGCAAAAAAAAATTTAAAAAAATTCCAGATTTGGTTTTTGCTTATTTTCTGTACCCAATTCGGTGGACCTAAGACCAATTGGCTAAAGGCATAGTCAGTCTAGACCAACTATAATTTTCCTAAATCAAACCAAAGACAAGCCAAACGATAAGTTACAGTGGTTAAATCAAAAAAACATACAGCACGATTGTTTTTCTTTTGGTGTTTATAAGAAGTAAAAAAATCAATATTATTTTTATTGGAGGATTAGGGATAGTTAAAAAAAAAATCGATCAATAATTAAAAAAGCAAAAAAAATATTTATTGCAGAAGAACAATGAATAATTGTCAGGGCATATAAGGAACACCCGTTTCTCTGTGCATCAAATCTAACGTCCATCGCGGAAACCACTACAGCAAAGAAAGCATGCACTAAAACAATCAGGAATACACTCCAAGAGGCTACTTTGAACAGTAGAATAGCAAGGAAGATGCCACTGCTTAGCAACATACACTTCATAGAAAAAGTATCCGTACATATTTTTAATAATAAAAATTTTAATAAAATATTTCGAGTTATGTACTTTTAACATTGACATTTGAAAAAAACTTGCGGAATATTTCTGCTAACATTTTTTTGCATTTTTTTGTTCACAATGCAAAAAGGCAGTGCGGCAACTACAAGTGCCACAAACAGTATTCGTACACTTATAATTAGGGATGCCCACTATTTTACGAAACGACATACAGGTCCATTACATCGATCTTGTTTAAGTTTATTTGACTAAATTATATTTCTTTTGGAAACATCATTTTAAGATGACTCCCACAATCAAAGAAATCGGTCCTGATGAGAAAAAAATTATCCTAGAGAGTTATGTTAAGCTTTTACAGAAATTGGTCGGATCATAGACGGAAGTCACTCCTTCAAACGTTGTTCTAAACTATAAGTCCATATATTTTATCAAAACTTCGTTCTGGTTGCCCCCAAAAACTAACTGAGCGCGAAAATCAAACTATTTTCACATCAGTAAAACAAAATCCCATAATTACTGTTTCCCAAATTGGTTCTAAAATCAAAGAATCGTTTGGCAAAGACATCCATGAAGATAACGTTCGCAAAATATAAAAAAATTTAACTATCATAAATAGGGCTCCTGAATTTTGGGATAAAATCAAGTTTTGCATTTTCGGCATTAAAGGAAAAGAGTTAGTTTAGCGAAAAAGAGTAGCTGTCAAAGATTATACACGGTGCACAGTGACTGAAAATTGTTTTTCATTGGCTTTTGTAACTTTTATATTTTTGTATTTTAGTAATTCTTTTTCTAGTGGGTAGATATTTAGTTGAAGTTGAGTCTGTTTTAATTTAATTAAAATTAAAGGTAACTATAGAGTGTGCATATTTTGAATTCCTAGATTTTTCTAATATCTTTGTCAGAGTGCACAATTTAAACATGTTAACGATTGAAAACTATTTTCGTTTCAGGTACAGAGGAAAGAAATCTCCAGATGCAATACTCGCTAAAATTTGTTGGTGGTATAACAACACCTTTGAAGAAGAGGAAGACGAGGAAAAAGAGGAAGAAGGGGAAGACAAAGATGAAATTCCAGAATATCTGTTGGACGAAATTATCGACCTTTCTGATGATGATGACGATGGCCAAGATATTAGAGAGAGCAGTGATGTTGATCCACAGCCGCCTGCTAAACGGCAACTGGCCAAATCATTAATTTAATTTATTTAATTTTTTTACTTAAAACTTTTCATAACTAACATTTCAAAAATATATTTTTTCCATATTTTTATAATATCTTTTTCAATGATTATTCAAAACCAACACTGAACAAAATTGGTACATAAAAAATGACAAGTAAATTAATATTATGCTGGAAAACGCAAGTTTTGTATGAAATGAAATTTATTGAAGAAACTGAGAAGCATATTATAGATCAAACAGAAAGCAAAAAAGACTTGGTTTTGTGGAAAATATTTTCAAAAAAGCATGAAAAAAAATAATTTTTCCAACATTTTGCTTCATAAGCACCACAAAAATTTTCTAAATCAATTTTTTAAAAAATTTTAATTGTTGCACAGGTCTGTAGCAATAATTTGGCTTTTACAGATTGAAAAATATCAATTAGTCGACCAGTTATAGCCAAAAAACCATATAAACAATATGCTGAAAATCGGCATTTGACTGCAAAGTTCGAAGGTCGATTAAACAAAAAATTCGAACTAACATAAACAAACGCCGCGATACTGGTCTTCTAATTTAGCCTATACTGTACGAGCTTTACTGTCAATCTCATTTTTTAAAGCCCAATTAATACAGTGTAGAATAATTAATTTATTTTATTGTTTTTCTTTATTTTAAATAAAAGCTTTAATGCACTTTAAAATCCGCAAACAGACTTTCACATTTTTCTTATAGGTAATTTGAAATTAAGAGACATAAAAAAAAGGATGGTGTACGTGTTTGGCTTTTAAGGACTGTATGTGAGAAACAAATAATATTTTAAAATAAATTCAATCAAGTTCGAATGGGATTGTCAAAGTAAAAGTTCATATTGGATGACATTTTTATGCGGGGACTAATTTGTCTTTAGACAAATTAATGTAAATATCGGTTGACTGCATTTATGGGAATTGAGACCTGTACATCGTACTATAGATGCAATTTTGATTTCATTGGCCAAAAGTCTAATTTTTTTGTCACCGATTTTTAATATTTTAACGCCATATTGTAGCTAATATATTCAGATCAAAGTAGCCGAAAAATAAGATTAAACTATTGCTGATTGTGGGCGTGGCATGCTATCAAACAAGGTTAGTAGGATTGTAGTGTTTAATATTAGGGGGCGTTATGAAATATTTATTAAACTACTATATTTTTTCTCAAATTTCAACTTTAGTTGAATATAACTTCTAAGGAACAAAAGGAATAAGAAACGTATACCACCCAGAGAAATGTGAAGGTGTCCTCTTTAACCCTATATATACTTTTGCACCCGTGGCGAACCGTGGGTAGAACACGTTTTGCATTTTAAATTATTTTAAAAAATTTCAAAGCGAGAACTTGCCGGAGACTATTTTAGAAGCAAAAACCGGGAAGAAGTTAAATAAAATTAAACTTAAATTCGTGTAGCACCGAAATACAAGAGCAATTATCTAATTTCGTCAAAGCAATACAAAAACGCTACAAAGAAGTTAGCTTCAATAAACAAAATTTTTATATAAAAAGTGCAAACTGGTTAGAAGGTCAACTTACTGTCGCTTCAGAAACAACAAAGCAAGATGAGGCTGGAAGACCACGCAAATCATTGGACAACTGCAGCGATAGATCTAAGAGGCGGAAACTTAAAGATGTTAACGATGAAATTGGGTGTACAAATTTAAAAGAATATTTCCTACATCAGTTACGATCAAAGAAGCAATTAAAAAAAGTGGATATCATTGAACAAGTTGTTAAAGCTAGTCCAAAACGGATTCTTAAAAGTATACCAACTCCGAGCGATGCAAAACAGTTCACAAATGAGGAGGCATTAGCATTATTTCTGGATTTGAAATTAACAAATCAGCAATATATTCAGCTCAGATTGCGTGCGATTGAAAAAGGCGCAAATATGTATCCAGCATATCATCACATAACCGCTGCTAAAATGTAGCGTTTGCTATCAAAGGACATTATCACAATCACACCACTCTCAGCAGAGGTACAACTACAATCTCTACTTGATCACACAGCCGAACGCTTGCTGCAATCAATAAAATAAAATGAGTTAAAGAAATATGGAAACATAAAGTTAATCCTTTTTTGTAAATGCGGATATGATAGTCCTTCGGGACAAAAAAAAAAATATAAACAAGTAAAATGTGAAAATATTTCGGACTCAGATATGTTCATGGTATCATTTGTACCATTGCGATTGAAAAATATTTTGAAAGATTCAGAGCCTTCGACTAGTACAACGCAAACAAAGGATATTTGGAAAAATGAAACATCATCTGCTACGAAATACTGTAGGCCAATCAAATTTGAATTTAAAAAAGAAACTCATGATGCCATTAACAAAGAAGTTAGTGATATCAAGGCCCAAATTGCAACAATACAGCCATTACAATTGCAATTAGATGGGCAGCAAATTGAAGTAAGCCACCAATTAATGCTGACAATGATAGATGGAAAAGTAGGCCAGGCATTGACTAACACGAAGGCTACATCCAGCTGCATTATATGCCAAGCAACATCAAGCCAATTAAACCAGTCCCGACAAAATCATTAGATAATACCGATGCATATGAATTTGGGTTATCACCACTACATGCAAGAATACGACTTATGGAACACATACTAAAAATCAGTTATGATTTGGATTTCGGGTCTTCAGGATCAATAAGAAACAACGAAAACAACAAAGAGTTAAGAAGTTCAAAAAAGAAACATGTTCAAGATGAATATCGCAAATTTTGATTGATTATAGATCAGCCAAAACAAGGGTCAGGCAATACAAATGATGGCAATACCGCAAGAAGATTCTTTTCAGATCCAGAAACAGCATCTGAAATAACAGAAGTGGATGTAAACCTTATTTTCAGGTTTAAAATAATCCTAGAAGTACTTGCGTGCAATGAAGAAATTGACTCTAGAAAATTTGGAGATTGTGCTAAGGAAACTGCAAATATATATACAACCAACTACCCATGGAGAAATATGTCTGCAACAGTTCACAAAATCCTTTATCATTTGGTGCCACTTGGAGATCTATCAAAGGAAGCTCAGAAAAATTTCACGAAATTCCACAAATAAGATCTATTTAATATATTATTGACAACGTCAGATCCGTTTATCTCCAGTATACGAAATCAATGGAAAGTGGAACATTGTGATTTAGATGAAGAAGTCAAAAAACTACTAAAGAACAGAAATAACACAGAACAAAATATGGAATATTTGCAATCAACATTTTAATCAAATGAATAATAATTATAATTGCCTTTCATTGTTATTTAAGTACAAAAAACATAGTATTAGTAAAAAATAATAAAATCTATTGCAGTTTTTATCTATAAAAGGTTTTAATAAATAAGGAAGGTTCAAAAAATAAAACCATTATTTTCATATCAAAATCAGAATCATTGCGCTAATGTTCAGCAGATTTATTTTGCTAAAATTAACAAATTTGACAGCAAAAAATTATAAATTTTTCTGTAGTAATAGCAAGACTTTTAGATAATATTACTAACTTATTTTTAAGTGTAAATATTCTTTGAGTGTAAATAAATTTGCAAATTTGACAGCAAAAAATTTTGATTTTTCAGTAGTAATAGCAAAACTTCCAGTTGATTTTACTTTTTTTTTGAGTGTCAACATTAAAAAAAAATTCTATTATTAATTAATAAAAAACCCATATATCACGCTTAAAGTTAAAAAAAATTAAAAGTTCAATTTTAACATGGAATTCCTTAAAAAGTTCGCAATCAATTTTAATAAAAAAAAAAAATAAAATAAAAAAAAATTAAATGTGACTCAAGTTCAACTAAATATCTATATTGATTATATGTTTTATCGACCTTTTTTTTTTGGTAAATATTTGTTAAGCTTTTCAGAATTGTCCACAGTGGGCTGCTAAGGTTATTTGTTTTCAAAATAAATAAAATACTATTTATTATTGTAGATTCCCAACATCCTCAGGGATAATTTTATTAATAAATAGTCTTTTTTGACAAATTTAATACATTTAATAAACAATATATTCTGCTTTACATACACAACATAAAACATAAAATTAATTTAAAGCAAATGTGGAAAATAAATAAAAGTAAATATCACAGTTAAAATGTCTTAAACTAGTATCACAGTTGAAAGAAAACTCTATTAAAAAATATTACTAAAATCTTTTGTTTGTTAGATTTAGTCATTTTTCAGACATATTGCAATTACTGCAAATTTTAATTTTGTTTAAATGGTGCGTGGTAAAGAAGAAGAAAGCATATATTTCAAAAATTCATAACTGCACTGTATTCTTAATCGGACCGGTTTCTGGCATTTCAGCCTTCATCAGCGATTTATTGAACATTGTGATAATTGTTATGTTTTAATTGAATAGATTGTTTCTATATGAAAATTTTTTCTACTTAGGGCGGCCGTGAGGTTTTGAACCATGAACCTTCACATACACTCGTACTTGCACTTTTGGTCAGCGCTTTAACACACTCACCTAAAGTCAGGCCTACGAGCAGTGTGGTTAGATTCAGTTTTCGTACCATACAGCTTTACTTTGTATTAATTTCAGAAGATACAACTCTGTCCAAACAAACAATCGTTATTTTTGAATTTTGAATATTTTTTTTTGCATTTATACTTCTAATTTCCACTATTCTCAGTTTTCGTAAGATGATGTGATGTACGGTTTTGTACATACCTACATATGCACTTTTACATATATTTGAGATGACGCTTTGAAGCGAAGAAATTTTTTGTTTGTTAGATTTAGTCATTTTTCAGACATATTGCAATTACTGCAAATTTTAATTTTGTTTAAATGGTGCGTGGTAAAGAAGAAGAAAGCATATATTTCAAAAATTCATAACTGCAAAAATCTTTTGATCGGTTTAAAAGTTACTGAATTTTGGCCAATGAAAAACGATTTTCAGCCACTGTGCATCGGTGGTGACAAAAAAGCAGACTGTCTGGACTTAAATCTTTAATAATGGACTAAATACAGTGCATAGATAGCTTTAGTTACTGGATATTGACTCTTAACACAATAGCTTTGCCATCAGATTTATTAAGAATGGAAAGAGGGACCAATTTTCAGATGCCAAAATCAAAATTTTTAAGTAAATTTGTTGTAATTTTTGACTTTTTTATATCTTATGTTTGCGAATTTTCCGTACGGTAAGCTTTTAAGTTTTTTAATGTGGCAATAATCTAAAATTTTGTTATTTTTATAGCATATGTTTTCAGAAAACGTTTTGTATTTCGAATGCTATTAATCGCAATAAAATCGTGAATATGTTCGTTGATTTAGAGGATCTAAATGACAAAATTATTTTATAGTGTATTTAAATGTGACTTTAAGTCACATTGTATTTGATTGTCCTTCAGTTAAAATTTTTTCGGCCAAAAGTAAAACATGTGAATTAGAAACAATTAAGAGTGTTAACTTGGCTGTGTCGAAACTTTCAAATCCTTCACCTGCGTCTTAAACTCTGCATTATAACGATTCTCAAAACTATTTTTTTTTTCAATTGAAGTACAATAAAAGGTAACTGAATTTTAATTAATTTGTTAAAAACAATTTGCTTTGACATAAATTAATTTGCAATGAAATCGTTAATTAATAAGTGCAGATAATGAAATAACAGGTATGATTTGTATGTGTGTAGTATTTTATTATATTAAGGGTTGCCACACTCAGGGAATTATTTTTGTAAAGTCTAGTGAAATAATTTTTATTGAATATTTTTCAGCTTTATTAGATTTGCGGCGATTTTATAGGAAAAATATATATATAACATATCGAATAGAAAAAATATTTCAAATGCTTGAACTTCCTAATCTGAGGTTTTTTCTGCAAAAAAAAGTATCCTAAATTCATCAAAACATGTAAATTGTACAAAAAAAAAAATTTTATGTGAAGAAAATTTGAAATATTTTGAAATGAAAAAACTTGTGGAAATTTTTCCATAAGAAAATTTGTTAACATACAATGTGTTGCAATCGAAATTATTTTTTTATTTTCCAAAATAAAGTACTAAAAATAATTTTACTGTATCATAGTTAACGAATTCTGGCTTCTAATTAAGAGTAAAAGTGAAACAAGGTCTGATGTTTGTCCGTCTTCTTTAAATAATAAACCAAAATATGGAATTTCGATCGATTTTACTCGATATCGAATGCGGTGATTTGGCCCTGTTTAATTTCTATTAGAATCTATAAATAGTTTTTTAATTTTTTGATAATAACTAACGGCCGTATTTATAATGAAAACTTATGCAGTATCTAGCATGAGCATTGTTTATAATGCACTTGATCTTGCGTTTGCTAAACTTATGCTGTTTTCTTTTCTGACAAAAAATGTCGCCCTTATTTTGCCCTTTTTTTGAAAAGTGTATTTTTTTATATATTCTGAATTAAAAGCAACCTTATCTTATAGATCAATCGAAAGGTCTCAAAGTCGAGCCCTCGTAAACCACAAAAACTTCCAGCCATTGACTTCTTTCAGGTCATAGTGTGAGAATATTTCCCCATTGTTCCCCATTTTTGAATATTTTCACCCTATGACTTCCAAGAGGATAATAATCAAAACTTTTTTGCATTTATGAACAGAGCACTTTGAGATTTTTCGATTGATATATAATATAAGGTTGCTCTTAATTTAGAATATATAAAAAATACACTTTTCAAAAAAAGGGCAAAAAAAGGGCGACATTTTTGTCAGAAAAGAAAACGGCATTAGATCAACAACCCTTCATAAAATTAAGCAAAACAAAACATATAAATTATTTTTAAGTGGAAACAAATATTTTTACTTTGCGGCTCTTTTAAACTTTTTCATAATTTTCAAAATAAAAATATTTTGTCGTAAACTTAACAATTGTAAATATAAATTTAAATAAATGAAGGAGTGAAATCACACAAATTGAATTGTAAACAGAGTTGATTTTCACTATATCAGGTGGCATTAATGCAACAAATATGATTATAATTTGTCATTTTAATTGGCGATTTTATGTATTCATTTCGGGAAAAAGTTTAAAAAACGGTAACAGTTCAGGCCTAACCTATTATGACACAAATTATTGGCGGCGGAGGCGGCGGCGGCTGACCAAAACATTTTCGGCGACAGATCAAATCCGGTTATTGCCGATGTTTTCTATAAACAAGATATATTGTTATTTTTTTCAAAATACATAATGTATTTTTGTACTTAAAAGTACATATATATTTATAAACATATATAAATAATCTTGCGATATTAGATGCTATTAAATCCTTAACTAAGCAGTTATTGAAATCTTGCTAGAAATTTTCACAAGAAAACACACATAAAAACAAGTAAGAAAATTACAGTCGGTCTAGACCGACAATACGATACCCTATACCATGCCCTATCACTTAGGCTGGACATAGAAAATAAGCAAAAACCAAATTTTAGTCTGATTTTTATTAATTTTTTTGGCTGAAGATATGAAAAATTTCATATCGGATGCTATATCTATATGGGGACTAGGTCCAAAAATGGACCGATCCTGATTATGTTTACTAAAGTCTCTTGTATTTTGCAAAAATATATACAAACAAAATCTGAGAAGAATCAGTGCAATATTTTTGTTTTTTAATAGATTTAAGTGAAGATCGGGAAGCAGCTCTATATGGGGCCAAAGGGATCATTTTTGGACTACTCATTAATGGACGTAATGAACGCATACAAAACCCAATTTGAGTACGATCTATATGACAATTTGGATCTTATGGCAATTTATGTCGATTTCATATGGGTAATTTGTATGGGGGCTAGGTCTGAACATGGATCGATTCTCATTCAATAGCGTTCATCCCATGGCAGATAAAAGCTTATATACCAAATTTCGTCAAAATATATTCATATTTGCGACCTGCAGTTTGATTACAAGCTTTACATGGACACACAGACGGACGGACGGACGGACGGACATTGTTAAATCAACTCAGAAAGTGATTCTGATTCGATCGGTATAATTAAAGATGGGTCTAGGTCAAATATTTTTGGATGTTACAAACAGCAGCACAAAGTCATTATACCCAAACCACATAGTGGTATAGGGTATAATAAATTTGGGTATTATTCTTGGGATTTACATACTGTAAAAATTAAATATTGTAATTTGTTTTGGCGTACCAGCTACATCTGCGTATTCGGACCAGCCTTTTCATTGCTGGGTAATGCGTAACCGAGAAAATAAATCGCCTAAACCGTACTACAATTTAAAAGAAAAAATTTGTCTAACACAATTTTAAGTTGGCTGTGTCCAGTTGACTATCCAGTTGGGCCTCTGTTATCCAGTTGTTCCTCTGGACACGTAGAATATAACTATACTCTACACTCATGAAGCAAATGCTACAAACGCAAAGATCACAACAACAACAACAATTACAATTAAAAGAAAATACAAAGTTTAGAATAACAAAAAAAGAAAACATACAAAAATTATGTTTTCAAGATTTTTTTAATGAGTCATTTTCACTAAAATTTATGAAAAACGGTAATTGCTACATCAACTCCGCTTCTTATAAGAATCAAGAATATATATATTCATGAATGATAAAATTATATATACACCCTCTGAATACTAATGCTTCAAAATAATTTTTTTTTTTAATGACAAATTTTACGAGCAAAAGAATATTCTACGTACAGAGTCATTATTAAGCTGTACATACATACATATCTTAATAAATTTATTTATTACTTACTTAAGTATGGTTAGGTTTTTATATGTATTTGAAATATTATCACTTTTTTACTGGTATAATTAAAGATTATATCCATTAATCGGATTTAAGCATTTAAGTGAAAAGGTATAAAAAATTTGGTTCAAACCAAACTGTCACACTAAATGAAAATGCAAAAAGAATTCGTACTTGATTTGCGGTTTCTGTTATAAATTTTAATCAAAAGTTAAAAACAAACTGGATTAAACCGCGTGAGCTTATAATAAGTCAACATAAAAGTCGAAAAATGATAAGAGAGATGATTGAAAAACTGGTAACCAGAGGTATTAAGCCGTTCGTAATATTGTTAAATGCTACAATAGTTTCAAGATGTTACAACAACAAAAATATTTTCTGAAGCTGATGAACAGTATTTGATAAGAAATAACCCTTTTCTACGCGCTCCAAGGTTGGCAGGAATGGCTGAGGCAGTTTTAAGAAAAAGAGCCAGTGTTTGCAGCATGAAAAGAAAAAAAAATATTTATACGTAATGCTAATAGAAAATACGTTTGCAGTTCCATAAAGTCCACATACTAACGAGAACAACTTTACCCTCTTGGATCGAATGGAAGGCTATTGGTTAAAAATCAAAGATCAAGGTACTCGTATAATGAGTTTGTCAAATTAAACATGCAACAGGCCCACTGATGTTTTTGGGCCCGTTTACTGAAGCAAGAACCGGCGTTCTCTGTTTTTTTAATGAAACTATGGATTAAGAGGTACATCTATATATCTAAAAACAAACTTTGCTAAATCCGTTGAACGGCTTAACATGAAGCTTACTAATAAACCTTCGGAAACAAAGTCCTGATATTAACCCAATTGAGTATTTATGGGATTTTTTGAAACAACGGCTCAAAATTCACACAATTTCCAAAAAACTGACCTAGTAAAATAAATGTAAAGGATTTTAATATGCTGTTCTTAAATATAGGGCTTGGGTGTAATGACTTTGTGCTGCTGTTTGAAACTACCGAAAATATTTGACCTAGACCCATCTTTCGTTATACCGATCGACTCAGAATCACTTTCTGAATCAAATTGGGTTTTATGTGTTTATTACATCCATTTATCAGATGTCCAAAAATAAACCCCATATGGCAATTCTTTTTCATAGCCCCCATATGCAGCTGCTTCCCGATTTTCTCTTAAACCTATCAAGAAACAAAAATATTGCATAGATTTTTCTCAAATTTCATTTATTTCTCCTTTTTGAAAAAAAAAATAAGGGACTTTACTGATTATGGTCATGATAGGTCCATTTGTTTAGCCCAATCCCCATATAAAAATAGCATCTGATATGAACTTTCTAGTATCTGCAGGCCACAAATTTATAAAAATATCGTTTAAATTTCGTTCAAACTAATTTTTAGTTCCAATTAGTATACACTGTAGTGCTTCGCTATGACTTACCGAGACCAATATTTACGAAGTTTATACTGTACAATTAAAGCATTTTATTGTAATTATTTTATATATTTTTTTTTATTTCAATGCTTGCTGATATACAATATTTTTTGTTTTATCATTCATTGCAAAAATTATCAAATTTTCGGCGTTCGTACTCTGGCGCAAGCTACATGTAACGCCCCTCAGAAAAATATGGATTTTCCAAATTAAACCCGCCAACACTTAACGATTGTCCTGAAATTTAGAATATCATTTGGCAAAATTTTATTTTAGCGATTTTTGTTTTTGGCGATTTTTGGTTTTTCGATTTTTAATTTGGATTTTTAATTTTAAAGATTTTTGTTTTTTTTTTGTGACGTGTGTTCTTTGCGATTTTTGGTTTTGTCGATTTTTGATTTTGCCAATTTTTGAATTTGGCGATTGCGCCCTTATTTTCCACGACTACTAACATTGGCAATTAATGCACTTGTCAAAACTTTCAAGACTGTCGCTTTCATAGTACTTCATATTTTTTTGTATAGAAGGAGTCACGCGCACTAATCCTATCTCGCCCATTTTTTATCTAAATACTCACATTAATAACAGATGGACTTGTAAAAAGGCCAATACTTTCCCATTTATAGTACTACAGTTTTATGATATTTATATCTACTTTGTATTTGCGGTGCCACGTCCACTGCTCCGATCATGCCCATTTTTTGTTCGACTAATCACATGAATAACTTATAGGCTCACGCAAGGATCCCAGGCTCTCACTATTACAGTATTCCATATATATGACATTTAACATTTACTTTTTATGGGGGGGGGGGGGTGCACGCCCATTGGTCCGATCCCACCTTTTTTTGTTCGACTACTCACATTAATGATAGATGAACTCAGACAATTTTACAAAGCTGTGTCTTTAATATTACTCGAGATATATGATATTGAATAATTACTTTATACGTGAGCTGCCACGCATCTGATCCCACCCATTTTCGGCATGCTACTAACATTAATAATAGTTGACCTCACACAAGCATTTGCATTTGTAATCAATAAATATGATAATAAAAATTCACTATGTATGGGAGGTGCCACGCCCACTAAAAAAGTTTAAAAATAATACTAATAGCCTATAGTTCCTTCCTGATATACAGTAAATTTCAGAAAGATCGCTCTAATGGCTTAGCCTCCTATAAATTACAAACAAACAAACATACATACTTCCGTTTTTACATATATAGATTATGATCCGAGCAAAGTTCGACCGAAAATTCTTTCTCGAAACTCCACGTATAGGATATCGTGTAGTACTGGTGAGAGTTGCTGACACAACTTGTATTATTGAATTCTCAAAAAATTACAGATTTCATATTAAATTAACGAAATGTTAGACATCAGCACAATCTCA
Source organism: Cordilura impudica (assembly GCA_963682025.1). NCBI lineage: Eukaryota > Metazoa > Arthropoda > Insecta > Diptera > Scathophagidae > Cordilura > Cordilura impudica. The sequence continues at coordinate 200,284,758 of OY821518.1, forward strand.
TAAGAACCAGCAGTAAGAAGGATAAATTCTGCATGACTATTTATACCTACTGATTAGGAGTAAAAGACTAATGCAAAATTTACAAGACAGGTCTCATGGGGGGCACCCATAGATCGCGATAAAATTTGAATATGTTATAAATGGTGTTTCAATATTCCCGAAAGTTTTGAATTTGCCGCTATTGCGCAGTAAAAGAAAAAGACAGTTTGACAGCCAACAGTTCGGGGTTAGTACAAATGGAGCATTACACGATAGAAAAATGTCTTTTCATGAAAAAAATAATTAAAAAATTCAGGCAGACATACTGGTCATTCAAAAATATCAATATAAAAAAAGTGCATAGAAGTGTTGTTGAAAGTCCAGGAACATCTATTCGGCCTCGTGGATAAGAATTTCAAGTTTCAAGTAGTTCTCTACAGAGATCAGAGTCTCAACGATTATAAATTTGTATTGACACAATAACTGAAGCCAAATGACCATGTACAGCGAAGAGAGTTCGTTGAATGTATTAATGAACATCAACAAGTGGAAAATGATTTTTCGAACAAAATCATTCTTAGCGATGAAGCACATTTTCTCCTTATTTGCTTCCTTAGTCATACAAATTACTGCTTTTGGGGTCCAAAGAACCCACATATGTTTGCCGAAAACCAAATGCGTATACAACGTATCACTGTTTACTGTTTGGGTTGGATGCATCATTGGACCATACTTCTTCGATAATGACAGAGGTGCTTAACATATTGACGTTGAGGACATGTGGTTTCAACAAGACGATGCGATATGTAGTACAGCTAGTGAAATGATTTAATTACTGTATAAGACACTTTCTGGTCGTGTACGCTCTCGTTTCGGTGATCAGAGTTGGCTCTAACCGTCGTGTGTTTTAACACCATTAAATTTCTTTTTACGGTGTTATTTGAAGTCAAAGCTCTATGCCAATAAGGCCACAATCACACTTGCATTGAAGGAGAAAATTCAACGCTGCATCAACGAAATTCAGCTATATTTATGCAAAATATTCATGGAAAGTTTCGACAATAGAGGTCGTATATTTCAGCAAAGCCCTGGAGGCCATTTGCTCGGTCTGTTATTCGATACATAACCCTATCCTGTGTATTTTTTGATTCGATAGAAATAATAGTGTAAAGAAAAAAAAATGTGTTTTCTTTTCTATTTCATTCAAATCTTGCTTGAGTCTTGGGACACCCTTTAGAATACGAAAAAATAAGTGAACCGTATTTTTTTAGCTGCACCATTATGGCGAACAGGCACGATTATGGCGAACAGTTGGATTATCAGACATGTTCACGGTGTAGTAAAATTCCGATTATTGAAAAAATTTTTATCATATTATTAACTTTATGCATTTTTTGTTTGTTTTTGTTTTCATTTAAAGGGTTTAGCCATTTTGAATGTCATGTGTTATCGGTTTTGATCTCAGTTTGTATACATTGTTGTTTTTTTTTTTATAATTCCACAACTTAAAAAAATAATCAACAATTTAAAACAAAACAACAAAATTAGTGGTTTATATTTTTAGTTATAAATATATGCTTGGATTTTGTATTTTTGCAAAATTCAATTTATTTTTTATAGCTTTCGGCCTAAATTTATATTTTTCGCATTTTTAAACTATTTTATTCATTTCATTTCATTTAATTTTATTTAATTAATGTTAATAAAATTCTATTAAAGCATTACATTAATTTAATATATTCATTTAGAAACGTTTAAGATTTTATCTTGCAAAGAAAGGAAGGTAAGCGTACTGCCGAAGACTGAATTTAAAATAGTGGAAGATTAATACAATAACTTGGAAATTAGAATTTTTTTATTGCTTTTAAAAACCAATAATTCTGAACTTCGAATTGGCTTCATAATGTTATTTTTTTTAATAACTTTAAAAGTCATTTAAACAAAAACAAGTAAGAAAATTATAGTCGGTCTAGACCGACTATACGATACCCTATACCATGCGTTTAGAGACCCTATCTCTTAGGCCCAACTAATTGGATATAGAAAATAAGCATAAACCAAATTTGAGTGGCATTTTTATTAATTTTTTGGCTGCAGATATAAAAAGTTCATATCGGATGCAAAAATGGACCGACCCTGACCATGGTTGGCAAAGTCTCTTGTATTTTGTAAAAATAATATACAAACAAAATATGAGATGAATCAGTGCAATATTTTTATACCCTATACCACTATGTGGTTTGGGTATAATGACTTTGTGCTGCTGTTTGTAACTACCAAAAATATTTGGCCTAGATCCATCTTTTATTATACGGATCGAATCAGAATCACTAACTGATTCGATTTAACGATGTCCGTTCGTCCGTCCGTCTGTGTGTCCATGTAAAGCTTGTAATCAAACTGCAGGTCGCAAATATGAATATATTTTGATGAAATTTGGTATATAAGCTTTTATTGGCCATAGGATGAATACTATTGAAATTGGTGAGACTCAGTCCATGTTCAGACCTAGCCCCCATACAAACTATGCAGGTGCATAGTTTTTTTTTTCTAAACTGATGATACATAACTATATTTCATCCAAATACCTTTACAATTGCGACCTGTAGTTGCGCAAAACATTTACGTGGACACACTGACAGACGGATGGACGCTAATAGTTAAATAAGCTCATATAATGATTATGATTCGATTGCAAACATCATGGTATAATAAAAGTCAAACAAGTAAGCATATCGCACCTGGACCTCTAAAGTGAGTCAACTCAAAATTTACAAATTTTCAGTAGAGGCAAAAAAAGGTTTTTTTTTATATTTACTATAAACAGTTGTTTCATTGTAAAGAATTGCGAATAATAAGTATACAACAGTAGTTATTTTTGCGATTTTTTCAGTGATCATCAAAAATAAGAAGTTTTTTGGGTGCAACTCAAAATATGTCTTTTTAGTGAATTCTAAAGAAACTACTCTTATAACACAAAGAGGGTTACAACTGTATTTTTTTGCGAAAGACTAGAAAACCCGATGTAAGATTTTTAAAGTGGATAGATATGACCGCTGTGCATCGTTTTCTTGCAAAAAGTTAAAATTGAAAAATTTTGTGTTGACTCACTTTAGAGGTACAGGTGCGATATTATTAAAACCCATATTGATCTATAATTACTCTCATCATATAATAATTGATATTAAATATAATAAAATGTTATAAAAATGTAACGATTTTAATGAGTGCATTTTTAAAAAAAGTAAATTGTCACAATAAAGGACTTTTTCTTAAAAAAGTAATCTTCTTAATAAGTAGCTTTTTTTAAAAAATTACCTTTCGTAGCAAACGACCTCTCTTAAAAAAGTACCTTTCCAAACAAATTAGTTAAAAAAAATCAATGTGAGTCCGATCACAGGGGAGATGTGTAAACATCTACATAGTAATTAAATATAATTAATTAATTAATAATATTTAAATAGTTAATTAATAATAATGAAATAATTAAAAATCTTTAATTACTACACTTTTTCCAATTGTATTTCAGAAAACATCAATTGATTTTCAAAAGTGATCAATTGTATTTCAGAAAACATCAATTCAATTTCAGAAAGTATCAATTGTATTTCAGAAAACATCAATTGAATTTCAGAAAATATCAATTGTATTTCAGAAAACATCAATTGAATTCCAGAAATTATCAATTAAATTTCAGAAATTATCAATTGTATTTCAGGAAACATCAATTGTATTTCAGAAAATATCAAATGTATTTCAGAAATTTTAAAATGTATTTCAGAAATTATCAAATATATTTCAGAAAATATCAATTGAATTTGACAAAAGTTGTCAGAACGCTATAAAAAGACACATTTTTTTAAGTAATTCACTGGGATTATAACATTTCTTTTAAACTATAAACGTATTTTGTCAAAATGATGGCTTCAAATCGGGCATCACGCTGCAAGCAAAACTTTATTCCGATTCTTGTCATGGTTATTATAATCTAGTTGATTAAAAAATTAAGTCCTAATTTTCTTAACATTAAGAGCCTGCCCTTGATAGTTTATTTTCCACTGCATAAAAAATAAGTCCAAATATTGGCAAACATGTTCTCAGGCTCCAAATCATTATTAGAAAAATAATAATTTTCAGTATTGTAGGGTAAACTACTTTTTAATTCTGAAATTCAATTGCTATTTTCTGAAACACATTTGATGTTTTCTGAAATGCATTTGATGTTTTCTGAAATACATTTGATGTTCTCTGAAATACATTTGATATTTTCTGAAATACATTTGATGTTTTCTGAAATATATTTTATACTTTCTGAAATACATTTGATGTTTTCAGAAATACGTTTGGTAATTTCGGAAATGCAATTGATACTTTCTGAAATACAATTGATTCTTTCTGAAATTCACTTGATGTTTTCTGAAATAAAACTGATTATTTCTGAAAATCAATTGATGTTTTCTGAAATACAATTGATAATTTCTGATATTTAATTGATACTTTCTGAAAATCAATAGATATTTTCAGAAATTAAATTGATGTTTTCTGAAATACATGTATGTGTCCCATGTGATCACTCACATTGATTTTTGTAATATTTTTTTTTTTTTAGTTTTTTTATAAAAACGAACAAACAGCTCACAAAACTGAAGTTTCAATATTTACAACTCATGTTATTTATAACATTTGCACGTCAACACGAATATATTTCACAAAATTAATGGAATAACAAACTATTCCAATTGTAATTTTTTAAAATTCAACAGCAAGTGCCATCTATGTATCACTTATAGCAAACAACTGCAGGGGCTCTGGTTGGACTTGTGGGCTTGTTGAATTATGTATATGTTCTACGCAAATATTGTGAAATTTTTAACGTTTCACAGCAAAGGGTTTTTGAATTTGCTGAAACAATTTTATATCATAATTTTTTCATGTTTACGCATCTCCCCTGTGATCGGACTCACATGATTTTTTTAACGAAAGTATTAATTACTTATTGTGATATTAAGCTTCCTATGGTCGTCCTAAGCAGGAATAATTAAAACAAATATGCTGTAATTCTATTTTCTGTCTGCGACGTTTCAACACTATGGTTGGTGTCCTCATCAGGCGTCTAATTTTATTTAATAATAAGAATATACATTTATTATCACTTTAACAAATTTATGTGAATTTTTTTTTAAATAATTGTTACCTTAATAGTATTATTACACACTTAATCTAAATTTTACATTTTAATTTTATTTATTAAGTACTAAATTGTACGTGTTACTAATGTGATCACTGTCTTCTTTAATGTTTACTGTTTTGTCAATATGTTTCTTAATATGTAAACTTTCAAGTGTTATTCTTTTATTTGTTTTGGTCTCTCTTTCCAAGATTTTGATGTTGTCAAAATCAAAGTTGTGTTTATTGTCAAACGCATGTTGAGAGAGAGCTGTTGTTGTTATTCCTTTCTCAACTGTTCGTTTATGTTCTTTTAACTTAAAAAGCTTATTCAATGTTTGGTTTGGCTTAGAAGCTATTTTAATAGTTTCAGTGTTGATCAGATTTGTTATGTTTTTCATATTCGTTATTGTTGGTAAATATGGTAGGGTGGCAAAGGTCGTTTTTTGCCGTTAACTGAGTTAGATGTTGCGTTGTTATTTTGTGTTATTTTGGGTTTCATTTATTACTGTGGAAATTAATTTGTTAATATATTTAATATATTTAATTACTAAATCAGATAAAGGAAATAAAACAGTACTTATGTACAAAGAACATTATATGAAACAGATGAACAAACTCCTAGAAGATAAAACCACATACAAAATAAGCCGAACAGATCCAACGGAAAAATTAACTAATAAAAACAATTCTATCATTACTGAACTACATAAAAATAACCACATAGAAACATTTACTAAATTTAAACTAAGATGCAATGCAGCTAACGCACCACAATTATATGGACAACCGAAAATTCACAAACAGGACATGCCAATGCGACCAATAGCAGCGTCATTTGAACTCCCAGCCTATCAACTATCAAAATGCATAGGTACAATACTAAAGAATTTAACTAACACCAAATATAACATTAAAAACTCAACACAACCTAAGAAAGATATACAAGAAATAGACATAGAACAAAATGATTTGATGATATCTCTAGACGTCGCATCACTATTTACAAATATCCCGATACATTTAGCCATTAAAATAATTATTAAAAAATGGGAAACAATAAAAGCTCACACCAGCATCCCAAAAAATACACTTATCAAAATACTTGACTTTTGTTTAAGAGACAATAATTATTTTATGTTTGACAACAATATTTACATACAAAATTATGGTATGCCTATGGGGAACCCCCTTTCTCCAATAATAGCGGAAATAGTCTTAGATGACCTATTAGACTACACACTAGACAATCTAAAATCCAAAAACATTGAAATAAAATATATTACCAAATATGTAGATGACTTTTTATACCCTATACCAATATGTGGTTTGGGTATAATGACTTTGTGCTGCTGTTTGTAACAACCAAATATTTGACCCAGACCCATCTTTAATTATACCGATCGAATCAGAATCACTTTTTAAGTTGATTTAACAATGTCCGTCCGTCCGTCCGTCCGTCTGTGTGTCCATGTAAACCTTGTAATCAAACTGCAGGTCGTAAATATGAATATATTTTGATGAAATTTGGCATATAAGCTTCTATCGGCCATGGGATAAACGCTATTGAAATTGGTGAGAATCGGACCTAGCCCCCATACAAATTACCCCTTTGAAATCGACATAAATTGTCATAAGATCCAAATTGTCATATAGATCTTACTCAAATTGGGTTTGTATGCGTTCATTACATCCATCAATGAGTAGTCCAAAAATGAGCCCTTTGGCCCCATAAAGAGCTGCTTCCCGATCTTCACTTAAATCTATTAAAAAACAAAAATATTGCTCTGATTCTTCTCAAATTTTGTTTGTATATAGTTTTGTAAAATACAAGAGACTTTACCAAACATGATCAGGATCGGTCAATTTTTGGACCTAGTCCCCATATAGATATAGCATCCGATATAAACTTTTTCATATCTGCAGCCAAAAAAATTAATAAAAAACTAACTCAAATTTGGTTTTTGCTCATTTTCTATGTCCAGTTAGTTGGGCCTAAGAGATAGGGTTTCTAAACGCATGGTATAGGGTATCGTATAGTCGGTCTAGACCGACTATAATTTTCTTACTTGTTGCCATTATAAAACAGAAAGATAAACAAATAATATTACAAGAATTTAACTATTACCATAACAAATTAAAGTTCACGATAGAAGAGGAAACTAACTTAGCCTCAACTTTTTAGACATTATCATACATAAAACTAATAACAAACTTATAACAAACTGGTTTACTAAAGAAATTTAATTTGGTAGAATTATCAATTATTTTTCAAACCACGACCCTATACAGAAGAAAAACACAGCAAAAAATCTTATAAAAACAGCAATAAACATTAGTGATAACATTTTCCTAAAAGATAACATAAAGAAACTAATTTTGACTAAAAATAATTATCCTATTAAATATATTAACAAATTAATTTCCACAGTAATAAATGAAACCCAAAATAATAACACACAAAATAACAACGCAACATCTAACTCAGTTAACGGACAAAAAACGACCTTTGCCACCCTACCATATTTAGCAACAATAACGAATAGGAAAAACATAACAAATCTGATCAACACTGAAACTATTAAAATAGCTTCTAAGCCAAACCAAACATTGAATAAGCTTTTTAACACCCAAAAAACGAAAACAGACTTACACAAACAACACAATGTAGTATACCAAATAAAATGCAATGGTAATGTCCACCAACAATGTAACAGAATATATATTGGACAAACGAAAAGACAATTAGAGATTAGGTTAAAAGAACATAAACGAACAGTTGAGAAAGGAATAACACAACAGCTCTCTCTCAACATGAGTTTGACAATAAACACAACTTTGATTTTGACAACATCAAAATCTTGGAAAGAGAGACCAAAGCAAATAAAAGAATAACACTTGAAAGTTTACATATTAAGAAACATGTTGACAAAACAGTAAACATTAAAGAAGACAGTGATCACATTAGTAACACGTACAATTTAGTACTTAATAAATAAAATTAAAATGTAAAATTTAGATTAAGTGTGTAATAATACTATTAAGGTAACAATTATTCAAAAAAAAATTCACATAAATTTGTTAAAGTGATAATAAATGTATATTCTTAATTATTATTAAATAAAATTAGACGCCTGATGAGGACACCAACCATAGTGTCGAAACGTCGCAGACAGAAAATAGAATTACAGCATATTTGTTTTAATTATTCCTGCTTAGGACGACCATAAGAAGCTTAATATCACAATAAGTAATTACAATCTCTGGTCATTAGGAACATATCAGAAAGTATTAATTGTCAAGATGCGTCTAAAAATTTTTGCCATTTTTTGTAGAATAGTTTGTTACATTAAACAAACTTTCTTGATATTATGGAAATACCTAAAGCAAAGCAAGTAAGAAAATTATAGTTGGTCTGGACTGCCTATACAGTATTCTATACCATGAGTTTAGAGAAAGGGTCTCAGGTTCAACTAATTTGATATAGAAAATAAGCACAAACTAAATTTGAGTGGCATAGCTATCAATTTTTTGCCTGCAGATATGAGAAAGTTCATATAGGATGTTATATATATGGTGACTAGGTCAAAAATGGACCGATCCTGACCATAGTTGGTAAAGTCACTTATTTTTTGTAAAAATCTGTGCTATATTTTATTTTCTGGTAGATTTAAGTGAAGATCGGGAGGCAGTTTTACATGAGTGCTATGACCAAGAATTGTCCCACATAGTTTGGAATACTGATAAATGGGTGTAATAAACACACACAAGTCAAATTTGAAAGAGACCTATATGATAATTGGCTCTTTAGGCAATATAAGTCGATCTCATAGGGGTCAATTGTATGTGAACTAGGTCTGAACGTTCGTCCTATGGCCGATAGAAGCTTTTGTACTAAATTTGGTTAAAATATATGCATATTTGCAACCTGTAGTTTGATTACAAGATTTACATTGACACAAAAAACGGAAAGACGAAGGACATCGCTAAATCGACTCGGAGAGTGATTCTGAGTATATATTTATAATAAAATGTGGGTTAAGGGTAACACGATTCAATGCTTTGTGGCAACAAAATCTTGGGACGCTATTTTAATACAATTATTAATTATTAAAAAAATCAGGTACATGCCATCGTTAACTAACCCAAGGTATGTGCTAATAATAACTTAATTTTTATCATTTCTGCAACTTCAAATCCAACCGATGGAGGCAATTGGTCAGAAGGAAAGATCAACAAATAAAGCTGTTATGTCAGCTGAGTAGTTGAATTTAGTAGTTATTACTGCCCAAAATGGTGCTTCAAATGAGTTTAGAGCTGTATTAGATTCTGGTTCTCAAGTGAATCTTGTCTCCAACCGACTTTGCCAAAAATTGTCTGCTTTTCAGACGAAACCTTCACTCCGCATAGACGGTGGTGGCAACGCATTAATGTCGAAATGAAGTCCAGATATCATAGCTTCACCTCAGCCGAATCAACATATTGATATATCTACATGGTAAATTCCAAGCCACATGCATTTAGCAGATCTCAATTTCAACCGCCAAGAAAAAATAGCCATTTTACTCTGAGCAGCGTTTTACTTCAAATTAATTCAAGCGGGAATAATAAAAATTGCAAGCACCCTTCCAACATTTCAGAATACTTCACTTGGCTGGATTGTGGGTAGTGCAATCGGACAACATTCAACTCCCAATTCTGCTCTAAAATGTATTTGACAACACATCATCATTAAAAGAAGCCATAGAACAGCTCTGGAAACTAGATGAAATCGGACCCAGCGACAAAATTTTTTCACCATCAGAAAGGCAATATGAGTCACATTTTACTTAACATGTGCGCACCAACGATCATGGCCATTTGGTTGTTTATTTGGCGTTGAGATAATCCAGTTGTATTAGGAGAATCACACGCAATGGCTTATAATAGGTTCAAGGCTTTAGAACGGCGATTGGTAAAAAAAAATGAGGAAGTTCGAGCTCAATACATTCAATTCATGCAAGAGTATGAAAAACTAGTATATATGAAGAGGATTAACATAGATGCAATATCGAAACAAAACTACTTCATTACTCATCACTGTGTATTCGAACCTGACAACACCACAATTAAACTGCGAGTAGTATTCGACGCATCGGCAAAAATATCAACGGGTTATTCATTAAATGATTTAGTGTAAATAGGGCCTACTGTTCAAAGTGAATTACTTTCAATTTTACTTCGTTTTCAAACGTACCGTCAAATCTTAATTCATCCAAATGATCAACAATACCAGCTAATTATTTGGAAGGAGGATCCATCGTTACCCGTCAGTTACTACAAACTTAACACGATTACGTATGGGACACGATTAGTACCTTACCTGGCCACAAAGTGTCTACAAAAAATTGCTGATGAAAATTCAATAAACTATCCATATGGTTCACAAATGCTTAAACATAACTTTTATTTGAATGATGGCCAGGGAGGTTCAGACAGTCTCAACACTTGAAGCACAAAAGGAGCTCATTGCGATTCTGAAAAATCATGGCTTTAACTTAGAACAATGTTGTGCAAATCATCCACAATTATTGAAGAATATCCCGCTCGGCGAACAGGGGTTGGATTTAGATTTCAAAAGTGACAACACGAACACAGTAAAAACATTGGGATTGTTATGGTTGCCTAAAACGAACCAGCTTTGCGTCAAAGTAAAATTGAAGCAACTTCAGACCATTTCTAGACGTACAGCTACATCTGACCTCGCAAAATTATTCGACCATCTTGGACTAGTAGCATCTGTAGTTGTAAAAGCAAAGATGTTCATTCAACTATTGTGGCAATATAAATTAGATTGGAATGAACCATGCAATCTGGGCGAAATTCAGAAACAAATCTGTTAACAATTTATGGCAAATGTTTCACAAGCCCTAGTGACACTAGCACGCCAATTCATCAACGCAGGAGTTGACTTCTGTGGCCCATTTTGGATTCATCATAAGGTTAGAAGCAAAAGACAAACAAAGGCATATATAGCTGTGTTCTGCTGTTTTGCAACAAAGGCCACTCGTTTTGAATTAGTAGCCGACTTATCAACTGAAGCATTCATCGATGCATTAAAACTCTTCATTTTCCGCCGAGGTCGGTGTCCAAAAATATATATTCGGATAACGTTACTAATTTCTTAGGAGCTAAAAATCGACCGCCAACTCAAAAGTTATACATTTCCATTTTATTCCACCAAGAGCACCACACTTTGGAGGACTTTGGGAAGCAGCCGCTAAATCTGCAAAACATCTTTTACTACGCAGCGTAGCTACTGCATCTTTCACTCATGAAGAAATGGAGAAAATCGTGGTAGAAATCGAGGCGATACGCAACTCTCGACCATTGACCCCTATGTCAAATGATCCAAATATTGGCGAGGCGCTTATATCACAAATAGATTGTAATGCAGCAGAATTACTACTAGAGAATCGACTGTTATGAAGTAAAAGGGGAGCCTTGGATATAGTTGGCAATGTAGCTCACTCATTATTTGGCATATTGGACTCTGAATACGCCAATCAGATTTCCAACACAATACAACAAGTAAACAAGTAAAAGAAAATGAGTCCTATTTATTACAACTAGCAGATTCCAGCGCTCGAAATTCGAGTGCAAAATCTACGCAGCTTTATTTTTCAACTTAGCTAATTTACAAACCAACACTTTTATGGTATATTATTATTGCGAATGAGGATAACAAGCTCATTAACAAACACATTAACAAATTTAATAAAACACACATAGTATATGTATAATTTTATGTATGTGTTAGTAGAAACTTTAAATGCAATTTACTCAAAATAAAGAAAAAATTTAAAAATCTGTAAATATGCAAAACGGCGAAAAACAAATACCTTTCAAATAATATACGTTTGAGCAAAATCGGGACAAAACGGTAGAACAAAACATCAGTCACAAGAAATCGCCTAGCCTATTAATATTATAGATTGCTTAAAAATCAAACCTCAATTGTTGACTCAAAATAAATATCATACGACAAAATCAAATGGTAGCTAAAGTAAAATAAACACTTACTATTATTTCAAATACACCTTACTCAACTACTCAATTCCGGAGTTGTCGAAATATCACTAATCGCAATGTACGAAAAATAATGAGTCCATTATTACTTACTCCAGAACAATTACAAAATGAAGTTAATGAAATGGAACTCCATTCGCCAAATTCAGTGTATCTTCCTGTAACTGAGGGAGATGACTTACTAAAACTATTAAAAATTTTGAAGGTTCAAGAAAGACTCATGCACCAGCATGCAGTATTCAAATTATTTGTACCATTAGTCGGGCGGTTTTAGTTTAAGATGTTTCATTTGATTCCCGTACCCAACGTAATGAACAATACCATGGTATCAATAAAACCATGTACTACTTTCTTGGGCATAAACCCATCTCGTAAACAATATATCGCACCTGTACCTCTGAAGTGAGTCAAAATTTACAAATTCTCAGTAGAGGCAAAAAACGGTTTTTTTCTTTTAATATTTACTATAAAATTTAAAAACAGTTGTAAAGAATTGCGAATAATAAGTATACAACAGTAGTTGTTTTTGCGATTTTAAGTGATCATCAAAAATAACAAGTTTTTTGGGTGGAACTCAAAATATGTGTTTTTAGTGGATTCTAAAGAAGCTACTCTTATAACATAAATAGCGTTACAACTGTATTTGTTTTTGCATCGTTGTCATCATCACGGGCCACTGCTATTTGCAACAACGACAACATCTGTCAATTAAGGGATCCGGGTTGCTTACGCTTGATCCAAAATGCATATTTAAAAATGAGTTAACAACTATTAACAGCCTACAAACCATCTCGAGTACAGTAAGATCTGCATACACAAGCCTTGGTAAAATTTCGGATTTGGGTATGAAAAAGAATAAAATATACTCTATATACAACAATATATTCCGAAAAGAACAAAAAATCATGGACCTACCCAATGAATTGAAGTCCCACCAGCAACACAGTCATACAATTGGATACTTAACACTGTTGATTAGTTTGGTGACAATAATGATAATGCTGTCTAGATGTAAAAAGTGTACAACCAGACGAAAACCACAAACAATATCGTCTATGGGAAATAATGCAGGAAACATGTTCAATCACATGAAATGGAAACACCGACACCCATGCCAAAGAATTTCATCATAAAGGTCTAGGCAACATAAGAACACCACAACATTGTTGACCATCCGTTTAGCGCTGGGGAGAATGTTAAGATTTAATATTTATAAATTCAATGAGTGTAGAATTCCCCTAATAAATTATAATAATTAGTGAATACGTTAAATGTTATGCAGTTAACATTATCTTTCTTTTTATTGGTCAATTAAACGTAAGTTTTATTATTAATATATCGAATTACATTCATACCTTTTTTGCAGTTTTGTTTTGTTATTGGTCGTTATAGCATAAATTTTTATATAACAAAATTTAGTTAAGTAAGCATTTTTATGTATAATTTTTAGTATAAATACTTCAACAAATTTCAAATATATATCCAATAGTTAAAATTCAAGAGTTTTAATTATTCGATCGTATACCTTCAAGTTGCAAGTGCTTGAGGGAAAAAATAAAGATATACAAAAACTAGTACAGTTCAAATTTATGTGTTTGAATTGATTTATATTAGTTTATATCGCAACAAAGCCGAACACATATGGGTTAAACCATCTGAACTCAACTTAAAATATGGCTGTTTTTTACATCACTGTTTCCAAATTGGCTGAATTTTGGCAGGATTAAAGTGTATCCGAGAAATAAGAAAAATCCTAAATTTAAGTTCACTGACGCATCTGGATCCGGAAATATGAGGTCTTGAATATCGGGAAAAACTATAAAAATGTACAAAGTTGTACTTACTTAATTATCATTTTCTTGATTAATATTATAGTGACGCAACTTATCAAGGCCGCATTTGAAAGGCTAATTAATTACCTTTAATTTGATATACAACATGATTTTTTTTTTGGAAAGGTCAAAGGTCACATCTCTTGACCTATAATTCGGGAGGCTATAGCTGTAAAAACGACAATTTTAAAAATCTGAAAAAAATGTATGTTTAAGATTGGTTCCTTCCCTAAAGTTCCAAAAAATTTCAGACTGGGGGTATGTTTGGATCCAGAAATATTTATCATAGAGTAAAGGTAGATATTTAACAAGTGAATTATTATTATTATGAATGCTGTTCTTGTTGGCGTTGTTGGCGTTGTTGACATTATTATGATGAATGCTGTTGTTGTTGTTGTTGTTGGCGTTGTTGACATTATTATGATGAATGATGTTGTTGTTGTTGTTGTTGTTGACATTATTATGATGAATGCTGTTGTTGTTGTTGTTGTTGTTGACATTATTATAATGAATGCTGTTGTTGTTGTTGTTGTTGACATTATTATGATGAATGCTGTTGTTGTTGTTTAGTTTTATTATAAATGTTTTCAATTACAAATTTGCTATCGGCGGAATAAATTTTAGCTTGTAATTATACCCTACACCACTATGTGGTTTGGGTATAATGACTTTGTGCTGCTGTTTGTAACAACCAAAAATATTTGACCTAGACCCATCTTTAATTATACCGATCGAATCAGAATCACTTTCTGAGTTGATTTAACAATGTCCGTCCGTCCGTCCGTCTGTGTGTCCATGTAAAGCTTGTAATCAAACTGCAGGTCGCAAATATGAATATATTTTGATGAAATTTGGTATATAAGCTTTTATCGGCCTTGGGATGAACGCTATTGAAATTGGTGAGAATCGGTCCATGTTCAGACCTAGCCCCCATACAAAATACCCATATGAAATCGACATAAATTGCCATAAGATCCAAATTGTCATATAGATCTTACTCAAATTGGGTTTGTATTCATTCATTACATCCATTAATGAGTAGTCCAAAAATGATCCCTTTGACCCCATATAGAGCTACTTCCCGATTTTCACTTAAATCTATTAAAAAACAAAAATATTGCACTGATTCTTCTCAAATTTTGTTTGTATATATTTTTGCAAAATACAAGAGACTTTACCAAACATGATCAGGATCGGTCCATTTTTGGACCTAGTCCCTTTATAGATATAGCATCCGATATGAACTTTTTCATATCTGCAGCCAAAAAAATTAATAAAAATCCCTCTCAAATTTGGTTGTTGCTTATTTTCAATGTCCAGTTAGTTGGGCCTAACAGATAGGGTTTCTAAATGCATGGTATAGGGTATCGTATAGTCGGTCTAGACCGACTATAATTTTCTTACTTGTTGTGTTTTTGAAATTGGTATGAAGCTGTGCTGCTATTGAGTTCCCGGAATTGTACGTAATCCTATAAATCTATCAGTTAGCAATTTCTCTTCTTCTTCATAATCTTTTTCCGTTAAATATGCAAAGTTGCATATTTATACAAAAGGAGAGGAGTAGTTATCTGATCTTCGAATGGACGGTGCAAGCTGGCTCTTCGTGTTTCACGCTTTACCGTTCCCCCAAGACCATCATTAAGTCCTTTGCCGTGACTGGTAGCAAAGAAATGCCACTCAGCGGAACAATTAAAATCTTCGCTATGATGGCATAAATTGGCAAAGTTTTTTTTATTTTTAAATTGAGCGGAAGAACCGTCCGAAAAATAAAAAATTTTCTTTGGTATTTTCAAAAACTTGTTTTTTAAAAACTCATTTAGGTGGCGATGAAATAAATGAACTGCTATGGTATTATGTATTAGACAGTCTGATATTATTATAAAATTTGTAGTTTCTAATTTTCCATTTGATTTGTAATAAATTGCTATTGGGTATAGTGTGGCCTGGCTATTATTCCATAAAAAGCCTTGCACAGAATCCTGAACCACAAAAGTTGCATTTTCGGAGAAGTCGCAAATTACTAAATACTCATTTTCTTCCAACATTTTCGTCCAAAGTCCTCTTGCATTCCGGACATGGATTACAACAATATATTGTATTAAATGACATATTGTTTACAGAGGCAAAAAACAATCACTTTGAACACTTTTGGTTTTATTTAAAAATATTGATTTTATAGCAACACATGTGGTTTTTTAAAGCAACGTGCTTAGAATGGTTTTTTTTTCGTGGTGCTTCCTTTGACTTCTCGTTTTTCAATAATTTCTCTATATCCAAGTTATTTGACACTACGAACCACACCCGACAACATTTATACTGTTGTCTCGCTCTAACATAATTACCTGTCAAACCAACCCTAACACAGGTCTGTACTGAGTACAGTACAGAGCTAAAGAACCAGAAACAAATAGCGGCGTGCGTGCATAGCCTGCCGACGCTCACGAGCACAACCAACCACTTCATAAACAATAACAGTAACAGCACCGACTTTTTAAATATCTACCTTTACTATATGATAAATATTTCTGGATCCAAGAATACCCCCAGTCTGAAATTTTTTGGAACTTTAGGGAAGGAACCAATCTTAAACATATATTTTTTTTCAGATTTTTAAAATTGTCCTTTTTACAGCTATAGCCTCCCGAATTATAGGTCAAGAGATGTGACCTTGGACCTTTCCAAAAAAAAAAATCATGTTGTATATCAAATTAAAGGTAATTAATTAACCTTTCAAATGATTAATTAACCTTGATGAGTTGCGTAACTGTAATACTTTTCAAGAAAGTGATAATTAAGTAAGTACAACTTTGTAAATTTTGGCCTTTTTTTTACGATTTTCAAGAACAAAAAAATCATGTTGTACATCAAATTAAAGGTAATTAATTAACCTTTCAAATGCAACCTCGATGAGTTGCGTAACTGTAATACTTTTCAAGAAAATGATAATTAAGTAAGTACAACTTTGTAAATTTTGACCTTTTTTTACGATTTTCAAGACCACATATTTCCGGATACAGAAGTGCGAGTGCCCTCAAACTTTGCACTTATTTTAGCTCTGTAATAATCTGTCTTCCTACGAAAAATCATACAATTTGGAGAAGGTAGTGTACACCCATTGGTTGATTTGACATGGAATTACCCATATTGTTCAACAATATGTTTGTTGTTTTATATTTTACTAGATGTAACCCGGTGCGCTTCGCTACACCCTCCCCCTCCCCCCCTCCCTACCGAATTGGTACGAAAAGGCTCACGCAAGTCCCAAGGCTCTCACTAACACAGTAATTCAGATATATCACATTTAATATTAAGTTTGTATAGGGGTACCATGCGCATTTGTCCAATCCCGCCCATTTTTTTGTCTGACTACTCACGTTAATAATAGATGACCTAAGATAAATTTTCAAAGCTCTCTCTATCATAGTACTTTATATATATGATATTAAAAATTTACTTTGAATGGGAGGTGCCACGCCCACTAAAAATATTAAAAAAAATACAGCGTGTAGCACTTCCGATATCCGCAGTAAGAATCAGTGAAAATTTCAGGAAGATCAGATAAGTCGTTACGGAGATTACCTCCTACAAACAAACAAACACATTACCTCTTTAATTCTTTTTTTTTTTGATACTTACTGATATAAAATTTTTTTTGTTTGTTTTCGCGATTTTTGATTTTGACAATATATTTTCCACGCCAAATCACGTTGATAACTAATGTACTTGTCAAAAGACTGTTGCTTTCGTAGTACATCATATTTTTGATATAGGAGGTGCCACGCCCACTTATCCCATCCCGCCCAATTTTTATTGGACTACTCATACTAATATCTGAGGGACTCGTGCAAAATGTCGAGCCTTTCCCAGTTATTTGATATTAGATATCTACTTTGCATGGGCGGTGCTACGCCCACTGCTTCTATCACGCCCATTTTTTTGTTCGACTAATCACACAAAGAACCTATGGGCTCACGCAAAGCCACAAAGCCCTCTCTTTTACAGTACTCCAAACATTTGACATTTAATAGTTACTTTGCATGGGCAGCTCCACGCCCATTGGTGTGAACCCGCCAATTTTTTGTCTGACTACTCATACTAAGATCTGATGGTGTCGTGCAAAGTGTCAAAGCTTCCCTCTTTTAGTACACCAGTTATATGATATCATATATTTTCTTTGTACGGGCGGTGCCACGCGCACTGCTCCGATCACACCCATTTTTTGTCTAACTAATTATATGAATAACTTATGGGTTCACACAAAGTCCCAAGACTCTCACTATAACAGTACTCCAGATATATGGCATTTTATATTTTATTTGTATGGCAGGTGCCATGCCTATTGGTCCGATAGTGCCCATTTTTTGTCCGACTGCTCACATTAATAATAGGTGCCATCAGACAAATTTTAAAAGCTCTCTCTATCATGGTACTCGAGATATATAACATTGAATTATTACTTGTACGGGAGGTACCACGCCCACTTCTCCGATCCGGCCCACTTCCGGCGCGGCTACTAATATTAACAATAGGTGACCTCACACAAATTTGCAAAGCTCTCCTGTCATGGTACTCAATATATTTATATGATATTAAAAATTTACTTTGTGTGGGAGGTGCCACGCCCACTAAAAATATTAAAAAAATTATAGCCTATAGCACTTCCCATATCCGCAGTAAGACTCTGTGAAAATTTCAGGAAGATCAGATGGCTAGTTACGGAGATTACCCCCTACAAACAAACAAACAAATAAACAAACAAACAAACACACATTACCTCTTTATTATATTAGTATAGATTGCGGTTTAAATAAGAATGTTTTAGTACATAAGCTAAAATAATTTAGCTGTGTAAAATAGGTTTAATTTTGATTTAGAACCGAAAGGTCTTATGACTGCTTATTAGGGTGGCCGTTAAAAAAAGGTTCAAACTCTTGCTCCCAACCCCTAGAAATATGCGAATAGCAAAAAAAATGAGAAATACAAAGTTTTGGGCTAATCAAAAAACACTTAGATGTGCCTCAACGCGACTAAAAATTTCAAGTGTGTTTATATGGGGAAAATATGACTTTTTTCAGATTTTACGAAAACTTCGTTCTAAAGTTTAATTTTTCTGACAAGTTGTTATATAATTCGGGATCAGTTTTAAATTGTCTTTTCAAAAAGCTTAAAACTTCATCGAATAAAAACTCGCCAAGAAATAGTAAATGCCCCAGACCACTTTTGTGCCAAAAAAAACTATGTCATGAAATTTGATGGCATTTTTCCAATTTTGAGAAATTAATTAAAGCCATAACTTTTTTTGGTCTCTATACTTACAAGTACTCAGATATGAAGTATTGTTTTATTACCACGTTGTTAACCTATTGCGCATGTAAACCTAATATGGGAAATTTTTTTGATAAAATTTTGAAAACTCCTTTTTCAAGCTTTAAAAAGTTTTCTTAAACAAAATTTAAAAACTGGATCTGGTACTTTAGGGTTTTGTTAAATACATGCTAATAAAAGACAATTTATTCAAAAAAATTTAAATCTTTTGCAAATACTGTTGAATTTTTAAAAATTTCAAAATAGCATGAAAAATTAAGACACATTTGATTTTTAAAAATAAATCACATAACGTCCATAAGAGCAAAGCGTATTTGATAGAATTTAAACAAAATAACAATAAATATTATATTTTCATAAGTGATGATTTAGTAGCAGTTGGGTATTTTTTACGCTCTCCGGCAACAATTTTTAATATAAATTGTTTCTCAGTTTCATCTTTTGTAAGAATGTTATTGATGTGTAAACATCTATACGCGCAGGGGGGTAAATTTCTATTTCACAATACAATCACAAAAACAGTGTAACACGTAACAGGTGAGAGCTGACACATAACGCTGTGTGACTTATAATTATATTGGTGAAAAATTATGATATAACATTGTTTTTGATGCCACTTTTTTAAATGCGTCATCTATGTATCACTTATATACGTTTATATTGGGATATTTTTAACGATTTACAGCAAAGGGTTGTTGAATTAGCTGGAACAGTTTTTGCTATAAGTGATACATATTTGACGCTTTCTGTTTGATTTAAAAAAATGACATAAAAAATGTTTAATTACTAGAAGTTTACACATCTTCCCTGTGATCGGACTCACATGATTTTTTATAATCTTGAATGACTTTGACACCTCTTTCTGCAACGTCATTCACAACAATGATGGTCTGAAGTTTATCAATTCCACTCTTATAACCAACATTATATTTCCATGTTGAAGGGTCTTTGTACAGAAAATCGGAGCTGATAGAAAATCTCGTGAAGAAATTTTTTGTACTAGAAGTTACATAAGACGTAAACTCGATTTTGGAAAATGATGAAAAATCGTTTGGGTTAAGAATGTATCCCTTAAATTGATTTGTAACTTCTTCCTATTCTTCACTTCCTTCAAACTCCAGCATAACTTGAGCCACACTTGTCTTAACATCTATTGGAACATTGTCATCAAAAAAGTAGTAGCCTTACTGATTTCTGGATCAATAGCCTGATAATTTAGCAATTGATGCATGAAAAGAAAATCATGATAAGGTGCTTTAATTGCATCTGGTGACACGAACCATGCTCGAACTTACACTCGAGCGAGAAAAGTACATATTCTTCTTAAGGAATTCTTCTCCCTATGAGATAATTTAAATTGATCTTGAAATAAGAATATTTTAAATGCATAGATTGCTTCTGCCATCCATCTAGCACATTCTTTTGAATGCCTCCAAGAAAGATCATTGTTAACTCCAACAATTCTCGATAATCATCTCGCAGTTGTTTATGAGGAGCAAGCTGATCTTCAATAAAATGAATAATGGTAGCACGGACATCATAAGGCACTTCATTTTTATCAGTTACGTAAACATTTTTGTCAATTTTAGGCCAAGTTTCTCTAAATCTTTTGAAAAGTGGCATGTCTGGACCAGTAGTCGCATCCATCAGCAAGTCGAAACAGCTTCTCAAAACTAATTCAAAAATGTGATGACGACAAGGGGGATACAAGAGGTCACGATTGAACAACTTTTCTAGATTTATGCAGGCACCATTTATTCGACCTGTGTTGCTTGCTGTAGTATCACAGCAAAATGCCTGAATTTTGTTAGTTATACTCCATTTCTCAATGGCATGGTAAACAGCAAACGCTTTTTCTTCTCCTGAAGATGTTGGGATTTCAGGCACTGCCAGCAGTTGCTCTTTGCCTTGAAAGGTGACTATTATTGCCAGTCTATCAACCTTTTCTACACCTGTTAGTGCTGAGAGTAACTTTCCATGCCAGTGTAACACTAATTCTTTGCAGTTGTCTAATTTAAATTTGTTCTGGATTTCTGTGTATCTTTCTTCCCTAAATTTTTTTTTTGAGATTTTGCAAAGAATACGATTTATTATTAGCTTTTCAGTATCTTGCCCGAAAGCTTCTGCAGCAGCCATTAATACGAAAACTGCATTTCTATCAGTAATTTTGCACCTATCAAAAACTTCAGAAAGACGGGGAGTAAAAAAATTTAGTGTACCTCGACGGGCTGAAAAAATGGCTGCAGTTGATGCTGTTGGCGATATCTGTTGAACGATGGTAGAACTTTCACTGTCGTCACCACTATCACTAAAGAATTAAGAAGAATTAAAAATTTCTTATCGTCTTCATTTTTCATCTGTTCCAAAGTATCTGAATGAGCTATGTCAAAGAGATTGTCCATTTTTTTTTTATGAAAAGATCTCTTTTGTATTTTTCTTTACCTTAAGTTCTTTTCAAGTTTTTTTTGTAAATTTTCCCATTCGTTATATAATTTAAGTAACTTATCAATGCAGTGATCAATTCTTTTTGAAAGAATTCGTGCTTTTTTCCAAAAGATGGAAACTTCTTGAATCACCAACGCTGCGCTTTCTTTCTTTGTAAGATTTACAACTCTCACATTGTAGAAAAAAACGCTTAAAACATTTCTATTCGAAGGTAGTTTGCCTCCGACGATTTGATTGAAAATATAACCCAAAACAGAGACATAAAAATCTTTTCTAAACTTGAAGAATGAACTATGTGAAGAGGTTGACGCTATTTAAAAGTCTAGGAAATACTTGGTTCGCTAAAATAGTCAAGCCACCTCAAATCAGCAGTTCAGCAGTACAAACTATTATGAAACGAAAACATATTGTTTTTTTGTAAAGCAAAAAACCCTAGGCTATTAAGATAAAATATAACATTTAAAAGTAGAGAAATTATGACTTTTTGATACAAAGTATTTAGAAAGAGTACATTTACAGAAGATTTTACAAAAATAATTGTCAAAAAAATTCTGGCAAAGGGATTTTCCTAAAAATTCACACCGTTTACCTCTCACATGTATTCAACAAAATCGTAAAGTAACAGATCCATTTTTTAAATTTTGTTAAAGAAAATTTGTTAAAACTTGAAAAGGGAGTTTTCAAAATTTTATCAAAAAAATTTCCCATATTCGGTCTCAATGCGCAATAGGTTATAGAGACCAAAAAAAAATTATAGCTTTAATTAATTTCTCAAAATTGAAAAAAATGCCATCAAATTTCATGACATAGTTTTTTTTTGGCACAAAAGTGGTCTGGGGCATTTGCTATTTCTTGGCGATTTTTTATTCGAATTTGAAGTTTTATAGCTTTTTAAAAAGAAAATTTAAAACTGATCCCGAATTATATAACAACTTGTCAGAAAAATTAAATCTTAGATCGAAATTTTCGTAAAATCTGAAAAAAGTCATATTTTCCCCTTATAAAAACACTTGAAATTTTCAGTCACGTTGAGGGACATCTAGGCGTTGGGAGCGAGAGTTTGAACACTTTTTTTTCCTCCATATAATGAACGGCTACCCTATAATAATTATTTATAATTATTTATATACTTCACACAAACTCTTTTTATTCATTGGACTAGTCTTATCTGCATAGTAGCGTACGTTGATCAGTCCTAAAATGTCATGGGTTTTCTTCGACAGGTTTACATTAAAGATCCATGTCACAAATTTCTTACATGGCTTAAAATCTACAATTCATTATATTAGACGTCGCATGACATCTTGATATTAAATAAGTTTGTTAGTTTTTCCCAGTTATTTTCATAGCAAAAAGTATCTCTCTTAAAATAATATCTTTCTTTAAAAGAAATTGCTTAGCTTAAAAAATAAAATAAATTAAACAAAATTTTTGATTTGCCATTTCTTAAAAACGTACATTTTCTTAAAAAGTATCTTTTCTTAAAAAAATATGATACTTTCTTAAAGAGTACATTTTCTTAAAAACAAATCTCTTCTTGAAAGCGTTCCTTCCAACAAATAGTTTTTCTTGCTTTAAAAAATACTTTTTCTTTAAAAAGAATATTTCCTATAAAAAGTGTTTTTGCTTCAAAAAATTAATTTTCTAAAATACAAACATATTCTTTTAAAAAAATTAATTTTCTTTAAAAAATACATGTTGTTAAAAAAAAGTTCCTATTCAAAAAAAGTGACTTTTCTTAAAAACTACCATTTCTTCAAAAAGAACATTTTCTCTATTTTTTTCTAAAAAAATTATTTTTTCTTACCTTTTGGAAAAAAAGCCATAAAATTCATTTTAACAGCCGAGGACGACTGTTTATCAAAGGGGAGGATAGTTAAGGCAATCAATATAACTCTCTACTTTTTGACATTTTCTTTATATTACTTTTTCTTAATTTGATCATGAGTGGCATTATTATTGGTACTACGAGTATTTACATTCATTACATTACTTTATCATTTTATTATTCTCTTGGGAGAGCAATATGAGCCTCTCGAAGTGTTTGATATGATTATTAACTGAGTCCTATTTGATATTTCGTTTGGTAAGATATCCTCATAGTAAGGAGCGTGAATTAAAATAAGAATTTAAATAAAAGGCTATTGTTTAAAGCCAAATAAAACAAACTGAATTAAATGAATTTATTGTTGTTTAAATTATTGTTCAAATAAAATTAACTGAGTTAAATAAATTTTATTATTGTTTTAATTTAAATAAGAAGAGGGCAACATTAATTTATACTATCATCATTGCAATTAAAACCAATATACGAGGACGGATTAATTAGTCCGTGACTTTTAGAATGAAACACATTTTTTTGCAAAAAAAAAAAAAATATTTTTCAACATAATCTCCTTTTAGCTCAATATACTTAGTCCAACCTTGGCCTTCTTCGGAGCCGATTCACCCGGAGAAACCCACTGCTGCTTGGTCTTCAGAGTGTTGTGATGGATCCATGTTTCATCCAAGTTACAAAACGCCGCAAAAACTCATTCGAATTGCGGTTAAACAACTCTAAACAATCCTTTGAAGTTGTCACATGATTACGTTTATGAATGAAATATCTAAAATATTAATGAAAAACAACTATAGAAACCAACTGAAAGACACCTATCTATAAAAATTTAACTAAAAACAAGGCTGTGCCGAATTTTTTGATACCCTCCACCTGCGTCTTAAACTCTATATTACACCCAATGTTGAGTACGGCTACCACTTTTAAGCTTTTGCCGAAATAATAATTTCGAATACCAAAATTCAAATGATTTTTGGCTAAAAAGTATTATTATTAAAAATAAGCTAATTTTAAAATATTTTTATCTGAATTATTTTTTATTTTTATCTGCATTAAATTTAATAAAAAAAAATACATAATAATAACAGGTAAGAAACTAAATATTTAAACTTTTAATGTTTAATTTTTAGTTTTTAATATTTAATTTTTAATTCTTAATTTTTAATTTCTAATTTAACATTTTTAATTTTTAATTTTCAATTTTTAATTTTTAATTTTTAACTTTTAATTTTTAATTTTTAATTTTTAATTTTTAATTTTTAATTTTTAATTTTTAATTTTTAATTTTTAATTTCTAATTTTTAATTTTTAATTTTTAATTTTTAATTTTTAATTTTTAATTTTTAATTTTTAATTTTTAATTTTTAATTTTTAATTTTTAATTTTTCATTTTTAATTTTTAATTTTTAATTTTTAATTTTTAATTTTTAATTTTTAATTTTTAATTTTTAATTTTTAATTTTTAATTTTTAATTTTTAATTTTTAATTTTTAATTTTTAATTTTTAATTTTTAATTTTTAATTTTTAATTTTTAATTTTTAATTTTTAATTTTTAATTTTTAATTTTTAATTTTCAATTTTTAATTTTTAATTTTTAATTTTTAATTTTTAATTTTTAATTTTTAATTTTTAATTTTTAATTTTTAATTTTTAATTTTTAATTTTTAATTTTTAATTTTTAGTTTGTAATTTTTAATTTTTAATTTTTACATTTTTCAGTTTTCAATTTTCATTTTCATTTTTCAGTGTTAATTTTCCATTTTTCAATTTTCATTTTACATGTTTCAATTACCAGTTTCCATTTTTCATATTTCATTTTCCATTTTCCATTTTTAATTTTCAATTTTAAATTTTCAATATTCATTTTCCACTTTCCACTTTTAATTTTTCAAGTTTTTATTTTCCATTTTTCATTTTTCATTTTTAATATTTCAATTTCAATTTTCATTTTCCATTTTTCATTTTTCAATTTTCATTTTCAATTTTTCATTTTCCATTTTTAGTTTTTCATTTTTCAATTTTCATTTTTCATTTTTCAATTTTCAGTTTTTATTTTCCATTTTCCATTTTTCATTTTTCATTTATCATTTTCCATTATTTGTTTTCCATTTTCCGTTTTTCACTTTTCAATTTTATTTTCCATTTCCATTTTTAATTTTTAATTTTTCAATTTTCATTTTCCATTTTTCATTTTTCAATTTTCAATTTTCAATTTTCATTTTCCTTTTCCATTCTTCATTTTTCAATTTTCCATTTTCCAGTTCTCATTTTCCATTTTGCATCTTCCATTTTCCATTTTTTGATTTTCATTTTCCATTTTCCATTTTTAATTTTTCAATTTTCCTTTTCCATTTTCCAATTTTCATTTTCCATTTTGCATTTCCCATTCTTCAATTTTCATTTTCCATTTACCATTTTCCATTTTGCGTTTTCCATTTTCAATTTTTCATTTTTCAATTTTCATTTTCCATTTTCCATTTTTAATTTTTCAATTTTAATTTCCATTTTTCAATTTTCATTTTCCATTTTCCATTGTTCATTTTCCATTTTTCATTTTTCAATTTTCATTTTCATTTTCCATTTTTCAATTTTAATTTTCCATTTTCCATTTATCATTTTTAATTTTTCAATTTTCAATTTCAATTTTCCATTAGTCATTTTTCATTTTTCAATTTTCATTTTTCAATTTTCATTTTCCAATTTTCAATTTCCATTTATAATTTTTAAATTTTCAATTTCCATTTTCCATTAGTCATTTTTCATTTTTCAATTTTCATTTTCCAATTTTCAATTTCATTGTCCATTTTCCATTTTTCATTTTCTATTTTCCATTTTTCATTTTTTCTTTTTCCATTTTTCAATTTTCTTTTTCATTTTCCATTTTTTCATTTTCTATTCTCCATTTTTCATTTTCTATTTAACATTTTTCATTTTCCATTTTCCATTCTCCATTCTCCATTTTCCATTTTCATTTTCCATTTTTCATTTTCCATTTTCCATTTTTCATTTTTTTTCAATTTCATTTTTTCTTTCATATTGGCGATTTTTTTTTATTATAACGTGATAACGATAAAAAAAATATGTGGCAATACTACTAACATGAGCTATGTTATTGTGTTCTTGGTATTGTTAATATATGTATAATATAGAGTCTAGAGTCTAGACCAAGGTTCAGAAAATACACACATGAAACACACAATGTTCTTTTCATATCAATTATGTGCGTTTCTAAATTTTCTACGGTGCCCAACACAATCATGACTGGTTCGTTTTAATATTTCGTTATTTACACGAACATTTTTGTAGCACATACTTTTTGTTTTAATCACACATAAAGCACACATTTTTGAGTGTTGCTTTATTTGAAGTTCATGTTCAGGTACGTGTAGTGGAAAAAAAACACAGAACATGTCCAATAAACAGGTTCGAGTTCAGTTATATTTTAAGTCGTGTTGTGGCTCGTGTAGTAAGAAAAGACACAACATGTACAATAAACAGGTTCGAGTTCAGTTATATTTTAAGTCGTGTTTACGCGACTTCCTAAAAATTTATCTATAGTCACAACAAGACTATAGGCCAAGTTTTAGATCAATTGGATGAGGGGACATGGGGTTGCCCCATGCCGACAGACAGACAGACAGGGAGACATACAGATAGACATAGAGTAAGAGTTAAAAGAAAGAGTTTAAAAATAACTCCGTTGTGCTATATCTTAAAAACGCCGCTCCAGTACTTTTGCGATGATTTTTGTTAGTTGTTATCATGTTTAATATTCTTCGCACTTGGCGTGTTGTAGAATGCTCTTTTCTAAATCCGAATTGTCCTTTGCTCAAAATATTATTTGTTTCCGTGTATTCGTTTAGTCTGTTCAAAATAATTGTTTCGGGAGATTTTTCTCCATTCCTTGTTTCTGTATTGGAATTACCTTAGCCGTTTTAAATTTCTTAGGAAAGTATCTACTTCTTAGGCACCAATTAAAGATATTAGCCAGAGTAGTTACAAATAAATTGGTAATATTTTTAAGAACTATAAATTTGTTCCCATCAATTCCTGGAGCTTTTGAATTATTTTGTATATTGATAAGATATTTAACTTCTTCCACAGTAGTTAACTCTTTATTCACATATTTATTAACTTCTTGTGCGTCCAACCATTCAATATGTTTCAGTACCATTCGATCAGCAGCAGATGTTAGATTTTATGCAATTTGGTGAGAGCTTTCGAAAACATCTGCTATAACGTTGGCTTTAATTTCATTATTATGAACTTCAGCGCCATCTATTAGCAAACTACCAACAACTGCTTTGTACCCTCTAATTGCTTTATTCTGCTTTGAGACCTTTTTGCTACCTGGTGGCAACCTTTTGATAAATGTATTCCAATTATTATTTCTGTCAATCGATATGTGAGTGTTAATTAATGAATTCAGCTCTTTTCAGATACGATAATAAAAATGATCTTTATAAACCATTGTTAGATCTTTGCAATTTACGTCTATACCTGTTACATTATCTAATCTATATATTAATACTTGAAGGTAAATTTTTAGTTCCCTTTTTAAGCAATATGCGGGTACGGAGGAGTGTAAAAATTGGCATAGTTATAGTTCATATGGAGGAGAAACTTAGAATGATAAAATTTATGTTTAATCTGTCTTAAAAATATATTAAATTAAATAAAATAAAATATTTTTAATAATTCGTTACACCCTGTTAATGCGAATATTTTTAATTATATATCAGACGATCTGTGTCGAATTGTGAATTGCTAAAATTGATTAACATACCTTTAGGCTCATTTAAATATAAATGATTAAAAAAACATATTTCCTAGAATTTGGACTCGAATTTCGAGTACTGGGCTATACTAGTAGGATTTAATATAAGTTGAGAGAGTTTTTTTCTTCAAAAGTTGTTTCTCTTTAACTGGAATCTTTTTGCAAGCCTTTTCAATGATGTGAGTAATTTTTGTTAAAATTTGTTCAATGTTTGTTTCGGTAATATTTACAGTTGGTAAATTATTTCTTTGTAGCTCATTGTCTACCCATTCATTGCCTGATAAAACTCCCATGGGCCATATTATACAGCGGGACTAATGCAGTTCTTTCAATAATAGAACCATAGATTTGGCATATAACCGGAACGTGATCTGACTTCAACAATCCGGGATGAGCTTGAAGATGTGAGATATTCAAACTCCAGTTTGTGAGTAGAAAGTCGACAACTACAGGCTGCGTAGATGTTGAACGCTGTCTAAAGCGTGTGAAGGTATTTAAGGAGTAAATGTAGTAATTGGAGTTTAACTGGTGTCGTAAAGCTTTCTTCTGGCTGTGTTATTATCAAAGCTATTCCAGCTGACGTGGTGCGCAGTAAAGTCGCCAAATATTTTTAATTGACACCTCCGCCATGTGTTATACCAGCTTGTCTGTAAATTTTGTAATTTGACTTTTTAACTTTATGATTGTGCTTAAAGAAAGTTTCATTAATAAAATCGACATCAATTTGTTTTTGGTGTAGAGCATGATCTAATTGATAGCTGACAGTTGAGTTTGTTATACCTTGGGCATTCCGGTGCATAACATTGAGACATTGTATTGTTTTTATACCCTACACTCCAGTGTGCAGAGGGTATATATAAGTTTGTCATTCCGTTTGTAATAATTAGAAAAAAAAATTTGGACCCCATAAAATATATATATTTGTGATCCTTATAACAACCGGAGTTGATATAGCGATGTCCGTCTGTCCGTCTGTCCGTCTGTGGAAATCACGATGACGGCATCAATCGGGCAGCTAGGGTGCTCGTTGGCATAAAAAATGATTCATTAACATCCTGGAAAGTTTGCTATTTAAAATCGTCCAAATCGGTCGATTAGGGCCCGAGATTTGAATGAAGAACTAAAAAAAGTCTTGAAAAAATATAATTTTCTATGTTGTTCTTGTCACGATCACGCCCTCAATAGGATAGCTAGGGTGATAATTTTTAGTGAGAATGATTCACCAAATTCATGGGAAGATTTCTACTTCAAAAATCATTAAAATCGGTGGAACAGGTCCAGGTAAATCTATGAAAAATTAAAAAAAAAAAATTAAAAACATGATGTTTCCATAGTGTTCCTGTTGTTATTCTAAATGTTGCATTGTTGTCATAGCTGGACTTGTTGTTTTTGTGGTCGTTGTGGTAATAATATAATAAAAACAAACCCTTTGTACATTTTTTTTGTGAACTCTGGTAGAAAATTTTAAAAGTTTCCATTGTTTTGGCATCACTAAAAAAATTTGTTAGATCATTTCTGTCATTGCCACGAGCCTGCATGCAAAATTTCAGATCGATTGGCTCACGGGAAAGGGGCTAAAAATCGATCCAAAATTTTGTCGACAAGCAGACACTACCAGTTAATATAAAGGCAGTAAATAAAGGGAGTAAAAGTTCACCAATAATTTAAAAAACAAATTTTTATGTATTAATTTATTTAAAGAAAAAAATAATTAAATGAAATAGTAATAATAATAAAAAAAAATAATATACAATACAAAAAAAGAGAATATATAAATAAAATAAAATAAAGATAAATGCATTCATAGCATTATAATACATATAAAAGGTCAATGTTTTCTAACCGTAACCGTAACGAGTCAGTTGTTTTTTTTTACATGAAAATCATTTAAAACAGTTACCGAACGTAACCGG
Source organism: Cordilura impudica (assembly GCA_963682025.1). NCBI lineage: Eukaryota > Metazoa > Arthropoda > Insecta > Diptera > Scathophagidae > Cordilura > Cordilura impudica. The sequence goes on from OY821518.1 coordinate 200,315,101, forward strand.
AACGTCCCAATACTTTTCATGTGAAAAAAAGGCTGACACGTTACGTAACAGTTACATGTCGCTAACTTGTTCTTTACACAGGCTACTGCTTTTGCAGCCAACTTCAAGTCTATTTATATAGTTTCGTAAGCATAACTGATAAAATTGTTTCTATTATTTATTGCTGTAAGTAATAAATTATAAATATACTGAATTTGCAAACTAAAATGGATACATATATTGGAGGTGCTTTAATACAAAAGAGTTAACGAAACAAAATCAAAAAAAAAACAACTCTACAACATCAACAATGGCAGTCATATGTTCTTCAAATAGAAAAAAAAACTGCAAGTGTGTTTTGTTGGCTACAAAACAAAAATAGTGTTGACAATATAACAAAATATGTAAAAGAAGTTAGTGCTATGAAATATTTTATTTTGTTAAAAAAAAAAAATCGCAAAATGAAAGGCTATAATTCCATTAATAATCAAAAGGCGTTAAACTAATTTATTTATTTTTACGTTGTACTAATGCATTTTAAATAAGTAAAAGTAATTGTATATTTAAATAAAAATGCATTTGTATTATATGTTGCTGTCGTATTCAGAAAAATCAAGTAGCTGACTATACGACTACAAATGCTGCTGCCAGCAGTCGTCTATGTGTTTCATTCATGATGTTGCATTTTTTTGCGAGCAATACTTACATATATTCTAAATAAAGAAATAATAGTTCTTTTCATACTGCGAAATCTATACAAATATATGTACAAATACTATATGTCAAATTTCAAATTTGCAATAATTGATACATTTTTGAAAGAAAATTGTATAATATGAAATGTCTTTAATTTATTTCATAGAAAACAATTTTTTGAGGTGCGTGGATTTTCTATATTTACTGTTTTACTATTTTCGTAATGAGGTTAAATGAGTTAAAAAGAATTTAAAATATTTGAAAATATTAGGTGAGGATCCTCAAGATGTAATATACGATCGGTCTAAAACTTTTCACTTAGAGCCACAGTTAAATTCGAAACAACAAAAACCCATATATTTTGTGCATAAAGTTTAACATTAAATGTGCTTTTCTAAAATGTCTATATATTTTTTCTCATTCATTTCTGACCATCTTCAATGTAAATTTACCGAAGTTTTTTTTATTGCAATATGTATATAAAACTTAAAAATTTAATATTTTTTATTGTGTATTAACTTATTATTCTGCGATTTTCATTACATCACAAAATGTTACAAATTGGCACTACTGTTTCAAAAACAGAAAACTTCTAAATCAGTTGAAAACATTGATCTGTAAAACTGTGTGTGAAATTGTGTCAAATAAAATTACAAATATTAATAAATATAGTAATACATATATATATATATTATTAATTTTGTTAAGAATTAGCACAAAATTGATTTTGCATTTCATTTATAAATAATTCTGCCATATTTTGTTAAAGGGAAAATCCATTTTTGTTATATTAAAAAAAAACAGACTTGCATTTAATTTTTCCGTGACTGCCTCAATAATTGCGTAGATGCCACCACAATATTTTTTCTAATTAAAACAGTTGATCTGTAAAACTGTGTGTGAAATTGTGTCAAATAAAATTACAAATATTAATAAATATAATAATACATATACAGTGGGGAGTTTTAATGAGTACATGTTAGTACTTACCATCGTTTACAATGCATAACTTTTTAAATAATAGTGCAAATCAAATAATTTTTTTTTTGTTTTATTCTTTATTGTCTTCTTAATTGATAGAGGTATAACACTTGACCAAACAATAACAATTACTTAAACAAAATTTATCGAAAGAGAAAAAAACGGTATGTACTCATTTATGCACTTTTATAATATTAAGATATTTGTTGTAATTTACAGTTACTTTTCAAAGTTTTTGTTGTGTTACTGATCTGTTATTTGGATTTCATGATGAAAATAAAATATATAAAGAATTATTGAGTTATTGATAACGTCAAGCTCGTCGGAATAACACAATATAATAAATAATAATTATAAAATTTTTTAATAACAAAAAAATGAGGAAACTCGCAAAATCTATTGAGGATGATATTGTCTCTATGACACAAAATGGTTGTTCTTCAAGGGAAATAGCTAAACAGAAACAATTAAGTCAGTCGGTTATCATAAGAGTACAAAAAAGGAATAATGTCCACAATAAAACACCGATTCGTGGTCGCAGGAAGTTAATTTCTGATGCAGAGGCACGTCTGATGATAACCAGAATGCGGAAAAATAAAAACCTAACTCCAAAGGAAGCTGCATTGGATGTTGGAAAGAATGTTAGTCGTTGGGCTGCAAGAAATGCGCTTCACAGAATTGGATTTATTTCTGCAGTCAAGAAAAAAAACCAGCTTTGTCCGATAAAAATGTAAAGGCCCGTTTGAAGTTCGCCAGAAAGCACAAGGATTGGTCACCAGAAAATTGGAAGCGTGTTATCTGGTCGGACGAATCCAAATTTAATCGCTTTCAGTCGGACGGAAAACAATACTGCTGGCGTCGACCACATGAATCTATTAAAGGACACCATGTAAAAGAAACAGTTAAACATGGTGGCGGCAACATAATGGTATGGGGTTGCTTTACATGGTGGCACGTTGGTCCGTTGCAAAAAATTGAGGGAATAATGAAGAAGGAAGATTATTTAAAAATTCTCCAGACCCATCTTCCAGATTTTGTAGAGAGGAGCGCCTATCCTGAAGAAGAAGTAATTTTTCAACAGGATGGCGACCCTAAGCACACATCCAAAATAGTGACGGAATGGCTCTCTGGACAAAAATTTGAGTTGATGAAGTGGCCAGCTCAAAGTCCCGACCTCAATCCGATTGAGAATTTGTGGTCAATCGTGAAAAGACGGATGGGACAGTATTCAAGAGCACCAAAAAATTTAGACGAACTTTGGGGCAGGGTTGAAACAGAATGGCGAAGTATTCCAAACGAAATTATTCAAAACTTGGTTGAGAGTATGCCAAGAAGATGTAAAGCTGTTTTAAAGAACAAAGGGCTTTGGACCAAATATTAAAAGTAACTGTAAATTACAACAAATATCTTAATATTATAAAAGTGTATAAATGAGTACATACCGTTTTTTTCTCTTTCGATAAATTTTGTTTAAGTAATTGTTATTGTTTGGCCAAGTGTTATACCTCTATCAATTAAGAAGACAATAAAGAATAAAACAAAAAAAAAATTATTTGATTTGCACTATTATTTAAAAAGTTATGCATTGTAAACGATGGTAAGTACTAACATGTACTCATTAAAACTCCCCACTGTATATATTTTATTAATTTTGTTAAGAATTAGCACAAAATTGATTTTCCATTTTGCATTTCATTTATAAAGAATTCTGCCATATTTTGTTAAAGGGAAAATCCATTTTTGTTATATTAAAAAAAACAGACTTGCATTTAATTTTTCCGTGACTGCCTCAATAATTGCGTAGATGCCACCACAATATTTTTTCTAATTAAATATTAACCAATATCTAACTAGAATTATGATTTATTCTGACTGAAAAGTTCCAATTAAAAGTTATTCATCCCAATTATGAATATTCTCAAGGAATTTCTTTCTCACGGAAAATACATTTCTCGAGAAAAAAATTCCTCCAATTATAAATTCCGCGTGAACAAAAAATGATTAACTGGCATCATCGAATTTCGAAGCCACTTGCTTTGCTTATTGACAGTTTATTTTCTATTTTTTGTGTGTGTGCAAACGACCCTACAATAAATGTCCAAATAAACATTTTTGTTTGCTATCAACTTGAGGTGCATTTGAGATCAAATACATTTCTCAAATCTCCAACGTTAATTCTCAAATGCCCTCAATAGTTCGAATATAGTCTTCTCAACTTAAAAGGCACATTTTTTATATGGCGATTTTCATAGTTATCAAATTGAGAAATTTGTGATTCTCAACTTGATAGCAAAGAAATATTTCCAATCGGTATCAAATGGAAGGTACGGAATTGCCATATTAAAAAATATTATACTAATTTTAGAAATGAAAACAATGTACTTTTTTTAATGTTTCAATTTAATTTCATTATATATTTAACATTACTATGTACATATTTAACATTAAATGTACATATTATGTAAATTTTTTAAAATCTAGAATTAAAAATAAATGAATTAATTAGTTGTACATTTTTTGAAAAATTCGACAAAAAGCAGAAATAATTAAAAATATATCAATGATTTATTTGTACTTTTTTGCCATTTTTTAATTTAATTTATTATTTATGACATATTTAAATAATATCTCAGACTTAACACAAATCGTATTCAAGTTGAAAAAATGTTTGGTCTCAAGTGGAGAAAAGTTTTGGATATCCAATTGAGAGTAAAAATGTTTCTCAAAGATTGGAAAAAATGTTAAATCTCAACTTGATGTCAAGTTGAAAGCAAACAAGGAGAAAAATTGTTCAACCCAAGTTGAGAATTACATTTGACATCAATTTAAGAACTTAACTTTTCTCCAACATTGGAAAATAATATTTCAATGCATACTGGGGAATGACCGAAACTAACACATAAACAGTTTTTTCCTATTTGAAAAACATATGACTGTCATTGTTGCTGTTGTAGAGTTGTTATACCCTCCACTCCAGTGTGCAGAGGGTATATGTAAGTTTGTCATTCCGTTTGTAATAATTAGAAAAAAAATTTTGGACCCCATAAAATTTATATATTTGTGATCCTTATAACAACCGGAGTTGATATAGCGATGTCCGTCTGTCCGTCTGTGGAAATCACGATGACGGCATCAATCCGGCAGCTAGGGTACTCGTTGACATAAAAATGATTCACTAACATCCTGAGAAGTTTGCTATTTAAAATCGTCCAAATCGGTCGATTAGGGCCCGAGATTTGAATGAAGAACTAAAAAGTCTTGAAAAAAAAATAATTTTCTATGTTGTTCTTGTCACGATCACGCCCTCAGTAGTGCAGCTACAGTGATCATTTTTAGTGAGAATGATTCACCAAATTCATTGAAAGATTTCTACTTCAAAAATCATTAAAATCGGTGGAACAGGTCCAGGGAAATCTCTGAAAAATTAAAAAAAAAATGAAAAACATGATATTTCTATATTGTTCTTGTTGTTATTCTAAATGTTGCATTGTTTTCATAGCTGGACTTGTTGTTTTTGTGGTCGTTATGATAATAATATAACAAAAACAAACCCTTTGTACATTTTTTTATCAACTCTGGTAGAAAAATTTAAAAGTTTCCAATGTTTTGGCATCACTAAAAAAATATGTTAGATCATTTCTGTCATTGCCACAAGCCTGCCTGCAAAATTTCAGATCGATTGGGTCACGGGAAAGTGGTTAAAATCGATCCAAAATTTTTTCGACAAGCAGACACTACGAGTTAATATAAAGGGAGTAAAAATTCACCAACATCTAAAGCAAATAATGCTAAAATACCTAGTTGTTAATAAAAAAAACAATTGGGCAATTCACAATGGGTAATGTATCGTTGTATCTCTTGTATCGTGTATCACTTTACAATAGTGTAAAATTGTTGTTGGTAATTTTCACTGAAAAATCTGATACACGATCCAACTTCATTTGCTATGTTTAGTAAATGTTGTATATTGTATCATAACATATCAGTTCCAAGTGAATACCAGTTTTTATGAAAAAGAAAAAACAAATACATAGAATATTATCAGCATAAATATTTGTAAAATAAAATATGGCAAATAATGCAAATAACGCAAATACATCGATAAGTTTATTTATATAAAAATTAATGTTTATATTTTTAGTATGTATTTTCTCTTTCAGTACCAACCAAAACATTTAACATTTTTTTTTTCATTATAAAATAAAATGCAAGAGGTACGTAACTAAAACTCCAGGGTATATCTCACGACCAAAAAGCAAACACTGACAAGTGTTTTCTCTTATACAAAATAGCAGAAGCGACGAAGCGATCTTTCCTCGTTGGATCGAAAATTACTAAAGAAAGCGTTTTACAATATGAAAATACAACTGAGTGTTCACAACAAATGATTGTATTGTGTATTTCAATACAACATACAATATACAACACCTGTTGTGAATTGCCCAAATGTAAATTTAGCAAAAAAATTTATGTATTAATTTATTTAAAGAGAAAAACACAAAAATAACGTTTGATGTTGTATTTTTTGTGTGTAATATTCAAATATACATACATACACATATTAAATAATACAAATAATGTACATATATTATATATATGTATGTATGTATATTCATAGTAACTGCATGTAAGAAATAAATCGGTTATTTTATTTACATAAAATTCTGCAGTATTTTGTTGTGGGGAAAATACATTTCTTTTGTATTAACAGAGTGTATTTTGCTCAGCGTGACTATGCCACAGTAGATGCCGCCATAATTTTTGTTTGTTCTAATTAGCTTTGCAATAGTTATTTCTATTTTAACATGAATGTTAATATTTTCAACTAGATATCATACAGAACAATGTTAAGAGTATACACGGGTTGGTCTTTTATTTCATACGTTTTTTCATTATTCTTTTACAAATATGAACATAAGTTTGGCATATTACCCACCAATCTCACATCACACTGCAAGTTCGAAAAACTCAATACACTCACATTTTTTTTTACTAATACACACACATTTTCCGCAGTGGTCACACTAATGGCACCAAATTTTTCGTGCGAATAGTGGCAGACACTAACGATGATTAATGTTACCCTGTTATAAATTTAATGCAAATTTACTGGATTCTGTAAAATTGTAATTAAAGTTTTAACTTGTTAAATCTATTATAATGATTTATTTTTTGAAATGCGCATACAAAAACGCAAGTTTGTTAATTATAGAGCATAAATATTATTAACTATTATTAAAATAATACTAATAATAATAAATGTAAACATTTTCCCTCAAACATGTGCCTGTATAATAAACTTGGTAACTCTACTTAAAATAAAATAAGAGAGAGAAGTATACAAATTTTTTCAAGTTTACGCTTCGACAACATTTTAAAAATGAGATTGCAGTCAGATGTTTGAGCATAAAATTTAATGGCGATGGATTCGACTAATTCGAACAATTTTTCGTTGATAATACGTACACAACGATTTTACAATTTCAGTGTGATGTGAGATTGGGGGGTTAACTTTTTGTTGTCTTTACAAAATAGAGTTACCGAGTTCGTCAATGAGTTTTTTGCTTACAAAACAGTTCTACATAGTTATATAGAATTATTATTCTGCTTTACCTATAAAATATCTGATTGCGGTTACATCTAATTTTTAAAAATTGTTTATTATTAATAAAGCATTATTATTCACATAAATACAAAATTTCACTTTTTAAATTTTCCATTCAAATTTAAGAAAATATCAATTATAATAAAAACTGAAAATAAAATTTCCAATTATAAATTAGAAAATAATAATTTTAAATAATAATTTTAAATTTAGAAATATCTTTACATTTAAAAATGTTTACATTTAAAAAAAATATTGCTAACATAAACATTGTTACATAAGTAAACGTAATTTTATGAGAATGTTATTTTTTATATATAAATTTTCACAATTTTTTTTGGATGAAAATTTGAAGTTTTTCAGAAAATAAAGATAACATTAAATTATTTTATTTAAAATGTTTGGGACTTTTCGTTTTTTGCGTTTTTCATCCCTAATTTGATTATTTATTATTATAAATTTATTCTCTATGTTTTCAAAATATGGCAATATTTTAAAAAAAAGTTGAGAGAGCTTTTTTTTTGGTTATTATTTTGTTACGCCATCCGACCTATATGGCCACAATGAAGAAATATTTGGCCAGTTAAAAGAAACTATACAGCCATCTCCAATTAGCACGATTTAATGCATATAGCCACTCTACACAACCATTACCTTTGCAATGGAGGTTAGGGCGAGCTATTTAATTAGCAAAAACTAAATTAAACGAGAAGTTATGTCATATAACCGGAAACGCATGCATATAGGTATATAACCAAAATGCATGCCGATCAGCAACCACGATGACCAAAAAGCAAACACCGAAATAAATCCGAAATAATAGAAAAGAAAACCAACCCAAAGAATTTGCTGAAATAATTTGGTATTAAGTTTAACAAATTGTTTACTTTTTCATTTACATTTATTATCAAGACTCAAACCGAGGTGGAGGGTATCAAAGATTCGGCACAGCCGAATTTAACACTCTTACTTGTTTGTTTATATAACATGTTTAAGCATATTTCCCAAAACTTAGAACTTATCGTATTTATTTCTGCATTTTTCTAATGCATCGATGGCATTAAGGAATATCTATACATATAAAATATAATGTAAGTATATTTGTATTTTATAGACTCTGAAACTACCCAACCTGATTTGACCCAAACTGGTTTCATTAGAAAGGTAATAGTCCAGATTAGGTTTAAGGCTTTTTGTATTTCAAGTGGGCGTGGTCCCTCCCACATAAATTGAATAACATCATATATCTTGACTATTGTGATAGCAAGAGTTTTGAAACATTGCAATAGTACATATGTTACTGATGTGAGTAATCAGGACTAAAATAGCCGAGATCGTACAAGTGAGCGTGGCAGCTCCCATACAAAATAAATATTCAATATCAAATATCTAGAGTTATATAGTAGTTAGAGCCTTCAAGCTTTGTATCAGTTCATAAATTGTTAATATTAGCAGTCGAAGTAAAACAAGTAAGAGTGTTAAATTCGGCTGTGCCGAATCTTTGATACCCTCCACCTCGGTTTGTGGCAATACTATTAACATAGCTCATGGTAGTTGTGTTCTTGTTATTGTTAATATGTATGTATCACATTTTTTTTGTGGCTTTTTTTATGTTGTTGTATGTTCAACCACTAAACTATTACAAGAAAACACTAGGTTTCATGTTTTTTTTAGAGGTATCTATAAACTTTTGTTCATTTCTCGGCGCAGAGGCTCCCGATTTACTCCGATTTCAATACCAACCTGGTGGGAATTATGGCAAATAATTTTTTCGTAACCTGACCTAAGTAAATGCTTTTTTTTTTGAATGAGCGTGATTTCAACAGACACACGGACAGACGGACAGACGGACAGACGGACAGACGGACATCGCTATATCGACTCGAGCTGTGATAAGGATCAAGAATATATATACTTTATTGGGTCGGAAATTAGTTTTTCGATGCGTTACAAACGGAATGACAAACCTATATATACCCTCTGCCACTGAGATGTGGAGGGTATAAAAATATTGTGGTGGCATCTACGCAATTATTGAGGCAGTCACGGAAAAATTAAATGCAAGTCTGTTTTTTTTAATATAACAAAAATGGATTTTCCCTTTAACAAAATATGGCAGAATTCTTTAAAAATTAAATGCAAAATGGAAAATCAATTTTGTGCTAATTCTTAACAAAATTAATAAAATATATATATATATGTATTATTATATTTATTAATATTTGTAATTTGATTTGACACAATTTCACACACAGTTTTACAGATCAACTGTTTTCAACTGATTTAGAAGTTTTCTGTTTTTGAAACAGTAGTGCCAATTTGTAACATTTTGTGATGTAATGAAAATCGCAGAATAATAAGTTAATACACAATAAAAAATATTAAATTTTTAAGTTTTATATACATATTGCAATAAAAAAAACTTTGGTAAATTTACATTGAAGATGGTCAGAAATGAATGAGAAAAAATATATAGACATTTTAGAAAAGCACATTTAATGTTAAACTTTGTGCACAAAATATATGGGTTTTTGTTGTTTCGAATTTAACTGTGGCTCTAAGTGAAAAGTTTTAGACCGACCGTATATTACATCTTGAGGATCCTCACCTAATATTTTCAAATATTTTAAATTCTTTTTAACTCATTTAACCTCATTACGAAAATAGTAAAACAGTAAATATGGAAAATCCACGCACCTCAAAAAATTGTTTTCTATGAAATAAATTAAAGACATTTCATATTATACAATTTTCTTTCAAAAATGTATCAATTATTGCAAATTTGAAATTTGACATATAGTATTTGTACATATATTTGTATAGATTTCGCAGTATGAAAAGAACTATTATTTCTTTATTTAGAATATATGTAAGTATTGCTCGCAAAAAAATGCAACATCATGAATGAAACACGTAGACGACTGCTAGCAGCAGCATTTGTAGTCGTATAGTCAGCTACTTGATTTTTCTGAATACGACAGCAACATATAATACAAATGCATTTTTATTTAAATATACAATTACTTTTACTTATTTAAAATGCATTAGTACAACGTAAAAATAAATAAATTAGTTTAACGCCTTTTGATTATTAATGGAATTATAGCCTTTCATTTTGCGATTTTTTTTTTTAAACAAAATAAAATATTTCATAGCACTAACTTCTTTTACATATTTTGTTATATTGTCAACACTATTTTTGTTTTGTAGCCAACAAAACACACTTGCAGTTTTTTTTTTCTATTTGAAGAACATATGACTGCCATTGTTGATGTTGTAGAGTTGTTTTTTTTTTTGATTTTGTTTCGTTAACTCTTTTGTATTAAAGCACCTCCAATATATGTATCCATTTTAGTTTGCAAATTCAGTATATTTATAATTTATTACTTACAGCAAAAAATAATAGAAACAATTTTATCAGTTATGCTTACGAAACTATATAAATAGACTTGAAGTTGGCTGCAAAAGCAGTAGCCTGTGTAAAGAACAAGTTAGCGACATGTAACTGTTACGTAACGTGTCAGCCTTTTTTTCACATGAAAAGTATTGGGACGTTCCGGTTACGTTCGGTAACTGTTTTAAATGATTTTCATGTAAAAAAAAACAACTGACTCGTTACGGTTACGGTTAGAAAACATTGACCTTTTATATGTATTATAATGCTATGAATGCATTTATCTTTATTTTATTTTATTTATATATTCTTTTTTTTTGTATTGTATATTATTTTTTTTTATTATTACTATTTCATTTAATTATTTTTTTCTTTAAATAAATTAACACATAAAAATTTGTTTTTTAAATTATTGGTGAACTTTTACTCCCTTTATTTACTGCCTTTATATTAACTGGTAGTGTCTGCTTGTCGACAAAATTTTGGATCGATTTTTAGCCCCTTTCCCGTGAGCCAATCGATCTGAAATTTTGCATGCAGGCTCGTGGCAATGACAGAAATGATCTAACAAATTTTTTTAGTGATGCCAAAACAATGGAAACTTTTAAAATTTTCTACCAGAGTTCACAAAAAAATGTACAAAGGGTTTGTTTTTATTATATTATTACCACAACGACCACAAAAACAACAAGTCCAGCTATGACAACAATGCAACATTTAGAATAACAACAGGAACAATATGGAAACATCATGTTTTTCATTTTTTTTTTTAATTTTTCATAGATTTACCTGGACCTGTTCCACCAATTTTAATGATTTTTGAAGTAGAAATCTTCCCATGAATTTGGTGAATCATTCTCACTAAAAATTATCACCCTAGCTATCCTATTGAGGGCGTGATCGTGACAAGAACAACATAGAAAATTATATTTTTTCAAGACTTTTTTTAGTTCTTCATTCAAATCTCGGGCCCTAATCGACCGATTTGGACGATTTTAAATAGCAAACTTTTCAGGATGTTAATGAATCATTTTTTATGCCAACGAGCACCCTAGCTGCCCGATTGATGCCGTCATCGTGATTTCCACAGACGGACAGACGGACAGACGGACATCGCTATATCAACTCCGGTTGTTATAAGGATCACAAATATATATATTTTATGGGGTCCAAATTTTTTTTTCTAATTATTACAAACGGAATGACAAACTTATATATACCCTCTGCACACTGGAGTGGAGGGTATAAAAATATTGTGGTGGCATCTACGCAATTATTGAGGCAGTCACGGAAAAATTAAATGCAAGTCTGTTTTTTTTAATATAACAAAAATGGATTTTCCCTTTAACAAAATATGGCAGAATTCTTTAAAAATGAAATGCAAAATGGAAAATCAATTTTGTGCTAATTCTTAACAAAATTAATAATATATATATATATATGTATTATTATATTTATTAATATTTGTAATTTTATTTGACACAATTTCACACACAGTTTTACAGATCAACTGTTTTCAACTGATTTAGAAGTTTTCTGTTTTTGAAACAGTAGTGCCAATTTGTAACATTTTGTGATGTAATGAAAATCGCAGAATAATAAGTTAATACACAATAAAAAATATTAAATTTTTAAGTTTTATATACATATTGCAATAAAAAAAACTTTGGTAAATTTACATTGAAGATGGTCAGAAATGAATGAGAAAAAATATATAGACATTTTAGAAAAGCACATTTAATGTTAAACTTTATGCACAAAATATATGGGTTTTTGTTGTTTCGAATTTAACTGTGGCTCTAAGTGAAAAGTTTTAGACCGATCGTATATTACATCTTGAGGATCCTCACCTAATATTTTCAAATATTTTAAATTCTTTTTAACTCATTTAACCTCATTACGAAAATAGTAAAACAGTAAATATAGAAAATCCACGCACCTCAAAAAATTGTTTTCTATGAAATAAATTAAAGACATTTCATATTATACAATTTTCTTTCAAAAATGTATCAATTATTGCAAATTTGAAATTTGACATATAGTATTTGTACATATATTTGTATAGATTTCGCAGTATGAAAAGAACTATTATTTCTTTATTTAGAATATATGTAAGTATTGCTCGCAAAAAAATGCAACATCATGAATGAAACACATAGACGACTGCTGGCAGCAGCATTTGTAGTCGTATAGTCAGCTACTTGATTTTTCTGAATACGACAGCAACATATAATACAAATGCATTTTTATTTAAATATACAATTACTTTTACTTATTTAAAATGCATTAGTACAATGTAAAAATAAATAAATTAGTTTAACGCCTTTTGATTATTAATGGAATTATAGCCTTTCATTTTGCGATTTTTTGTTTAAACAAAATAAAATATTTCATAGCACTAACTTCTTTTACATATTTTGTTATATTGTCAACACTATTTTTGTTTTGTAGCCAACAAAACACACTTGCAGTTTTTTTTTTCTATTTGAAGAACATATGACTGCCATTGTTGATGTTGTAGAGTTGTTTTTTTTTTGATTTTGTTTCGTTAACTCTTTTGTATTAAAGCACCTCCAATATATGTATCCATTTTAGTTTGCAAATTCAGTATATTTATAATTTATTACTTACAGCAAAAAATAATAGAAACAATTTTATCAGTTATGCTTACGAAACTATATAAATAGACTTGAAGTTGGCTGCAAAAGCAGTAGCCTGTGTAAAGAACAAGTTAGCGACATGTAACTGTTACGTAACGTGTCAGCCTTTTTTTCACATGAAAAGTATTGGGACGTTCCGGTTACGTTCGGTAACTGTTTTAAATGATTTTCATGTAAAAAAAAACAACTGACTCGTTACGGTTACGGTTAGAAAACATTGACCTTTTATATGTATTATAATGCTATGAATGCATTTATCTTTATTTTATTTTATTTATATATTCATTTTTTTTGTATTGTATATTATTTTTTTTTATTATTACTATTTCATTTAATTATTTTTTTCTTTAAATAAATTAACACATAAAAATTTGTTTTTTAAATTATTGGTGAACTTTTACTCCCTTTATTTACTGCCTTTATATTAACTGGTAGTGTCTGCTTGTCGACAAAATTTTGGATCGATTTTTAGCCCCTTTCCCGTGAGCCAATCGATCTGAAATTTTGCATGCAGGCTCGTGGCAATGACAGAAATGATCTAACAAATTTTTTTAGTGATGCCAAAACAATGGAAACTTTTAAAATTTTCTACCAGAGTTCACAAAAAAATGTACAAAGGGTTTGTTTTTATTATATTATTACCACAACGACCACAAAAACAACAAGTCCAGCTATGACAACAATGCAACATTTAGAATAACAACAGGAACAATATGGAAACATCATGTTTTTCATTTTTTTTTTAATTTTTCATAGATTTACCTGGACCTGTTCCACCGATTTTAATGATTTTTGAAGTAGAAATCTTCCCATGAATTTGGTGAATCATTCTCACTAAAAATTATCACCCTAGCTATCCTATTGAGGGCGTGATCGTGACAAGAACAACATAGAAAATTATATTTTTTCAAGACTTTTTTTAGTTCTTCATTCAAATCTCGGGCCCTAATCGACCGATTTGGACGATTTTAAATAGCAAACTTTTCAGGATGTTAATGAATCATTTTTTATGCCAACGAGCACCCTAGCTGCCCGATTGATGCCGTCATCGTGATTTCCACAGACGGACAGACGGACAGACGGACATCGCTATATCAACTCCGGTTGTTATAAGGATCACAAATATATATATTTTATGGGGTCCAAATTTTTTTTTCTAATTATTACAAACGGAATGACAAACTTATATATACCCTCTGCACACTGGAGTGGAGGGTATAAATAGGCGTGATTGGACAAATGGGTGGGGCAGCTCTCATGTAAAGTGAATATTTAATGTCATATATCTAGAGTACTGTAATATATAACGTCAAAATAAGTACTCGAAAAAAATGGGCGGGATCAAAACCAATGGGCGTGGCACCTTCCACGCATGGTAAATAACTAGAGTACTGTGATGACCAGAGTCTTGAAACTTTCTTCGCGTCAATTGGTTGTTAATATAATTTATCATACCGACAATGGGCGGGAATCGGTTAGTGGGCGTGGCATCTCCCATACAAAAAAATTATCTGCAGTAAGATAAACCCGCCAGTCTTGAAGCTAGATGTTAGTCCACGAATGATGAGTATGAGCAGTTATGTCAAAAATGGGCGGGATCAAACCAGTGGGCGTGGTACCTCCAATACACGGTAAATACATATCATCATATATCTAGAGTACTATGGCGGTCAAAATGGGCGGCATTGGGTTAGTGGGCGTGGTACCTCCCATACAAAAATATTGTCTGGAGTACTGTAAACCCGACAGTTTTGAAACCAGGTGTTGTTTCACGAATGACGAGTGTGAGAAGTTATGTGAAAAATGGGCGGCACCAAACCAGTGGGTGTGGCTCCTCCTATACATGGTAAATACATATCATATTTAACAACAAAAATATTCACTAGAAATAAGTTAAATGACAAAACAACGTTTGTCTAATAATTTTTGCTTTTGCTGCATATGAAATATTATAAGGTTTGATTGAGTATATCACTTTTCTGACTTGGTGGCGGAAATTTATGTGCTGTTTTATTTGAAGGCATGTCAGCATTGCTATGGTTGGGCATACATTCTTCTTGCCAGATATAAGAGTCAGTTTTTTCGTATTGCATTCTTTTGTTAGCTCCTTGTTTTAGCGTTAATGTTCGGCGAATTTCATGGTATTCGCGCCGAGATGGACAATTTGCATCATCAGCTCGATGGTTAACATTTTTAATTTTTTTTAATTCAATTAAAGCATTTGTAAATTGAGGGACCATTAGTGTATGTTTTGTTCATGTGGACCTTCACAACCTTTGCATTCAGCATTTCTAAATCAGTTTGTTGATCCATGTCCACACATAGCACATCTTGAGCACTGTGTGGGACCTCTTCCACCACGACGGTATTTTTCCAATGTACCGCTATACCGTAGAAGTATTTTATCTTAAATACCTCCTTTTTTGAAATCAGATTCCTTCGAAATTTTATCACAAATAATTCATCGTCTGGACTGGAATGTGAAGTTTGAAGTTCTATAATGTTTGCAGGTTCTATACTATACGCGTTTTTGAACTCCTCAGTGATTGAATTTATATCAATTTGTGAAAGACCAAACAACATGATTTTAAGTTTGTTGTTGTCCTTAATAGGATGTGTAAAAAACTTTATGTCATTTGTTTAAAATTTTTTTATGATTTCATCATACTCGAGTAAGGTATTAGGCATGCCGTTTGTCCGTATTGACACTCTTTTATTCTTGGAATTAACACCTAGCATTTTAATGATGTCCGTATTGTGACAGTCGTCAACAATAATTGTAGGAATTTTAATATTATTTATTACAATTGAAAACTTTCGGTGTTAGTTTTTATTGAAGATTTTTGCGTTTTAAACCTTGGGCTGTATAATCAATCGAGATAATTGAGATAATTGAGAGTAAAAAGTGTATGTTTACAAATTTTATGCACGTGTTTATAATACACGACCGAATGTTGCGAATGTCATCAAACTTTCTTATAAAGTACTTTTTAATTAAACGTACGTTTTCTTACTTTTTTTAAAAAAAATGTTTTTTCTTAAAAAGTACTTTTCTTGAAACGTAATTGTTTTCAAGTATTTTTTCTTGAAAGGTAGCTTTCTTAGAAAGTATCTTTACTTAAAAAGTACTTTTTGGAATACACTACTTACCATGCATTTTATATTAGTATACCACCAATAGTGCTTCATCTATCCGTTCGGGTTCGGCCATACAATAAATATTATAGTTTTCATTAAATTTCATGCTAATTTTGTATAGTGAAAATCAAACCATTTTTTTTTTTCAATTTATTTATTTTTTCTTTCTCTTGGTAACATAAAGAAAACATTTATTTTATTTGTAATACTGTCTTATTATATTTTTATTTACAAATATGTTGTGAATAATTATCGTAAAACATTACAATAAGTTTTATAATCTCAAAATATTTTTTTTTAGTTTTTATTTCTGAAAAAAAGCTTTTGAAAAGTGATGTTTTGCTTTTATGTTATAAATTGTAAATAGTTTGTTAAATCTTTGGTTAAAAGCGAGTTTGTTTTCATTTTGTTACAGTTAAGCGGCATGTGGAAGGAACAATGGACGATTTCTAAGGTAAACTAATTAACGTGGATGGCCCGTTAGGTATTTTTTCAAATTAAGAGTTGTCCAAAAAATATCCACGAATTATAAAATTATTATTTAAGGTAAGAATTAAAAATTACCCAGAAAATGCTTTTATATTATGATTTTTACGTTAAATTGGAATGACATTGGTAACGTAAATTTATCAATTCAGTCTTCTTTAAACTGAATCTGAACAAAAATACTGTGGTAAGGCTGAATAAGCGATAACAATGTTTTCTACAAATTTTGGCAGAAATCTAAAATGCTGCTAGTTTTTGAGAATTTTTTACTCTGTAAATTAAATTTTTTCGAGAAAATAGTCTTGAAATATTGCTGCGTCATTTTTTTTTTTTTAATAAAATTTGTCTATGTAAAATGGATTTTGATGACTTTTTCTACAAGTTAAAATTTGTAAAAATTTTGGTGATTTCTTTTCGGTATAAAAGCGATATAATTTGTCGTGAAATATATTTTTCAAGAAATTATTCTTGGTTGAAAATATAAAAACCTGATGAAACTTTTCTTTAAATTTCGAATAATTTTAGGAAACTATTAAAAGAGATTAAAATTTTTAAAATTTTTTCAGATAAAAATCGAAAATTTCTAGATTTATTTCGGAAATTGGAACTGAAATTGTTAAAAGGAATGGAACAGATCTTGAAGACTTACCAAAAAATTATTTTCATTAAAATATTTCAAAATCAGAGGTATTTTCTGTTTAAATCGAATAAGTTCTTCTTGAAGTTAGTTTGTGAGGAATTTTGCATGTCGAAAGGCAGAAAAATAAATGTTTCAATAAATATTTTTTTTATTGAAAGTTTTAAAATTTTTCAAAAATTTTTAATCAAACATATTATGAAGACTTTTCCAAAAAATTAGTTTTGAATTAAAGGTGGAAACACAACTGGGTCGAATGACGAATTTCCCACAGCTCGACGAATTTGTCGGCAACAATTCGTTGCGTAAATTCGTAGAATAAAATACTATTATGACGAATTCACATAACAGCTGTAACGTCATTTGAAATTGTTTGTAATTTATATACATAAATAAATATTGGAAAAATACGAATAAAAGAATTTTTAACTTTGTACGAGTTATTACAATTGCAAACATCATGTTCACGATGGTAAAGCCTTTATTTTTGTAAGGCAGCCTTTAATTTTTTAATTCTGAAAAAATTACATAAATTTTCATTAATAAATTAATTTTATGTCATTTTTGTTTACATGTTGCAGCTAATAGTGTACCATATTTAAATAAAAGAAGCACAAAACGAAAAGGAATAAATATTAACAAACAACTATGAAAAAGAAAATTATATAATTAAAAATAGATTTTATTTAACTTATAAGTAGTAAATAAAATATAAAACAATTCTTAAAGACAAAACTATGTGAGTGCGATCACAGGGGATCAAACAGTAAAGGTGCTATTACATGATGTGTTTTTTACATATGTACTGTCAAATTTTCCCACAACAAAAGTTGTACACATCGTGTGATACATATGAAACATTGTTTATGTACAATACATGAGGAAAGTCACATGTACATTTTTCAATTAGAACAGGTTCTATTTTTGCATGACAAACATATGAAAATACAACACTGCTTGTGGCGAAAGAAAAACAGAGTAAATTTTAAAGATTAATATTGAAAGAAAAATAAATTGTTTAGTATTATTTAACAATTAAAAAATATATAACCTTTTTTTTAACAATAAATTTTTTTAAATTCACAAATTAAATCAGCTGTTGTTTACATTTAGAGGTTATGTCATACGGAAATACATATGTACGTGTGATAGCAAAAATTATGAATCGTATGTAAAAGACAATTTTGACAGAAATGAGGAATCTCATATGGATAAAAAAAAGTGACAGTACATATGTAAAAAACATTTCGTGTAATAGCACCTTAAGCGCCATCCATGTATAGCAAGCAACTGCTATGGTTGTTATACTCGATGGTTGCAGTTGTTTGCTATACATTCATGGCGCTTTCTGTTGGTTGTTGAATCAGCCAAATAAATTTAAATCATAATCCTTGCACTAATACACTTACATATACCTCACACCGATTTTCCCTTACACTGATTTTTGATTGTATTGTAAAATACATTTTTACCCCCTGAGCGCATTGATGTCTATACATCAAAAATAACTTTATTTGCTAAAACATTTGAAAAACTAAAATAAAATACGACCACTCTACACCAATTTATTTGTCGTTCGTCGGCGTAAGAAATAGAAATAAACCTATCGCAGAGTTCGTTACGCACTACGTATTTCGTTCGACGCACTGATTGTGTGCATTTTCAAATACACAAACGTGTGTTATTTCTGACGACGAATATTCGGAACGAAAAATTTGTCGTTCGTCCCAGTTGTGTTTTTAACATAAATTATAATAAAATTTTTTTTTATATTCGACTAATTTTTTTATTTAAATTTTGTGGTAGTTTTTTTATTTTATTTTATTTTATTTTATTTGGAAACCTTTTTCTAAAAATTATTAAGACTCTTGATTAAAATTTTTTTAATTAATTTCAGAAATTTATATTTTTCTAATGTTGAAGAATTCTGTTGAAAATATAATAGATTTTAATAACTTTCTTTTATTTAAGTAATATTCTTTTCTCTTTCAAAATCAATATTGTTTTAAACTTCTTAAGGAGGTCGGTCATGTAAATTTGTTGAAATTTGTCGTCATTCATTACGAGTAAATTTTCGAAGATATTCTGAAGTCTTATCTAGAACTTTGTTCTGATCAAAGTTTTTCAAATACTTTTCTATATATGTGAATTTTTTTTTAAATGAAAATTTAAATAAATTTTTATATTGATTAAAATTTTTCATCTTTAAATTAAATAGATTTTGAGGAGTTATCCCTGAATTTGTATTAATTAAAATTTTATAACTATAGAGGAAATATTTCTGATGTAAAAATTGTTTTAATAGAAAATTTTTCAACTTCTAACAAATTTCCTATTTAAAATTTTAAAATATTTAAAAGATTTTTTTAAGTTGAGTTTTGCAAAATTCATATCATTGAAAATCACTAGAACTTTTTAAACATGACATCCCCATTTAAAAGTTATGTTTAATAAATTTCCTTTTTTCTGGGTAACTGCTGAATTGAAAAATGTTGCAAAAATCAAAAATTATCAAATTACTTAGCAAATTATATAAAAAATTCAATATTTTTTAATAGACATTTTTTTGTAACAATTTCTATTGTTTGCAACCTAAATTTGTTAACACTTTCTGTATTTATTTCAAACATTATATTACTAAAATTTCTTTGACTACCGTAACCAAATAAAAAGATGATCTTCTAGGTCTAATTTGAGTTTTACTTTTTGTTTTTTCACTAACTACTAAATTTTATTTTTAAGTTTATTTCATTTTTTTTGCTAAAATGTTTTAGTAATTTTGTAAAATTGTATTTTTGAATGCAATTTTTTTAATTTCGTTTGTATATTAAGTCACTTCAAGTTTTTAATTTTGTGTATGATTATTTAATTTGGTTGATTTTACGAGTACTTTATTTTTATTCAAAATAGTTTAATATTGAATTGTAAATTTGTATAATTCAGCAATTAAAATAAAAGAGAAATATTTAAAACTAAATCTGAATTTAAGTTTTAACAACGAGTTGGACTTTTTCGGAGAGAATTTCGTACTGTATTTTTTTTTTAGCAGATATTAATGAGGCAAGCCGAACTACTTATAAGTCAGCTATAGCTTAATCGCTAGGTAAGATCGCTTCACAGTTGTCTATAGACAATTAGGAAGAATTTATAATCTGTGTACGCCTAAGTGATCTAATACTAACTGTAAATAGCCTGAGGCAATTTTTAAATACTTTTCAATAATCTGTCAAATATTCTTACAGAGTAGCCATATTGTCCCTACAGATATACATAAATATTCAAAAGTAAAGATGTTGATGTCAAATATACATATATATATTGGATTTTGTTACTATAATTAAATAACAAATTGATTGAATTTTTGTTTTTTTTAACCTTACCATGTGATCTTCCAAAAATTCTATATATTACATGTATGGTAAAATCAAAAAATTTTATAATTTAAGCTGTAAATTATTTAGAAATATTCTTAAAATTTCTGTTTCTCGAATATTTAAAAATTCATAAACGAACAATATCTTTTAAAAACTACCCGATGCCGAGCCATGTTGCTGCTGTTGTTGTAGGTGGGCAGCTGCCGCTGCTATTAAGGTGGCAGAGGTTGATGATGTATGCGCTGATGTTGTGCTTGTTGTTGCTGAAGCCGTTGTTGAGAAGTGTGACGTAGTCGAAGTGCCCGCTGCTGGTGGCGGCGATCGTAGACTAGGTTTTATGTCTTCAATTTGTATGAGCTGTTCGATGGGTATAAGTGATAGTTCACCACCGGATTGAGGCATTGGCGGTAATTTTGATAAAGCCTATCGAAGAGCGAAAGGGGAGAGAAGAGATCGAAAGAAAGAAATGATTTAACAAATTAGAAAACTTAACAAACATCATTGTGAAACTATAACAAAAAACATAAGAGGAATTTAACTCATTTTGACAAGTTATCCTAGCCAGAAACCTTTCTTCAAGGTCCCTAAAATAAAACCTAAATTAATAACCAGTAAGATTATAGACTATACCGACTATACATACCCTCTACCACGAATTTCGAGGAGGAGTCGTAGATCCAACTTTGCTGAGGTCATAATTGATTATAGAAAATAAGATGCCTGGCCTTGTTATTAATTTGTGCTACATTTATATGCGAATAAGATCAAAAAGTGTTGATCATGACCATATTAAGCAAAGTCGCATATTTATCAAAAACATAAATATACCAAATTTGAAAACAATCTCTGTAATATTTTCGTTTCTTGATAGATTTAATTGAAGGTCGGGAAACAGCTTTATAAAGGGATTACGGCTAAAAATTATTCCACATGATTCATTTGTAGACAACTGATTTATGGATGCAAGAAACACACATAAACGAAGTATGACCGATATCTATATGATAATATGAATCATAGTGCAATTTAAGTCGATCTCATTACCGTTGTTTGTATGGGGGCTACGTCTCAACATGCACCAATTTTCACCAATTAAAAAAACGAACCTCCCTTGGCCAACAATAGCTTTATAAACCTAATTTCACCAAAATGTATTTCTATTTGCCACCTGTAGTTTAATTATAAGCTTTACAAGGACACGCAGACAGACAGACGAATGGACTTACTATACTCCTATGTAGACTAATATTATCGTTGACTTTTAAACATGATATCTATTCGGGTGCATGTGTTTTTTTTTTTTTTTGTATATATATTTTGTTTGAAAAATGAAGTTTGAAAAACTGTGATATTTTTACCGATCTGCGATGTAGCGATGTCCGTCCGTATGTCCGTCTGCATTTCTGTCTGTGCGTCTCCGTAAACTTTGTAATCAAACTACAGGTCGCAAGTATTTTTATAAAATTTTGTATATAAGCCCTTGTCAACCATAGATCGGTCGCTATTTAAATGAACTCTACTAGTTCGACTTAAATTACCCTAAGATTAAAATTTGGTTCGCATGTGTTAATTATACCCTTTAATTAGTACCCTAAAACTAAGCCCTGTATGAACATTTTTAGTCATAGTCCACAAATATAGCTGATTCTCGCTTTTCCAATAACTGGATATAGAAAATAAGCAAAACCTGAATTTACTAATATTATTAATTTTTGGCGTGGCGATATGAAAGAACTTCATATCTGATGTTATTTTTATATGGGGGAATACATCAAAAAATAAACCGATCATGAACATAAATTCTCTCACTTTTCTGAACAACATATATGTTTATATTCCAAATTTCAACAAAATATATTCATATTTGCGACCAGTAGTTTGACTACAAGGTTTACACGGACACACATATAGAGGCAGAGACCGATATCACTAAATCGACTCAGAACGTGATTCTGAATCGATCGGTGTAATAAAAGATGGGTGTAGATTAAATATTTTTGGTAGTTACTAATATCAGCATAAACTTATTATACCCTGACCAAAGATATTTAAGCATCTGAACCAAAGGTCACGCATATGAACTTTAGACATTTTACAATATTCATTACTTTAAAAGCAAAGCTTTAATGAGTTCAATATTTAAATATTTAACTACAGTTTAAAAATTTTTTTTTTAATTTTTAGAATCATCACATTCCGAGATCATGAAATGCACAGCAATCATGCCAGTTTAAGAAATGTACTTTTTAAGAAAAACAACTCTTTAAGAAAATTTACTTTTTAAGAAAAGGCACTTCTTCAGCAAGGTACTTTTTAAGAGAAGCTACTTTTTAAGAAAATATACTTTTTTTAGAAAAAGTATCTTTTTGAAAAAAGATTTTTATAAGGTACTATTTAAGTAACAGTACTTCTTTAGAAAATGCACTTTTTAAGAATAGCTACTGTTTTAAGTTAACGTGCTTTTTAAAGAAATTTTATTTTTTAAGAAATTATAGTTTTTGATGAAAAGTTACTTTTTAAGAAAATGAAGTTTTGTAAGAAAAGTTTCTTTTTACGAAAAGTACTTTTTTAAGAAATGGTAATATTTTCGAATATGTATTCATATACTAAAAATCCCCTCCTGGCTGGTTTTTCCTTCTTAGAATTCTAATTTCTTAACTTTCCGTTTTGGCTGATGGTCTTATATTAGATTGAGTTTAAACAATTAGCGATTTTTGATGGTTTCTTCGTAGAATCTTCATTTGCTTAGAAGATATAAATGGTACCATTCTTCGCCTTATTGGCAACTTTCATCCCTTTGATATTGAACTTTTTAAAAAACTCTTATTGTATCTTTAGGCCGGTAGGGGAACCTAAATTCCACTCCAGATGGTTCGAGCTCCAAATAAATTGTAATCATACAGACTTACAAAGTTAGTTGTTGATCCTTTAATCCAACAGTATTTTTAACGAAAAGGAAAATATAAAATCAATAAAAACTCTACATGATTTCGCTCTTTTAGTTTTAACTCTCCAACCAATAAAAACTTATTGAATTTAGCAGAAGTGTAGAGAAGACAATCAGCAACCTATACTAATATAATAAAGAGGTAATGTGTATTTCTTTGTAGGAGGTAATCTCCGTAACTACTCATCTGACCTTTCGGAAATTTTCAGAGAGGCTTACTGCGGATATGGGTAGTGCTATAGGCTTTAATTTTGCTAGCGAAGCACACCGGGTTACATCTAGTAATATCTTTTTAAAATTTTTAAAAATATTACTTTTTAAGATATTTCATCACAAAATTTTAATCACTAACTGAGACCTCGTTTTGAATTATAGATGAACAAGTTTTGACCATAAAAACAATTCCTCTATGTTTTGAGTTTTTTTATATGAATTTTTCACTTTTCCAGAAGCTTTATATCAAGATGTGTTGGAGTTAGATGTCGAAAATATTTCTTAGTTCATTGAGAAAGGACATGCATGGTAAATTTGATCAAAATCTAAGAGGCTGAGGTCGAAAAATATTATTTTCTTCGTTGATTTAAACCAAAAGTATACTGAACCGCTAACAAAAAAAAAATAATTCAGAACGGTACAATTAAAAGTTTTGTAATAAAGGTAAAAAATTCAGGGTTGGAAATGACAAGACATTACAAACCGTTTTCATACAACTGACAATTATTGACAACAATTGACATTGAAAATGGCATAGTGAAAACCGGGCATTAGACCTGATTCAAATTAAAAAAATAAAAAAATTCTCACCTTGGCATGCTCTATCGCTATTGTGGCCGCCTTTTCGGCCTCTCTTTGCCTTCTCTCTTTCAGTTTCAAAGAGAATATTGCCACCGATCTGGCACTCTTGACCAATTTTTGTTTTAAACGTGATTTTTTAGCAGCCAATTCAGCAGCTGCAAAAAACAAAATGTTAATAATTATAATTATAATAATCTGTTCATCTTTGATTCAACAAATGTTTAATATTATAACTTCCACCCACCTTTGCCTTCGTCGTCTGTATTACCACTGGCTGTGTTTACAGTAGCGCTGGTTGTTTTTGTGTCTTGTTGTGGTTGAGATGTTGTTGCTTGCTCCTTTTCATGCTGTTGCTGTGAAGAAGATACAGTTGAATTCGATATGCCAACCACACTAAGTCCCGATGTTGCTGTCTCTGGTTTCAGTGATGTTGACAACCCACTTACACTTACCCCACCACCTGATGATGATGACGAAGAGGCTATTATATGATGCGTTGTAGATGGTGGATGTTGTTGGGCTTGTGTTGCGGCTATTACTTGCTGTTGTTGTTGTGTTTTTGTGGCCACATTGCTCCAGGAAGGTGCCGGCTTTAAAATATCCATTGTATCTGTATTGCTTTTAAGCTCCTTTTGTTATTGTTATTTGTATTTACAATATTAAACAAATTTATGATGATGACATGACAGTATAAATAGTGCATAAGTAATAGCAGCCCGCAGAGAAAAAGAGATATAGAGAGAAAGAGACAGAGGCATGGAAAGGTGTGTATAATGCAAGAGGAAATTTATATATGAGTTGGTATATTATTATTATTGTTATTGTTGGTTGGTGCATTTAATTAGGTTTTATAACATTCATTTTAATTTCATTAATATTCATGATGATGTTGTGGTTGGTTGATCGTTTTGAAGAGTTTTCGTGTTAATAGTTATTATTGTTTACACACACATACAATAATATTTATATGCAGTTTTTTTTTTTTAACATTATTTACGTATTTACAGTTTATTATGTGCATATATGTATTACGGTTAGTTGGTATATCCATTAGTAGGTGGCAGCATGTAAAGGGTTTTATCGAAAGTTTATTATAATTCTTTAGAAAAAAAAATGTTATAAAAAAGTTTGGAATTACATTGAATGCTGGTATGTATGTATTTACAAGCAAAAATTTTGTTTAAATTTTTTTTATTTTTTTTTTTTAACATGCAGTGGGCCAATTACACATTGCGCTCTAGCTGTGTTATTTAAAATTACGCAAGAAACATATAGAATTTTTAAATATGACTGACATTTCAACTTTATATTCTAAACGAAAAATTTAACAATTTCGTTCTCATCATTCTTAAATATCGTGCAAGCAAAATTTTCCCTTTCAGTGAACTGCATATTATCAGGGACCGAAAATAAATGTTGTAGAACTAATTTAACTACATAGATCTTTATGAACTTATCTTTCAGAAAATACTCTGCTTTCTATAAGTTCGATTTTTATTTTTCAAGCAGAAGTAAATAATTTTTTTTTTCTTCAAGCAGAAACAACAGCTTCTTTAATTTCGTTTTTTCGAACAAAACTAATACTTTTTTGATTTTTATTTATTCAAGCACATGTTAACATCAACCACTCTCAAAATAAGTGAGAAATATAAGGAAAACCAATTGAAAAGTTTGATGGCATGTAACATTAATGGTAATTAAAAATTCCAACGATGTTTGATGTTGGATTTTTACTAGAAAAAATATAAATCAAAAATTAATCTTTACTTCCACTCGAATAAATATAAAACCAAAAAATACCAGGGACCATCTCACCGCATTCGTTATCGAAATTTTTCGATCGAAATTATTTTTTTATTTTCCAAAATAAAATACTAAAAATAATTTTACTATGTCACAGTTAACGAATTTTGGCTCCTAATTAAGAGTAAAAGTGCAACGAGGTCTGATTTTTGTCTGTCTTCTTTAAATAATAAACCAAGATATGGAATTTCGATCGATTTTACTCGATATCGAATGCGGTGATTTGGCCCCAGTTATTGCTCTTCGAAAAAATCAAAATCAAAAATTAACTGTTATTATACCCTCCACTCCAGTGTGCAGAGGGTATATACATATAAGTTTGTCATTCCGTTTGTAATAATTAGAAAAAAAATTTTGGACTCCATAAAATATATATATATTTGTGATCCTTATAACAACCGGAGTTGATATAGCAATGTCCATCTGTCCGTCTGTGGAAATCACGATGACGGCATCAATCTCGTTGACATAAATAATGATTTACTAACATCCTGAGAAGTTTGCTATTTAAAATCGTCCAAATCGGTCGATTCGGGCCCGAGATTTGAATGAAGAACTAAAAAAAGTCTTGAAAAAATATAATTTTCTATGTTGTTCTTGTCACGATCACGCCCTCAATAGGACAGCTAGGGTGGTCATTTTTAGTGAGAATGATTCATCAAATTCATGGAAAGATTCCTATTTCAAAAATCATTTAAATCGGTGGAGCAGGTCCAGGGAAATCTCTGAAAAAGTAAAAAAAAAATTAAAAACATGATATTTCTATATTGTTCTTGTTGTTATTCTAAATGTTGCATTGTTGTCATAGCTGGACTTGTTGTTTTTGTGGTCGTTGTGGTAATAATATAATAAAAACAAACCCGTTGTACATTTTTTTTATCAACTCTGGTAGAAAAATTTCAAAGTTTCCATTGTTTTGGCATCACTAAAAAAAATTGTTTAGATCATTTCTGTCATTGCCACGAGCCTGCCTGCAAAATTTCAGATCGATTGGGTCACGGGAAAGTGGTTAAAAGCGATCCAAAATTTTTTCGATAAGCAGACACTACAAATTAATATAAAGGGAGTAAAAATTCACCAACATCTAAAGCAAATAATGCTAAAATACCTAGTTGTTAATAAAAAAAAAACAATTGGGCAATTCACAATGGGTAATGTATCGTTGTATCTGTTGTATCGTGTATCACTTTACAATAGTGTAAAATTGTTGTTGGTAATTTTCACTGATAAATCTGATACGCGATCCAACTTCATTTGCTATGTTTAGTAAATGTTGTATATTGTATCATAACATATCAGTTCCAAGTGAATGCCAGTTTTTATGAAAAAGAAAAAACAAATACATAGAATTTTATCAGCATACATAATTATAACACAAAATATGGCAAATAATGCAAATAACGCAAATACGTCGATAAGTTTATTTATATAAAAATTAACGTTTATATTTTTAGTATGTATTTTCTCTTTCAGTACCAACCAAAACATTTAACATTTTTTTTTTCATTATAAATTAAAAAGCAAGAGGTACGTAACTAAAACTCCAGGGTACATCTCACGACCAAAAAGCAAACACTGACAAGTGTTTTCTCTTATACAAAATTGCAGAAGCGACGAAGCGATCTTTCCTCGTTCGATCAAAAATTACAAAAGAAAGCGTTTTACAATATGAAAATACAACTGAGTGTTCACAACAAATGATTGTATTGTGTATTTCAATACAACATACAATATACAACACCTGTTGTGAATTGCCCAAATGTAAATTTAGCAAAAAAAATTTATGTATTAATTTATTTAAAGAGAAAAACACAAAAATAACGTTTGATGTTGTATTTTTTGTGTGTAATATTTCCATATACATACATACACATATTAAATAATACAAATAATATACATATATTATGCATGTTAGAAATAAATCGGTATATTATTTTATTTACATAAAATTCTGCAATATTTTGTTGTGGGGAAAATACATTTCTTTTGCATTAACAGAGTGTCACTTCATTTTGCTCAGCGTGACTATGCCACAGTAGATGGCGCCACAATTTTTGTTCTAATTAGCTTTGCAATAGTTATTTCTATTTTAACATGAATGTCAATATTTTCAACTAGATATCATACCGGACAATGTTAAGAGTACACATGGGCTGGTCTTTTATTTCATACGTTTTTTCATTATTCTTTTACAAATATGAACATAAGTTTGGCATGTTAACTTTTTGTTGTCTTTACAAAATAGAGTTACCGAGTTCATCAATGAGTTTTTTGCTTTCAAAACAGTTCTACATAGTTATATAGAACTATTATTCTGCTTTACCTACAAAATATCTGATTGCGATTACATCTAATTTTTAAAAATTGTTTATAATTAATAAAGCATTATTATTCACATAAATACAAAATTGCACTTTTTAAATTTTCCATTCAAATTTAAGAAAAATATCAACTCTTATAAAAACTGAAATTAAAATTTCCAATTATAAATTAGAAAATATTAATTGAATTTCAGAAAATCATATCAAAACGTCGGAAATAATAATTTTGAATTTAGAAGACATCAATTGCATCTTTAATATATAAATTTTATTCGTTAAACACAAATTGAAATTCCAAAAAAAAAAAACACCAAATATGTTTACATTTAAAAATGTTTACATTTAAAAAAAAAAAATATTGCCATTCAGGAGATATTAATAACTTTTCAGTACCGCGATTCAGTAACTTCTTTTAACGATAGTCGAATCGTAAAAAAAAGAAAATAGCAAAATTATCAGTAAAATTTTTAAACGATATTCGCTATTGTTAAAGTCAGCTGTTGTTGTTATCTAAACGACAACCATGTTTGTGTTGTTTATTCAATCGATAAAAACTTAAATTTTTAGGTTGAAATGTCGTCATACATAAATAAAAATAATAAAATAGTGAAAATATTTTGCTTTTATTAAAAAAGTTTTATCTATAAATAAAAAAAATTAAATAGCATATTCAATTCATTATTTCATTTTCAAATAAATAAACAGAAATATTAGTAAAAAAAAATAAAGATATTAAACATAAACATAAAATCATCCTGTCAAACACGAAGTAATTTGTTTTTTTCTATTCTTTGTGTTTTTCGCTTATTTTGACAGAGGTGCCACTAGTTTACAATTTAAATAAATAGAAAAACAGATTTGTCGACTTAGTGAATCACTTAATCCTTAGTGCAAACAACAATAGCTGTCGATATATTTTGCGATTGTCACATCGTTGAATTTGAAATTTACAGAATCGCACTACAGAAAATATTAATTTAAATTCAATGAATTTAAGAAAACCTCAAATGATATTTAAGAATTGCTAACATAAAAATTGTTACATAAGTAAACGTAATTTGATGAGAATGTTATTTTTTATATATAAATTTTCACAATTTTTTTTGGATGAAAATTTGAAGTTTTTCAGAAAATAAAGAGAACAAATTATTTTATTTAAAATGTTTGGGACTTTTGGTTTTTTCCGTTTTGGCATCCCTAATTTGATTATTTATTATTATAAATTTATTCTCTATGTTTTCAAAATATGGCAATATTTTAAAAAAAAGTTGAGAGAGCTTTTTTTTTGGTTATTATTTTGTTACGCCATCCGACCTATATGGCCACAATGAAGAAATATTTGGCCAGTTAAAAGAAACTATACAGCCAACTCCAATTAGCACGATTTAATGCATGTAGCCACCCTACACAACCATTACCTTTGCAATGGAGGTTAGGGCGAGCTATGTATTTAATTGGCAAAAATTAAATTAAACGAGAAGTTACGTCATATAACCGGAAACGCATGCATATATGTAGGTATATAACCTAAATGCATGCCGATCAGCAACCACAATGACCAAAAAGCAAACACCGAAATAAATCCGAAATAATAGAAAAAACGAAAACCAACCCAAAGAATTTGCTGAAATAATTTGGTATTAAGTTTAACAAATTGTTTACTTTTTCCAATATTTTGTTTACATTTGTTATCATTACTCAAACCGAGGTGGAGGGTATCAAAGATTCGGCACAGCCGAATTTAACACTCTTACTTGTTTTGTCTTCATTTCTATAAAATAGCAATTTTTTTTTAAATAGTAGAGACTCGCCAGTGTCATTTGATAAAAATATTATCATCGAACAACAGGAAAAATTATTTAAAAACGAAACAAGATAAAGAAACAAGATTAAGAAATTAAAAACATATTAATACATTGCAATGTTCATCGTTTGATAAAAAAAGAGATTTCGTTCAATATTGGGATCTTCTTCAAAAATATCATAGAACTTTTTTATTTATTATTATTAGACCTCGGAATTTGCATATTAGCATATTTTTTTAGAATGAATACACTAATACCCCGATTTGCGTCGTTAATTGGGACCGACAAAACGGGACGAAATGCGAAACAACGCAAGTCGAATCACTTTTCTTCATGTATTTGTATGGAGTTTTCTTTAATTCGTTCCAGAAGAACATTTTTAGAAAAGTTAAAAATGTTTACTATAAATAAATGAATACATAGATATATTTTTTAAGATTTATTGCAACAAAACGATAACGTAAAGTAAAAAATAAATTAAAGCCAATTCATACATTTAAAAAATCAACACAAACATAATATTAATTCAATTAATTAAATTTTTAAATAATTTTTGTTACTTTAAAACAATTGTCACATCCGGGTCTTGATTCGAGAGCTGTCCATTTTTTGAAAAAAATTGTATACCTTTTGTTGAATTTGAACTGTATGTATGTACATATTTGACCAAAAGCTAATAAAATGGGAATCCCCTTTGTATGCACAAATAAGAAAACGACGCAAATCGAAGCATTAACGACGCAATTCAAAGCCACAATTTATTTTTGTGACGCAAAGCAAAACATAAGCGATGCAATTCGAGGCCACTCAATTTTATTTTAGACGATGCAAATCGAATCAACGCAAATCGGGGCAACGCAAATCGAGGTTTTAGTGTATATGAAACTTGTGATTGCACCAAAAATTCGTTTCGTGGAAATATACTCGAAAAACGTGTGCATATTAATTTTTTTTTGTTTGCATATTTGCATAAAAAGAATATGTTAAAAATATGCAAAAAATATTCAAAATATGCTAAATGTATGCAAAATATGCCAAAAATATGTTAAGTAAATATATCTTCAAAATAAATAAAACACGATTTAAATGCTAATAGACATAGAAATAATTCCATGAACTAGAGATTTAGTTCTTATTTCACTATTTCATTTATATTATTATTGTTCTATATTTGTCTGATATTAAAAATTGACAAAAATAATAAGTTAATAAGTATAAAGATGGTTTCATATTATCATTATAAAACAAGTAAGAAAATTATAGTCGGTCTAGACCGACTATACGATACCCTATACCATACGTTTAGAAACCCTATCTCTTAGGCCCAACTAACTGGACATTGAAAATAAGCAAAAAACCATATTTGAGTGGGATTTTTATTAATTTTTTTGGCTGCAGATATGAAAAAGTTCATATCGGATGGTATATCTATAAAGGGACTAGGTCCAAAAATGGACCGATCCTGATCATGTTTGGTAAAGTCTCTTGTATTTTGCAAAAATATATACAAACAAAATTTGAGAAGAATCAGTGCAATATTTTTGTTTTTTAATAGATTTAAGTGAATATCGGGAAGCAGCTCTATATGGGGTCAAAGGGATCATTTTTGGACTACTCATTAGTGGATGTAATGAACGCATACAACCCCAATTTGAGTAACATATATATGACAATTTGGACAATTATGGCAATTTATGTCGATTTCATATGGGTAATTTGTATGGGGGCTAGGTCTGAACATGGACCGATTCTCACCAATTTCAATAGCGTTCATCCCATGGCCGATAAAAGCTTATATACCAAATTTCATCAAAATATATTCATATTTGCGACCTGCAGTTTGATTGCAAGCTTTACATGGACACACAGACGGACGGACGGACGGACGGACATTGTTAAATCAACTCAGAAAGTGATTCTGATTCGATCGGTATAATTAAAGATACACTCACATTTTTTTTTACTAATACACACACATTTTCCGCAGTGATCACACTAATGGCACCAAATTTTTCGTGCGAATAGTGGCAGACACTAACGATGATTAATGTTACCCTGTTATAAATTTAATGCAAATTTACTGGATTCTGTAAAATTGTAATTAAAGTTTTAACTTGTTAAATCTATTATAATGATTTATTTTTTGAAATTCGCATACAAAAACGCAAGTTTGTTAATTATAGAGCATAAATATTATTAACTATTATTAAAATAATACTAATAATAATAAATGTAAACATTTTCCCTCAAACATGTGCCTGTATAATAAACTTGGTAACTCTACTTAAAATAAAATAAGAGAGAGAAGTATACAAATTTTTTCAAGTTTACGCTTCGACAACATTTTAAAAATGAGATTGCAGTCAGATGTTTGAGCATAAAATTTAATGGCGATGGATTCGACTAATTCGAACAATTTTTCGTTGATAATACGTACACAACGATTTTACAATTTCAGTGTGATGTGAGATTGGGGGGTTAACTTTTTGTTGTCTTTACAAAATAGAGTTACCGAGTTCGTCAATGAGTTTTTTGCTTACAAAACAGTTCTACATAGTTATATAGAATTATTATTCTGCTTTACCTATAAAATATCTGATTGCGATTACATCTAATTTTTAAAAATTGTTTATTATTAATAAAGCACTATTATTCACATAAATACAAAATTTCACTTTTTAAATTTTCCATTCAAATTTAAGAAAATATCAATTATAATAAAAACTGAAAATAAAATTTCCAATTATAAATTAGAAAATATTAATTGAGTTTCAGAAAATCATATCAAAACGTCGGAAATAATAATTTTAAATTTAGAAATATCTTTACATTTAAAAATGTTTACATTTAAAAAAAAATATTGCCATTCAGGAGATATTAATAACTTTTCAGTACCGCGATTCAGTAACTTCTTTTAACGATAGTCGAATTGTAAAAATAAGAAAATTGCAAAATTATCAGTAAAATTTTGAAACGATATTCGCTATTGTTAAAGTCAGCTGTTGTTGTTATCTAAACGACAACCATTTTTATGTTGTTTATCCAATCGATAAAAACTTAAATTTTTACATAAATAAAAATCATGAAATAGTGAAAATATTTTGCTTTAATTAAAAAACTTTTTTATATAAATAAAAAAATTAAATAGCATATTCAATTCATTATTTCATTTTCAAATAAATAAACAGAAATATTAGTAAAAAAAAATAAAGATATTAAACATAAACATAAAATCATCCTGTCAAACACGAAGTAATATGTTTTTTTCTATTCTTTGTGTTTTTCGCTTATTTTGACAGAGATGCCACTCCTTTACAATTTAAATAAATAGAAAAACAGATTTGCCGATATTAATTTAAATTCAATGAGTTTAAGAAAACCTCAAATGATATTTAAGAATTGCTAACATAAAAATTGTTACATAAGTAAACGTAATTTTATGAGAATGTTATTTTTTATATATAAATTTTCACAATTTTTTTTGGATGAAAATTTGAAGTTTTTCAGAAAATAAAGATAACATTAAATTATTTTATTTAAAATGTTTGGGACTTTTCGTTTTTTGCGTTTTTCATCCCTAATTTGATTATTTATTATTATAAATTTATTCTCTATGTTTTCAAAATATGGCAATATTTAAAAAAAAGTTGAGACAGCTTTTTTTTGGTTATTATTTTGTTACTCCATCCGACCTATATGGCCACAATGAAGAAATATTTGGCCAGTTAAAAGAAACTATACAGCCATCTCCAATTAGCACGATTTAATGCATATAGCCACTCTACACAACCATTACCTTTGCAATGGAGGTTAGGGCGAGCTATGTATTTAATTGGCAAAAATTAAATTAAACGAGAAGTTACGTCATATAACCGGAAACGCATGCATATATGTAGGTATATAACCTAAATGCATGCCGATCAGCAACCACGATGACCAAAAAGCAAACACCGAAATAAATCCGAAATAATAGAAAAGACGAAAACCAACCCAAAGAATTTTCTGAAATAATTTGGTATTAAGTTTAACAAATTGTTTACTTTTTCCAATATTTTGTTTACATTTATTATCAATACTCAAACCGAGGTGGAGGGTATCAAAAATTCGGCACAGCCGAATTTAACACTCCTACTTGTTTTTCTCTGTTATTGCTCGAAAAAAAAATTTAATTCGTGACTTTTATGAGAAAAGGTATAACTGTAATGCCTGTTTTTCAATATATCATATAAACTGACAACAAAAAATTGCTTCAACTGATATCTCGTAATTTTCTATTAATTACGTTTGCATAAAATATTATAAACTAACAAAAAATCCGGCTGTCAAACAGAAACAAATTACCAACATGTTGGCAAATTTTATTTTATATGTCATATATTGATATCAATTGACAATACATTACAGCCCGTTTTCATACAACTGATAATAATTGACAATAACTGACATTGAAAATGACATAGAGAAAACCAGGCATTATGGTCCCTGAATTGTACAGTTTCTTAAAATAAGTAGTTCAATAAAGAACTTGCCACACTTCAGCACAGTGTCATAACAAAAAATGTCCAAAACAAACTATTAAAATTGATCTAAATTTGCTTGCCATTATTCTACTCGGCGACTTTACACTCTAGCAAACGTTGAACTTGTAAATAATAAATACAATGATTAACGTCAAACTTCTATACCATATATCTTAGAACAGAACATGGTTATATCAATGAGCAAGATTTTAAGGTTGTGTAAAATTTAAATTAAATTGGAGCAAAACTAACGAAGATACATAAATCACTTTTTAAAAAACTTTAAATCAATTTTCTCGCAAACAACATGTTTGAAGCCCGTGAACATTATAACTCAAAATCTTATTGACCGATTATTTTTAAATTTTATACATTATTTCTACACAGAAATCTCCAGGTAATCACGAAGAGCTTTTTTTTATTCGCCGAAATTAATTATACCAAAAATCGTATTTTTCAATTCAAAATGCTGCCCAAATTCAAAAAAAATTAAAAAAAAACTCTTTGTGATTACCTCGGGAAACATATCACCTTCTAAACGCATTTCGATTTTTTTTATTTCACATGATCCGGTAACGAGTTATGATGTTCACCGAGGCGCCTCCGGAGATTCGCTGTCACGGACTTATTAAAATTTTTAATTGACATTTTTTTCTAATGATATGCTATAACACGTATATGAAATAAATAATCCAACATTATTGACATCTTAAAAAAAAATTATAAAAATACCTTTTTTCGCCTTTTAAACCGTACCCCCTTAAATAGAAAAGACAGTAATCTGTCGCATAAAAACAAAGTTTTTAATAAAACTCTTTCTTTCCTTGAAGTCTTATGTTTTCAGTGCACCGTACTGTTATTTTATTTCTTTGTTTGATGGTTTTAATGGTATTAAATATAAAATAATCACATTGAGTTTCAAATCGATCGGATAACGAGAAATGAGTTTTAATCTCTGCGTGACTGTGCGTGACTGTGCGTGACTATGCGTGACTGTACATAACTTAAGCAAAGTTAATCTGTTTTTCACAACAAGTATTCCGATCAAGTTTCAGATCGATTGGATGAGGGGAAATGGGTTTTAAATCACTCCGTGACTGTCAGTGACTATGCGTGACTGTGCTTAACTACCCCAAAATTAATCTATAGTCACAACAAGACTATGCACTATAGGAAATTTTACCCCTTTTTTGGCGCAAATTAATTACATGACATGACTTTTTGAAGACTATTAAGAGGGAGGGAGGGACTCTTGAAGTTTTTCGTACACTCAAAAATAAAAGTTTGTAAAGTTAACTAAAAAATTAACTAATAATTATTTCCAAACGGGTTTCCAGGGTTATAGGTTCCCGCCTCCAAGATTTTTTTGATCTTTGATAGGTTATCTTTTTCTAAACTGTTTTTTACAAATTTTTGATATGATGCGCTCAGGGGGGCGCGGGTAAAATCCAATTTCACAATACAATCGCAAAAATAGCGTAAGTGAAAATCGATGTGATGTATATGTAAGTGTATTGGTGTATTTAGTAAGCAGAACCGGCGAATTCGCTGTCTTTTAGCAAAATCACAATTCTCTTTCGTTAATTTTAAATACTCAAGTGTATATTTGCTATCGACCGCTTGGTGTGCTGTGAGTTTAACATGTTCATAAGCTTACAGAGTTCTTTTTTTAATATTCAAGTAGATATTAGCTATTGACAGAACTAGTTTAAGAACATTAAATTTTTATTAACAAACCAAAAGCTTAACTTAACGCTCAAGGGGGAAAATATCTATTTCACAATACAGTCAGAAAAACAGAAATTATCAAATGTATTTCAGAAAATATCAAATGTATTTCCGAAATTATCAAAAATATTTCAGCAATTATCAAATGTATTTCAGGTAGATAATATCAACTGTATTTCAGAAAACATCAAATGTATTTCAGAAATTATCAAATGTATTTCAGAAACCATCAAATGTATTTCAGAAAATTTTAAATGTATTTCAGAAAACATCAAATGTATTCCAGAAAACATAAAATGTATTTCTGAAATTACCAAATGTATTTCAGAAAATATCAAATATATAAAATTATTAAATTTACTTCAGTAAATATGAATTGAATTTCAGAAAATATCAATTAAGTATCAGAAAAACAGTCAGAACACTATATAGAAACATATTTTTTTAAGTATTACACTGGCTTTGTAATATTTCTTGAAAAATGCATATCGTCACCTAAGATGCAAAAGGCCGTAACTAATATTTTTATTTTTTTACAGGAGAAGCAAAACACATCATAAAACAAAAACTACTTTAAACTTAATACCCAAATTTTAGAATCGAGCTGAAAAATAAAGATGGATTTTTATTTATGAAAACAAAATTATGGTAAAATAGTAGTTTTTAAGTAAAAGGCCGTAACTACAATACAAAAAGTCAATTTTTAACTTTCTGTTAGTTACGGCCTTTTACATTTTAGGTGACGATATAAACGTGTTTTTTTTTTCAAAATGATGACTTCAAAATTAGTAAAAATTTTATCATGGTGTTTATATTGTTGCTGATTAATAAATGAAGTCCTCATCTTCTTTCGATTAAAAGACCGCCCTTGATAATTTATTTTCCAGTGCATAACAAATAAGTCCAAATATTGCTAAACATTTTCTACGACTCCAAATCACTAATAGAAATAATAATAACTTTTCGGTATTGTAGGGTAAACTACTTTTTAATTTTGAATTTCAATAGATATTTTCTGAAATTCAATTGATATCTATAATATAAATAGGCTAGGCGATTTCTTGAGACTGATGTTTTGTTCTAACGTTTTATCCCGATTTTGACCAAACATATATTATTTGAAAGGTATTTCTCTTTAGCCGATTTGCAGATTTACAGATTTTTAAATCTTTTCCTTCATTTTGAGTAAATTGCATTTAAATTTGCTACTACATAATATTATACAATGCTTTGTGTGTGTTTATTAAATTTGTTAATGTGTTTGTAATAGAAATGGGTTTGTTTTTTGTCTTGATTTGTGAATTGGCTATAATTGATTAGCATACTTTTAGGGTCTTGATTTAATGAAAAAATAAAATTGCCTAGAATTTATGCTCGAATGTTAAGGGCTGGAATCTGCTTATTTTCTTAAATACATTTGATAATTTCTGAAATACATTTGATGTTTTCTGAAATACATTTGATACTTTCTGAAAATCAATTGATACTTTCTGAAATACAATTGGAAAAGGTGTCGATGTTTACACATTTCCCCTGTGATCGGACTCACATTGATTTTTTTTTCGAGTGTACACTAACTTTCAAAGATAACAGTAGAAACTCCAATTTCAAAAAGTAACAAAGTTTTTATTGAAAAATTTGATTTTCGAGTTCCAAATCGTCAACTATTTTTAAAAACATGGGTTCAAAATGCCACAACTCTCCATTTCTTCATCTTCGCTTTCGGAATTTCTTCTTCTGTTTAACAATTTTTCAAAAAATTTGTTTCCTCTGATCGCAGAATTCTATCACTTCTGGTGGAGTGAAGTATAAGGATCTGATGTGTTCAATGCTCGACTAAAAATGTCTGTCAAGTTATTCACGCGGCTACTTTTTCGTCTATCGGATTTTAACATTTTGTGGCGAGATTCAGAGACATCACCAAAGTATCCAACTGGAAGCACAGTCGACTCAATAATTTGCCGAGAACGCACAAGAACCTTATGTACAGTAGCTGTCATTGGTAACCATGGATACTTCTGCATGAACATTGTGGCCGTTTGAAAACAAATGTCTTCAAATTTACTCGAACCTAAAGGAAGCTGACATGATAAATACATTAAAATGACTTTTAAATTAAAAATGAGTTCTTTGTCAATGCCTGTAATTTCAGAAAATTTTAAATGTTAGTTAATCGCGCGTCGGGCCGTGTTGCCATCATTAGTACTTCCATAGCCACCAGTCTTAGGCTTATCAACATTCAAACCAATTTCATTGCAATTTCTTGCAACTATCGCTTTGTCAGTTTCATTTCTTATTTGCCACTTTTTAATGTCAGTTTTGTAACCTGCATTCTCAACAAATTCAAAAAAACGGATCCAGCAATGCAGTGGACTTATCCAATGCTTTAAGTTCTCTTCTTTAGGTTTAAATTTTTGATTTTCGAAATCTTTTATGCTCATAAAATCCTTTGGTGTATCACCGTATAAAGAGCACGTCTGACTAGATTTAGTTTCTGTCAAAATATTTTATACTTTGCCGTTCATTAAAGTTTGATACAACTTAAATTTAATGCACAAAGTTTTTTTTTCGCCAAGCCTTACTTTAAACGGACTTAAGGAATTTATCTCTTCTTTTATATTTTCTTTTAAAATAATTTCTTTAGTCTCCTTTGTGTATTCTAATTTTTATGGTCGACAAAATCTAATAGTGGTGTACGATTGTTCCATAAAATATTTCCGGACGCTTCTATTAAACGCAAAGGTATAATTGTTGTGGCCAAAAGAGAGGAGTCACAATTTTGAGACGAACCCGCCTTTTCAAAGTGCTTATAGTTTGTATAGCCAGTACTGCTGTCAAATGCATAACTGACAATGAGTTCGGCTTATAAAATGTCGTTTTTTTTTGTTTCCATTAAGGTAGATACAACTTCCTCTTGCATTTTTATGATTCTTTCGGATGTATACTTCAGTAATGTTTCCAATGGAACTTTCGCTGATATCTCAGTAACTATTACGCCGTTTGCTATCTTTTGTTGTGTCTTATTTCCGACTTTCTGGTTGAATTTTCCGTTTTGGTGTATTCAGGGACTTATAGTAAAATTTCACGGCGAATATTTTTGCGGAACATTTTAACCACTTAAATCCCAGTTTTAATGGTGTTTTTTCCTCTTTTAAGAATGTGCCAAAGCTGCGAAACTTTAAAGCCCCCCACTCAAATGAAAATCTTATGTAAACTTTCAAAACGCCGATACACGTGTCTTTTTTTGTCTCCTCTATCAAAATTTATAGGCCGGACCTTGTATTTTTTTTTTTTTTTTTGTGTTGCACAGTGTTACTATTATGAAAACGTTTATTAAAAATCATCACAAAAGACCGTGCACTCAATCGTGATAACTAATATAGAAATTGCAAGCGAAACAACTGGTAAAGTAACAGTGAATCAATTCTGTCGAAAAATGTAAAAAGATGTAGTTGCTTTGTTATTTTTTTTTTTTTATATTAATGCAAAAAAAAAACTTTGCAAAAATTTTAATTTTGACTTTTGGCCAAAAAGTGCTATGGGCCAGGTTTTACATCAATTAATGAGGGGAAATGGGGTTGCCCCATGGCAGACAGACGGACAGAGAGTCGTTTTCAATCTTGTTAAACTAACTCACATATATGTAAATGGTGTGTTAATAATAATAAAAAACTTATGAGAGGGTTATAGTTGATCGTGGACATTTTTAAAATTCATATCGGCAGTGGATATTATTAAAGAACTATGTATGTCAAATAATGTTCCGATAGTATCTATAATTACTTTGTATGTTCTTGGACAGATTTATGGAAATATCTGAGAATCTACAAAATTCAGAGCCCGTAACAGTTATACCTTTTATTACAAAAGTCGCAAAACAAAGTCGTTTTTATTTATATTTTCACGGGGATTATTATTATCCTTTACATAAGATCGGCAGTCACGATTTCAATAAGAAGACTTACATCGCTAAAGCTACTTAAGTAGTAAAAACATGAACTAACAAACAAACAATTTCACTTAACTACATCTGACGGTATAAGCCATTTTATGATATCAATTCAAATCAATATTAAAATTTTACAGAATAACGTTTTTTAAATTTTTGTGAGCTAAGAATGTGCTATAAAATTTCATTTGCTAAATTCGTAACGGTACTTGGTGAACTATGGATTTTCATTAAAAAAAAATTATAATGAAAATCACTTAAGGTATTTTCACCGTCATGGCTCGATATATTCTGAATATGAGGCACCATTGGAGAGTTTTTAAAATTATTGCACGCATA
The DNA here is from genome assembly GCA_963682025.1 of Cordilura impudica. Taxonomy (NCBI): domain Eukaryota; kingdom Metazoa; phylum Arthropoda; class Insecta; order Diptera; family Scathophagidae; genus Cordilura; species Cordilura impudica. The sequence goes on from OY821518.1 coordinate 200,356,258, forward strand.
AGTAAAAAAAGAGTATTTTGCACTACATTTTTCTGTTTTGCCGTATTCATAGGGCATTCCAACAAAATTGTTTTTTTTTTTTAATTTATTTCTAAAACGCTTAATATATGAATATGAATTTTTATGGTCCGTAGTATTTTATAGAATTTTTTAAAAATTTTTAAAGATCGGTGCTGGGTTACTGAAAACTATTTTATCCAAAAAATTATTGAAACAAAATAAATCGCTTCTGAATAATACCAAATAAAAACAAGTAAGAGTGTTAAATTCGGCTGTGCCGATTCTTTGATACCCTCCACCTCGGTTTGAGTCTTGATAATAAATGTAAATGAAAAACTAAACAATTTGTTAAACTTAATACCAAATTATTTCAACAAATTCTTTGGGTTGGTTTTCGTCTTTTCTATTATTTCGGATTTATTTCGGTATTTGCTTTTTGGTCATCGTGGTTGCTGATCGGCATGCATTTAGGTTATATACCTACATATATGCATGCGTTTCCGGTTATATGACATAAGTTCTCGTTTAATTTAACTTTGCAAAGGTAATGGTTGTGTATGGTGGCTATATGCATTAAATCGTGCTAATTCGAGATGGCTTTATAGTTTCTTTTAACTGGCCAAATATTTCTTCATTGCGGCCATATAGGTCGGATGGAGTAACAAAATAATAACCAAAAAAAACTCTCTCAATTTTTTTATTAAAATATTGCCATATTTGGAAAACATAGAGAACAAATTTATAATAATAAATAATCAAATTAGGAATGCCAAACGCAAAAAACCAAATGTCCCAAACATTTTAAATAAAATAATTTGTTCTCTTTATTTTCTGAAAAACTTCAAATTATCATCCAAAAAAAATTGTGAAAATTTATATATAAAATATAACATTCTCATCAAATTGCGTTTATTTATGTAACAGTTTTTATGTTCGCAATTCTTAAATATCATTTGACGTTTTCTAAAATTCATTGAATTTAAATTAATGTTTTCTGTAGTGCGATTCTGTATACTTCAACGATCCGACAATCGCAAAATATATCGACAGCTATTGTTGTTTGCACTAAGAATTAAGTGATTCACTAAGTACATACATCTTAACGACAGTCGACAAATCTATTTTTCTATTTATTTAAATTGTAAACGAGTGGCATCTCTGTCAAAATTCACGAAAAACACAAAGAAGAATAGAAAAAAAAACAAATTACTTCGTGTTTGACAGGATGATTTTATGTTTATGTTTAATATCTTTATATTTTTACTAATATTTCTGTTCATTTATTTGAAAATGAAATAGTGAATTGAATATGCTATTTAATTTTTTTATTTATATAAAAAAGTTTTTTAATTAAAGCAAAATATTTTCACTATTTTATGATTTTTATTTATGTTTGACGACATTTCAATCTAAAAATTGAAGTTTTTATCGATTGAATAAACAACACAAAAATGGTTGTCGTTTAGATAACAACAACAGCTGACTTTAACAATAGCGAATACCGTTTAAAAATTTTGCTGATAATTTTGCAATTTTCTTTTTTTAACGATTCGACTATCGTTAAAAGAAGTTACTGAATCACGGTACTGAAAAGCTATTAATTTCTCCTGAATGTCAATATTTTTTTTAAATGTAAAAATTTTTTAAATGTAAACATACTTAATTGGTGTTTTTTTTTTTTTTTTTTTGAATTTCAATTTGTGTTTAACGAATAAAATTTATATATTAAAGATGGAATTGATCTCTTCTATATTTAAAATTATAATTTCCGACGTTTTGATATGATTTTCTGAAATTCAATTAATTGTAATTTATAAATGGAAATTTTTAATTCCAGTTTTTAGAATTGATATTTTCTTAAATTTGAATGGAAAATTTAAAAAGTGCAATTTTGTATTTATGTGAATAATAATGCTTTAGTAATTATAAACAATTTTTAAAAATTAGATGTAATCGCAATCAGATATTTTGTAGGTAAAGCAGAATAATAATTCTATATAACTATGTAGAACTGTTTTGAAAGCAAAAAACTCATTGATGAACTCGGTAACTCTATTTTGTAAAGACAACAAAAAGTTAGCATGCCAAACTTATGTTCATATTTGTAAAAGAATAATGAAAAAACGTATGAAATAAAAGACCAGCCCGTGTATACTCTTAACATTGTTCTGTATGATATCCAGTTGAAAATATTAACACTCATGTTAAAATAGATATAAATATTGCAAAGCAAATTAGAACAAACAAAAATTGTGGCGCCATCTACTGTGGCATAGTCACGCTGAGCAAAATGAAGTGACACTCTGTTAATGCAAAAGAAATGTATTTTCCCCACAACAAAATATTGCAGTATTTTATCTAAATAAAATAATATACCGATTTATTTCTAACATGCAGTTACTATGGATATACATATATAATATATGTATATTATTTGTATTATTTAATATGTTTATATAAATTTATAAATAAATTTATACATAAAATTTTTTTTGCTATATTTACATTATTTTTTTTTTTTTATTAACAACTAGGTATTTTGCATTATTTGCTTTAGATGTTGGTGAATTTTTACTCCCTTTATATTAACTCGTAGTGTCTGCTTGTCGAAAAAATTGTGGATCGATTTTAACCAATTTCCCGTGAGCCATTCGATCTGAAATTTTGCAGACAGGCTCGTGGTAATAACAGAAATGATCTAACAAATTTTTAGAGTGATGCCAAAACAATGGAAACTTTTAAATTTTTCTGCCAGAGTTAATAAAAAAATGTACAAAGGGTTACTTTTTATTATATTATTACCACAACGACCACAAAAACAACAAGTCCAGCTATGAAAACAACACAACATTTAGAATAACAACAAGAACAATATAGAAACATCATATTTTCCACTTTTTCTTACTTTTTCAGAGATTTCCCTGGACTTGTTCCACCGATGTTAACGATTTTTGAAACAGAAATCTTCCCATGAATTCGTTGAATCATTCTCACTAAATATGATCACTGTAGCTGCACTATTCAGGGCGTGATCGTGACAAGAACAACATAGAAAATTATATTTTTTCAAGACTTTTTTTAGTTCTTCATTCAAATCTCGGGCCCTAATCGACTGATTTTGAAGATTTTAAATAGCAAACTTTCCAGGATGTTAGTGAATCATTTTTTATGTCAACGAGCACCCTAGCTGCCCGATTGAAGCCGTCATCGTGATTTCCACAGACGGACAGACGGACAGACTATATCAACTCCGGTTGTTATAAGGATCACAAATATATATATATTTTATGGGGTCCAAAATTTTTTTTTCTTATTATTACAAACGGAATGATAAACATATATATACCCTCTGCACACTGAAGTGGAGGGTATAAAATATGCAATATTTGAATTTAGTGAAATTTGAAAAAAATATTGCGAACCTTCTGGTGGTTCGCGAAATATAATTCTACTTCCCGAACTCCATTTAAATCTACCACAAAACAACACAAATTATTCCATTGATTTTTCTCAAACTTGGTGTTTATGTTTTTTCGAAAAATAATACAATAATATACATATGTATTTTTGTTGTCATTTTAGCAAATTTTCTTCGGATTTGAGTTTAAATCTTTATGTCAGAGATAATATTTGTGCCAAATTGCATAAAATTCGAAAGGTTTAAGTTCAAAATGTTAATTTTTCTGCTTGGTTATAAATGTAACATGACTAAAATAACATAATTTGTTACCCCATTGCTTGCTACTAAATATGAGATTTATACCAAAAATTTGGAAATGAAAGTTATTTCTAAAACCTATCTAACACATATAATTTTATGACCAAGTAATTACGGTTTGAAATTGAGAAATGCTAAATTTTTACTTATAGGGTCACCAAAGTGCATCTTAAACTAATAATTTTACTACGGTTAGTTTTTATTAGTTTGCTAGTACTACGAGTATTCAGAAGATATTTAATTGATTTTCTGAAAATGGAGCAGTTTATGTTTCATAACCCCATTTTTTGATGTGTAAACATATATTCGCGCAGGGGGCTAAATTTCTATTTCAGAATACAATCACACAAACAGCGTAACATATGAGCCGTAAGACAAAATCGGTGTGAGTTATGCTTGTATTGGTGAAAAATTATGATATGTAATAACCTGTTTGAAAATGAAAAATTAAAAATAAATAATAAAAAACGAAAAATGAAAAATAAAAAATGAAAAATTAAAAATGAAAAATAAAAAATTAAAACTATAAATTTAAAAAAATAAAAATAAAAAAAAAATTAAAAATGAAAAATAAAAATAGAAATAAAAAAATGAAAAATAAAAAATGAAAAATAAAAAATGAAAAATAAAAAATGTAAAATGAAAAATTAAAAATTAAAAATTGAAAATGAAAAAAAAATTAAAATGAAAATGAAAACTGAAAAATAAAATATGAAAAGTAAAGAATGAAAAATAAAAAATGAGAAATAAAAAATAAAAAATGAAAAATAAAAATTTAAAAATTAAAAATAAAAAATGAAAAATAGAAAAATGAAAAATAAACAATGAAAAATGAAAAACGAAAAATTAAAAATGAAAAACGAAAAATTAAAAATTAATAATAAAAAATTAAAAATAAGAAATGAGATTTGAAAATTAAAAAATTAGAAATGAGAAATAAAAATGAAAAATAAAAAATTAAAAAAGAAAAATTAAAGATATAAAAATTTAAAAATAAAAAATGAAAAATAAAAAAAGAAAAACGAAAATTGAAAAAATAAAAAATTAAAAATATTAAACGAAAAATTAGAAATTAACCGGTTGAAATAATAAATAATAATAAATATTTTAATATTAGCGGAGCCCTTGCATTTGATAGCTATAAGTGATACATAGATGACGCTTTCTGTTTGATTTTGAAAAAGTGCCATTAAATATCTTTAATTACTATATGTTTACACATCTCCCCTGTGATCGGACTCACATGATTTTTCTTAATGATATGATTTTAAGCGATCTCGTACCGACGAATCCATATTCACCTTTAAAAGTTACAAAAACAATAATAAAATCGTTTTCGTCAAATGCCCAAGTATTCATGTTTCTGATTTGATTATACTATAGTTTTATTTCTAAATTAAGGCTCAATGAGAAAATTGCTAAGAAAATCATTTTCTTAATATGGAACATTAAAAATAGCAAATATTTCTAACAAGTTCCATAACTTTCATTATTAATTTCGAACATTTATCATGAAATATTTAGTTCAAAATAAATTTACTAGTGGTTTCAAATAGTCAAATATTAAGCGATTTGAACTTAAAAACAATTTTATAAGTTGTAATTTTTCTTCATGCACTTCTTACTCAAAATCCATTTGGGAACAAATCGGTTGTTTTAATATTGTATAAAAATAATAATTCGAAGAAATGTAATTAAAAATGCATCTTATGGTTTTAACAATCTCAGTCTTAATATTATATATGGAGGCAAAAAAAAAAAAAAAAACACCTAAAAATAATGTAATATAAATGGCATATTCCATATAATATTTAAATTATTTTATTTTATATTTAATAATTAAATCTTATTCGACTAGGCTATTTTCACTAGTCGTTATCAAAATCCACTCCGTTCTCACAGCATTTCATTCTAGTTTTCAGTCTATCGCGATTCAAATTTATAAATTAATACTCCGATCTAAACATAATTCTAATATTTTGCGTACATATACGCTATGACGTCATTTATAGATATCATTTAGAGATTTATTCGAAAAACTCTTGGTTTTATTCAGTTTTTTGGTTATAGGAAATTCATATAAGAATTAAAATATATCATCAGCCGTATCTCTGGCAATATTTAACCGATCTGTTTGATCTGAATAAAAAAAATCTGAATCAAATAAAGGTAAATCATTAAAAAAAAAGTGACACTTTTTTACAATTGAAATTTTTAAATGCATTTTTCTTTCACCCAATTTTTTTATTTTTTGAATTTTTAGTAAATATAACTTTTTGGTCCACGCTGATTTACGATGTTTAATATTTCGTAAAAAAAAAAAAATAGAAAATATCTTTATTTAATTCACCAAAAATCAAATTCATACAAAAAATAAGAAAAGTCAAATATTGAAAGGTTTATTAAAGTTTTTTAATACGAATATTAAACATTGTAAAATTTAGTATTTCAAGTTAAGAATACAATAATTTAGGAATGCTAATTCAATGCAAAAATTAATCTTTTTTTAAAACGCTATACGGGTTATATGGAACGTGCAATGTCTTTTTTCAATTCTATTCAAATGAATGGTTCATCAGGAACGATTAACTATTGTTTGCGATATAGGTCATAGAATGTACGCACCTTTTTCAAAATATGAAAAACCTGAATAAAGTCGCGAGTGTTAATTTTTTGAAAATTTTTGGGTGTGATAACTGAAATGTCTTAATGGTTGTGTGCAAAATATAGTGAAAATTGAAAGAAGCAAAGTAAAATTACAGACATTTTTGGCCGATCTGTCATGGAATAGGCGATATATAAAAAAAATATAGCAAATAGATGCTGAATATTTCTTAAATATAAAACGTTAAAAAAATTTTTAAATATTTATTTTCTTTTACTATTTTGTTTATGAGGATCTCAAATTATTCAGTAGTAATGAAAAAAATGTTGCATAAATTTAACCAAGAAACTTGTAGTTTTCGAGTTACACTTAAACAAAATTTTAAAATACTTTTTGAAAATGTTTATCTTGATTCTCTTTAACTAATGAAGGCATATCGAATATTTAGTTACAGTTAAATCGGCTATAACGACAGTACTAAATTTTTTTACCAACACTTAAGTGTTACATTTTTAATACAATTGGGGTCATTTAAGTGTGTTTAGCAAATGATATAAAAATTTCAAAACTGGTACTTGAGTTATTCAAAAACAATAAATATTATTAATTTATTTTATTTTCCCGGCAATAACGGAACCATAGTCTTTTTTTTTATAGAGAAGAATCTCATAATAATTATCATTTGATTTTTTACTATTGATATATTTATAAAAAAAATAATAAAATAATATCTTTTTCTTATCTATGATAATTAAGAAATAACTTTTTGACCCAATGACCCAAAAATCATATTTTAATTATTGAAACAAAAATGCCCATTACGTGGTTCTCTGTCCTAAAATTTTTTAAAAACTCTTATGCAGCTCTTCAAAGTAAGCGCTTTCTAATCTTATGAGAAAAATTATTAAAAAATTAAATTTATAATTCTAAGTACGTTCCTAAATGGCAGCACTATGCATTAAATAGGTAAACATTTATTTTATTTTTACAAAATTTATAAATACAAACAAAAAAAATTCATAAATTTATTAAAAGTTATAAAATTGTTACAAAGTTATGAGCGGTCCTTTTTGAAAGTTTTTTAATTAGACAAAAATAAAGTTAATATTCCAATTTTTCACAGTGAACGACATATAAATAAGGCTAGAAGAAGTTATAAATAGGCTAAATTTTTTTTATCATAAAATAAATATCCATTTCAAAAAAATTTATGAATAATAAAAGAAAATAGCCGTCTGTCTTTATCAAAATCGCGTAGAGTGTATCGTCATACTTAACACACATTGAAATAACACCACATTTAAATTGACATACGAGTATAAAATGGACTACATGTAACTAAAAACTACCTTTGCTATGCAATCTATACTCCTATGCAGATTAATATTATCGTTGACTTTTAAACGTGACATCCATTCGGGTGCATGTGCTTTTATAGTATATTTATCCTTTTTTTTTTTGTATATACATTTTGTTTAAAAAAGGAAGTTTGAAAAAATAAGATATTTTTATGATGTACATAGTGTATCTAAGTGTTAAGAATGTGACAGGTATTGAAAGGAGTGTTTTCATTGAGAAATGTTCCAAGCAGGTAGTACATATATGTTATAGCTATCGCATCAATTTTGTTTTTCTGAACCTCTATCAAAATTGTTGCAATCTTTTAATATTCTTCTAATTAAATTTACTATTTCAAACTACCAAATAAGGGTTTAAATTCTGACCAGAAGCAACCTTTTACTATACTGATCGACTCGGAATCATTTTCTGTATCGATTAAGCGATATCCGTCCGTCCGTCTGTATGTAGACCGTTTATAACATATGAGGCAGAAACTGAAAGTTGCTGCGATCCTTGATTGCGGACCGAAAAAATTTCCATTTGGCTGACAAGCCTCCAATAAAAAATTTGGGCCAAAAAGTTCATTAAAAAATTAAAACACAGTTTACATAGTGAAATATGTGGTTTTTAATCAAAATACGTATGTTTAAGCAACTATAAATATTTTTTTTGGATAACTAGCCTTGACGTCGATTTTAAGCCTTAAATGATCAAAGTCGTTAGAGAAACAAAAAAGTTACAACAATTTGAAGATTATATTAGATCCGACTTTTTGTGTGAGGGATATTTTCGACGATATGCTTCAATGCACTGTAAGATAAATTGATTCTGTTCTTCGTCTTTCGTAAGGATCCTGTTGTGCTCATTCATAAATTGTAAACCGCGTTCAGCAGCGTCATTAACAATAAACAGATCACGACAAACAGCGAGAGCATCTTGATAATCTTCTTTCGTTTCCCAAATGGATGGTTCATGCTTCAAGAATTTAGTGGTCAATCGGAAGGCATTGAAAAAATGTATGGTTTTGTATGTCACGAAATCGCTTAAATTATTGTACAGCAATAGTTTTGGATCGTACGATTGGTTCTGTTGATTGCAGGCGCCTAACCATGTTTCGTTTCTCTTCATGTGAAACATCCGCATCCAAAAACGCTAAAGTCATTGTTTCTGGTGCCAAATACCACAAATGACATTTCCATTTACGTCAAACCGTTTCAGAGACATCTGGGTCGGTTTCTGCATATGTGATGGAGTCTTTCAAAAATTAATATCTTGATTTGGGGCTCGTATGGCATTTGTGCACATAAACCACACTTTGGCATACAGTCGCACGAGAAAAATACATATATCGCATAGTCCATTCAATTCTCGTTGTGTCAAAGTGAACTGCTCCCGAAAGAGGTATATTTTCAAGGTGTTTATGCCTTTTCCCATGAAACTTGTTGGACCAGGTGCACGAAAGCTTCCGCCGACTTTACAAAGGAACGTTATTGTTAATTGTAGTAGTTCCTTGTAATCCGCGCGGATTTGTGTTTATTGTAGCTATTGGTTGCGGAAAATATTAATGGCTTCGCAGTCCGCATTACTAAGTTTTGAGCGTACAATTGGATCTTCGAGCCCGCTTTTAAACGATTTGTGGTCGAGGTTTTCCCAAGTGGCAGCAAAACGATTAAAAAAGGCACTTCAGGCCCACTTGTTACGGAATGTTTGACTTCAAAGATGTGTTTCAATACGATTTCCCACATGTGATGGCGACATGGAAACTTGATTAATTTCCGATCGAGTTTGTGCTGCAACAAAATGCATGCGCCAGTGTTTTGGCCTATGTTTGATGAAGTGGTATCGAAACCTATGGCGGAAACTTTATTAAAAAAAATCCCATTTGATGAGTGCATCATGAACGATCTTGGCCATATTTTCTCCTGTGCCAGCAGAGACTTCAGAGCAGAGATTCGATCAATTTTGCTTCTGCCAAACAGGTCCGGCTACAGTTTTCCGTCCCAGCGAACAACCAATGACTGTACGCTATTGATCTACGTATTAAAAATAAAATAGAAATCGGTGAAAATTACCATTATTCGTAAAACTTCAAATTAAATATAAGTTTTGAACTAAACTAAATTACCTTTGTAATGAATTCTGTTTGAGCTTCTCGCTTACGATATTCTTTTCGTAACACATAGATCGTAGATCGATTGATCACAAGCTCATCGACAGAGGTCAGAGGCGTCACAGCATTATTCATGACAGTTATTACATTATCTGTGCACGCTATAAAGATATGGACAGCATCAGAACAGCTAACTTTGGCCTTATCAAGTACTACAGTTGGACATGGCGAGATCCAATGATGTCGCCTTCATGAACATTTGCTGTGATCATCGTCATCATCGGTATGCAATTCGCATGCCGCATCCTTAAACGTACTGTTATCATCGAATTCATATTCGTCTTCACTTCCAATGTAAACTGTATCAAGAACTGCAAAATATCTGTTGATGATTCATGTTTTGAGGAATTCAAACAGTTCAATATTTCACTTATTTTCTCTTCCGCGATTCTTCTTTTTGCTTTCAATGTTCTCGGCCGTATAACTTCTTGTCAACGCCTGCCATGTACCATGGTCTTCTTTTCTGTCTTTGCATCAACAAAAACTTCTTATCTTCTTGTATACGGATCTCATCCAGGGAGTTTTCACTAGCGATATCGAACAGATCGTCCATTGTTTCCTTGAAAATGTTCACGTTCGATTTCGATGTATTCGATCTGCTGTTTGCACTTTATTTGTGGACATTTCTCCAGTCGCCGTAGAATTTTGGAAATTTACCTTGGGATTTATATTTATCACGTATTGGTATGCGCGCCTGTTGCCAAAAAATTATAGCTGCCTCCACCGCTAGCTTAGCACTTTCTTTTGCACAATTTTGTCAGCCAACATTTACAAACCGCTTATTGTAAAAAAAAACTTGCAGTATCTGTCTGTTTAACGGCAGTTTCGCTCCAGATATCAGGTGTGATACATCCCCATTTGATTCCACGGAGCGTAATTTATCACTGGATCGAGCAACCATCATTGATGTAGTCGATGTTAACTCCAAAGCTGATGTAGATGGTAAATCCAACATCGAAACAACTATTTATATTTAATTACTTAGATAACTTAGGATGGCAATTGTTCAGAATAAACACGTTTGTTTGTTTGTTTGTAAGACACTGTTTTCTATTTCAAAATATGATCTCTTAATAGCTAACAAGTCATATAAATCTTAACCTATACTAAATTTAAGAGAGAGCGAGAAAGGACTATATAGGGATGGTTTTCCTTATCACCAACCATCTACTCAAACATATGAGAGCGTCAAAACAATTAATCAGACGAACATATGTGTTGTTGTTTTTGTTGTAGAGAAAAAAGTAAGTAAGAAAGAGAGTGTGTATGTGCACATTGTGCATGCCATGTCAGCTACAATATTCAATTGATGTAAAATTCAAATGAAAACCGTTGTAACTCTTATGTTTCTCTAACGATTTGTTTGAATAGAGACTGTATTTAAAATCGATGTCAAGTCAAAAAAAAATATTTTTAGTTTCTTAAACATACGTATTTTGATTAAAAACTCCCATATGTCACCATGTAAAGTGTGTTTTAATATTTCAATGAACTTTGGGCAGACCTTAGCGTCATCCGATCGGCCCCAAATTTTTATTCGAGGCTTGTAGGCCAAATGGAAACTTTTTCGGCCTGGCAATCAATACAAAAAAGTAACAAATAGTCTAATGTACACCTTGCAATCAAACTACAGGTTGCAAATATGAATATATTTTTTATGAAATTTTGTATATAAGCCTTTGTCGGACATTGGATGACCGCTATGGATCAAATCTAGTCCCCATACAAATGATCCTTTTGAGTTCGACTGAAATTGCCCTAAGATCCAAATTAACATCTCCGTTAAATTTGATTTGTTGTGTTAATTACACCCGTCAATTAGTATCCAAAAAATTAACCCAGTAGGATTATCTTTAGTACCGAATGCACCGATTTTATTACAAAATTTAGTGGGATAAACATAAAAAAATATATTTTTTACCTTAAACACAATTGGTTAATAGTATCAAATATCATTGGAAAAGAAATATTATAGGAAAAACAAATTTGTTTGAAACATTTGACAAATTTAAATATTATATTATATATTATTATTATTATTGTACTTAGGAAACCAAAGAAAATTGATATCCATATTGGATATGTTACTTACGCAGAGTTACAATCTCGGATAAAATCTAAACTTGCTGGATTATAAAAAAATAAAACAAAATGATTAACTTATGTTATTTTGGATTCAAACCTATTTATACAAAAGCCGCTAAAATTTTAATGTTTAAAGGAATAGCTTAAAAACCAAAGAAAAACAAGCAAGAAAATTATAGTCGGTCTAGACCGACTATACCATAACCTATAACATGATTTAGAGACCCTATCTTTCAGTCCAACTAATTCGATATAGAAAATAAGCATAAACCAAATTTGAGTGGCATTGTTATTAATTGTTTTGGCTGCAGATATGAAAAAGTTCATATCGGATGCTGCTATATTTATATGGGGACTAGGTCGAAAAATGGACCGATCCTGACCATATTTAATAGAGTCACTTATATTTAGAAAAAATATATACGAACCAAAGTTTAGAAAACTCTGTGCAATATTTTAATTTTTTAATAGATATATCAAGAAAATACACACATGAAACACACAATGTTCTATTCTAAAGCAGCCAACACATATTTTTATTTTCATATCAATAGCGTGTGTTTCTAAATTTTGTACGATAGATATTTTTATTCTATTTATTGTAAATATATATTTTTATTCTTCTTTCCAGATTATTCTTTATTTTCGCAAATTCAGTCTTTACAAAAAACTCGTTAAAACGTGAATGATTTAAAAATACATAGTCATAAAATTAGTATAAAAAAAAACAGAGCTGAAATTATAGTAAGAAAATTTAGTTATCTGTTTGACGTTGCCACAATTATGCGACATAAATCCGCCCTCTAGTGCTGGCTCCTAGCCTCAGCGCGATCATCAGTATCGCAAAGATGTAGGCCTAATCTGCAAAGATGATTTACGGCTCGTCGATAAGTACTGGCGGTAGTGCGAACATCAACAACATGAACCACCCCGTCGGAGCCTGGAAGGATTTTGGTGACCACGCCTAATGGCCACTCGCCTCTTGGTGAATTTTCCTTGAGATTTTCACATTCTTTCGTTTACTTGGATGCATTAATCAATGTTGGAATGTACTCACTTTAAATCTCCTCCAAAATTCATCAATAAACATTTGGGACACTCGCCAGATTCGCCGTTCCCTAGATATTATACCATCGAACTGTCCAGGTGTATGTATCGCTACGTTCTGTTGTATCAATATATCATTTGGACACAGTGCTATACCATCGTCAGGTTCATCAGATTCTAGACAATATGGACGGCTATTTACAAGGTGTTCAGCTTCACAGAATATTGTACGTAAAGTTTCATCAGTTGGATTACTATCCACAGATAATACAGATTCCAACGCTCTTTTGAAACAACCAACTAATTGCTCCCAACAACCACCAAAATTCGGAGCGGTTGCAGGAATGAATTTCCAATCGATGCCTTTGTTCACCAAAGATGATTCGATTTCCTGTTCATTAAGCTCTTCGAGCGCTTCCAACAACTCACGTGCCGCACCATGGAAATTAGTCCCATTATCAGACCAAATTACCTGAATCTCTCCTCTTCGAGCCATCATTCTCCTAATCGCCATTATGCAAGAGTCAGTATTTAGAGAATGAGCTATTTCAACGCGCATAGCCCTGGTTGTCAAACATGTAAATAGTACACCATAACGTTTTCGTACACACTTTGTATATTTACCACTAGTACTTCTTCCATCCTTGGTGTAAAAGGGACCGAAATAGTCAATTCCAACAGCTGTAAAAGGCTTTTGATGCGTAAAGAATCGTTCCTCAGGCAATAACCCCATTTATGGTTGCATTAGTTTGGATTTTCGACGGCGGCACCATAAACATTTACCAATAGTCTTTTTAATGTTAAGATTCTTTCCGGGTATCCAGTAAAGATTTTTGAATTTATGAATCACCACTTGAATACCGGTGTGGTTCACCTTCAAGTGAAGATCTCTTATAAACATTATTGTAAATATAACTGGCTTCGTTGACGTAATATCTTTTGCTCTTTCAGTTCTTCCGGAGATTCTTAAAACATCAAATTCATCAACGCAAAGGCGATATTTTGTTAATCGTAAATTTGGCAATTTTTTGCCTGTTTTAACAAATTGGACATCGTCTGGGGAGCACTCAGATTGCACATATCTGTACCACGTTGCATTCGCATCATTTATCTCGTCCACACTGAGACCTCCGTATATAAGTTCCGTAGATGTTGATTTATTCTTTAAATTTTTGATGTCTCATCGGACCCACCCAGTGATTCTAATGACCTTGTATGTTGAAACTCTTTTCAAAATAAGTTTAAGGGGATGTTTATCTTCAACTTCTTCTTTAATCTGCTTATTTCCTGAAAATTCAATTTGTTGTATCGTCATTAAGGGTTCACAAGTAGTCGGTTTTTCGAATATGATTTTGTCCTTTGGTCAGTTCTCGCGATTGTCTTCAAGGAATTTAGGTCCAACCAACCATCTTTCCATTTTATGTTGTTGAAAGTTTTCACGATTAATTATATCAGCAATGTTTTTTGTTGTGCATATCCAATTCTACTCTGATCTTTCAGATTTTTCGCATATTTCATCAATACGATTAGCTACGAACGTTTGCATTGGCCCATTGCTGTTTATCCACGAAATTGTTGTTTGGGAATCTGTCCAGAAAAATAGCTCATTAATCTCAATTTGTATTTCATTTTATATGGTTTCTGCTAATCGACAACCCAAGACTGCTGCAAGTCTCTCCAGTTTTGGTATGGTTACATGCTTAAGAGGTGACACTCTGGCTCTTGATGCAATAAGAGCTATGTCATATGTTTCTCTGTCATTCTCCTGGTAACAAATACGTATATAGGCTGCTGCCGAATATGCCTTGCTGCTGGCATTACAAAATATGTGTAGTTCCACCTTTTCAGCATCTGCCAAATGAACGGAGTAGCATCTTGCAATACGTACATCTTCAATAGATTTTAAAGATGTTAACCATTCATGCCATTTCTGAACCAAATCGCCTTTGATGACATCATCCCAATGTATGCCTGACTCCCACACATCGCGCATAAATATAAGACCTTTTAACGTTAATGGAGTTATTAAGCCCAATGGGTCATAAATGGAATTTATCGCCGCCAATATTTTGCGTTTCGTAGGAAGAATTTTGCCATTAAGAATATAGGGGTGTATTCGGTGCATTGTGTTGGTTGAAAATGTCAATAGATCAAGACTTGCGTTCCACCAAATTCCAAGGACTTTCTGTTTGGTGTCACCTTTATCATTAAGTGAAATGCAATTATCACTAGATCTCAGATTTTCCGGAATTGTTTGCATTAAGTCGTCACTGTTTGAAATAAAATTACGTATTTCAAAACTAGCTTCTTTGTGTATTTCAGTGACTGATTTTATAATTTTCGCCGCTTCTTCGATACTTGGTTTTGATTCCAAATAGTCATCAACGTAATGGTTTTGCAGAATGGACTTCGTAGCTTCCGGATATTCAGCCTCATGCATTGTTGCGTTATAATTTTTAACAAATTGTGCTATGAATGGTGATGTTTTTGTACCGAACAACATAGATTTCATTTGATAAATTTCATGTTCAGTATCAGTCTTTAAGTTTCTCCAGAGAAAACATTGTAACGCAGCGTCTTCATCAGAAATTTGTATCTGGTTAAACATCTCCTTTATATCTCAGACATATGCTATTTGGTGTAATCGAAATCGTATGAGTATACCCACAATAGAGGTAAGCCAATCTGCATTCTGCCGCAGCATCAAAAACCAATCTAACTTTACCTTATTTGGATTTGTCACAGCAAAATGTGGCAGAAACCATAACTTTGGTGACTTTAAAATATCTTCATTCGGTAATAATCTTGCATAACCGTTCGACAAAAGTTTCTGCACTTCTCTTTGATACGCTTCACCTATCTCGCTATTCTTTCGCAACTTTCTCTCAAGGCACCTAAGTCTTTGTTCTGCCATAGGACGACTGTCTGGTAATAGTATATTATCACTTTTCCATGGTAAGTTTACTTGAAATTTTGTACCTGTCTTTGTAATTGATGCGTTTATCTTTTCAACAGCTAGCTGATCTTCGACTGATTTGGTTTTATCTATTTTGCTTATGCACGAGCCGAAACACTCCAAACTGAATTGATTTTTCACCATTTGTTGTAAATTACTATCCTCAAGGTGGCAGCAAACAAATTTTGATTCATCCACATTCGATTCAACCGGGCCATGGATAATACATCCCAGTTTGGTTTTGAATAACATCGGTCCATTTTCATTACCATTTATTACCGCTTGAGAACTGATTAAGTGTACATGTCTTTGTCCTATAAAAAGGACTGGTTGTGATTTTGGCATGCTCTGAAAATTTGCCATATTTATGTATGGAAACTGTTTGGCCAACTCAATATAATTTACTTGCTGCTTCGGTTAATTAAGATCGTTAATTCAATGGACATCGTTCAGAAGAAACTGTTTGTCATTGTTGTTGCTGATTATAGTATCGAAATAACCTCCTGTCAAGCTAAAACAAAATGGTTGTACTTCACCACATAAACCAATTTCACGAGCAGTTTTAATATCCATGATGGTTGTTGTACTTCCCTCATCTTGGAAGGCAATAACTTCTTTTGTACAGGTGGGACCAACTACTTTTACCGGACCATGGCGAAGCATTGGTTTCTGGTCTACGTTTATGTAAAAGTTTATGATGAAATTTTTCGCAATTATCTATTTTGCACATTTCTCGATGATCGCATAGGCCTTTGTGAAATTTTAGGCAACAATAACATGCGTTGTATTTATTAGCATAATCCCATCTTTTTTTATGTCCGCTTTTATAAAAACGTTACATTTATCGAGGCCGTGTTTCTCTTCATTACACATTTGACAAGATGATTTTTCCCTTTGTCTTTTGATAGCATCAACATTTTGCTTTACAGTATCAGTGTAGCTATTTACGGCACGAAATGATTTAAAATGGCTAATATCTCGAAGGAAATCTGTTTGTCTTTGTGACCATTCTGCGAAACTTTTAAACTTACATTCGGTTGCTCTTACTTTTTTCTCATTTATGATTATCGATAAGCTTTTTCTCGATAAATTCAAGTGCGGAATTAATATTCTGAATTGCACAATTAAATTCATCAAAATCTTCCATTTCCCTTACCGCCTTCATATTTCATACTCTAGACATTAGTTCAAGGGCTACGGTTTCAGGACGACCATATATGCTATCTAATATGGACAATATTTTTGATGGTTCTTTAGCGGACATTAAAATAATCTCCACCTTTTCACGTGCTTTGCCTCGCAAAGATTTATTAAGCCTGTCGACATCTTCTTCGGGAGAGAAACCACATTCCTTACTGGATGATTTAAATTGTGTCATAAAATGACGCCATTCCAAAGTGGATGTACTATCAAATTCCAGCTTTTGATGTTAAGTGTATGCCTAGCTAACATGTTGGTGATTGTATTTTGTAGGTTTCTATCAGTTGTTGCTTCTACTTTACAATTTTCTTCCTGCGCTATATTTTCACGTTGATTCACTGAAGCATGGGTTTTAACCCACTTTGAAACTGGATCCAAATTCGATAACATAGTTTTGTATGATTTTACAGAGCATGAGGGATAAGAATTTCTTATTAGTTTTGCTTTGGTACTTAAAGATTGCTTTTTACTTACCAAAGCATCCGATTTTGCTTGTAACACCCTCATCTCCAACGTCTTCACCTGCATTGCATCATTGAGTTCGTCAGTAGTGTTTGTTGCTCCAGCTATAGTTTCATTTGTATTTCCAATTTTTCTGCATCCACATCCTCCACCTGCTTTAACACTATCAACTCTTCCTCCACAGCTAATGTATGAGGTTCCTTAATAGTACCATCGTCGTCACACTCAAACGTAATAGCGTCAACGATTTTAGACTCCAAAGTTTCCGCTGTTGTGTTTACGGCTGTATCTATTTCCAGGAATTCACAAACACGTAGTAAAGCATTTTCGCCCAACTCCTTGGCGATGCGTTCTATGAGTTCGAGATTTTGTTGCTCATTGTGTTGCAGTCCTCTAAAGTCTCTGAGTTCACGTTTTACAAAATTTACAAAATATTGCAAAATGTACGTCTCGTAAATTCTGTGATTTCCAGGAATCAATATTATGCAATTGATTCTCTGTCCACTGCCACATTTTCAATCAGTTTTCCTATATACTTTCCGTTATCCAAACACGAAAAAATATCCCATGCGAAGGACCACTATATTAAATAGATATTTTTATTCTTCTTTCCCGATTATTCTTTATTTTCGCAAATTCAGTCTTTACAAAAAACTCGTTAAAACGTGAACGATTTAAAAATACGCAGTCATAAAATTAGTATCAAAAACAGAGTTGAAATTATAGTAAGAAAATTTAGTTATCTGTTTGGCGTTGCCACAATTATGCGACAGTGCCCAACATAATCATGACTGTGTTTCGTTTTAATATGTTATCTACACGAACATTTTTCTATCACGTATTTTTTGTTTCGAACGCACATAAACCACACAGATTCGAGTGTAGCTTTATTTTAAGTTCGTTTCCTTGCACGTGTACTGCTAAAAAACAGAACATGTTCTTCAACGCGTACATCTAAAAATTAAAACATTATCCACTCGCGCATTATTTTTAGACTACTGATTAATGGATATAACAAACACATACAAACCCAATTTAACTGAGATCTATATTATAATTTGGATTCTATGGCAATTTATGTCGATTTCATTTGTATGGGGACTAGGTCTGAACATGGTTCGAATTTCACCAATTTCAATAGAGTTCATCTTATGGCCGATGAAAGCTTATATACCAAATTTCATCAAAATATATTCATATTTGCGACCTGCAGTTTGATTACAAGGTTTACATGGACACACAGACGGACGGAGGGACAGACGGACGGACGGACATCGCTAAATCGACTCAAAAAGTGATTCAGAGTCGATCGGTATAATAAAAGAAGGGTCTAGGTCAAATATATTTGTTGGTTACAAACAGTAGCACAAAGTCATTATACCCAAACCACATGGTGGTATGGGTATAAATACAGGTCCATTAGTTTTGTCTCTTCTACCACATATCCAAGTTTTTGCAACCTCCCATAAAGAATCTTCCCTTATATGTTGATGTAATTCTGAGCTGTGTTTTAAATATATCTTAAATGTCTTTGATAATTCAGTCTTATTTTTTATTGACTTTAAAATACTCAATTTCCTCAATTCCCTCCTTACAAGAACACATTCCTTTCAATAGCTGATTGCACAATAAAACAGGAAAGTGTTATTTTTAACAACCGAAAATAAATAGTGTAGAATTAATGTATATGTAATTTTGTTCTAATTAAAAAAATGTAATATACTAAACATTAAGAAGAAAATGTATGTCTTACGCTCATATTCAAATGTGATGTACTCTCAGCGGATATTTTGCGAGTTTTAAATGGCGGTATTTCCGATAATTTAGCTGCGACTTGCTGATGGTTAGGAGGTGATGATGACAAGTGTTGGCGGGTAGAAGCGTTAATAATGGAGGTGGTTGTGGTACGCTGAGGACTACTGCTAGTACTGCTACCAGTATGATCGGCTGAATCACTGGATTTTTTCCGAAATGGTGGTATTTCTGGTAGATGCAGAGGTTGACGGGTATTTAAGGCCAAGGAACTTGCAGAAGCTCTATTCATTTTACATTATAAACATATGAAACAAAAGCATAGGGGCAAATAATACAAAATGCCAGAAAGAGGGAGAGAGATTTAAGGAAAAAGGATTCACAGAAAAGAGGAAAGGAAAAAGCGCACACAAAATTAAAATTAAATTTAACAAGTGCATAATGAATATTAAAAAAAAAAAATTTGTGAACGTAAGGGAAAAAGTAGAGAAGAAAAACAGTTAAAAAATTAGCTTCTTATGAAAAAAGGATTTGTATATTAGACATTTTTACAGCTACACTTCTAGAAAAAGTATCCGTACACTTAAACTTAAAAATTTTAAATGTAAAAAAAATTAAAAATAATATATATTTTACCATTTTAAATGTTAAAAAAAAATAAAAAAAAATATTTTTTACCATTGACACATTGGGAATTTAAATTGTTTTTCAAAATACTTGCGGAACGTTTTTACTTAATTTTTTTTTACAACGCAAAACACGCATTATGGCAACTGTAAGCGCCAGAAAATGCATTCGTACAATTACAGTTAGGAGAATCTCGTGATTTATGGAACCACGTGCGCGTCTATAACTACGATTTTATTTTATTAGAAGATTTGGTTTGAATTAATTTATTTCTTTTGAAACTATATTTTGCGATTAGTCTCAAAATCAAAGAAATCAGTGCTGATGAGACGAAACTTATCCTAAAGATTGGAAATGAATTAGCTCGTATCATAGGCAAAAGCCTGCAGTTTCGTCATTCGAAGCTACAAATCCAACGATTCAATTTTGTTAAACCTCGTTCTGGTCGCGCGAAAAGCTAATTATTTTGTCGTCATTAGTACAGAATCGCAGAACTAATTCTTTCCAAATTAATTCATGAAGATACAATATTTTTTCATTTCCGATCTCAAAGAAAAAAGAAAAACGTATGGACTTGCAAATGAGCATGTAAACATAGCTCAATAACTGAGGCAACCTATGTTACTAACAAACGAAGGAAAATTTAAGTTTTCGGCATTAAAGAAAAAAGTAAGTTTGGCGTAAAAATGGAACTGCATTAAATAAAAAAAACCTTTGCCAAAGTTTAAACATGATGGAGGTGCATAATGCCATTGGGATTGTATTGCAGGCAATTATTGGATTTACTGGAGTGCTGAATCCGTTAGCATAAAATTACCTCAAAGGAAATGTTGAAATGCGTCATCTTGAATGAGTTGAGTAAAATTGGTAAAGGCGATATTTTGAAGTTGGTTAACTCGATGCCAAAGTGGCTCACAGAGGTCCTAAAGCGCAAAGGATATCCTGAAAGGTACTAACTTAATGTTTAATATAAATTTAGTACGAATACTTTTTCTTACGATTTTTTTAAAGGCAATAAACCGTAAAAAAATTAAAAAGATCCTAATAAATAGCCTACTAATTGGTTAGAAACAACATAATTCCGCACAGTAGTATGACAGTTTTAATTTTAGGTGTACAGATACTTTTCCTAGCAAGTGCAAATAAATAAACATGCTCTTTCTAGATTTTTTTCCTTAAAATTTTAAAATATTTTTGTAAGGATCTGATTTATTTTATATATAAGCGCTCTAAATCTAAGTTTTTGTTTACTTTACACACAAACATTTATTATTTAGAATTTACCCCGTTAAGGCGTGCAATCTTTGGATTGGTATCGAGCTTAAATTACGAACTGAATATCCATAAAATGGGGGTATTTCCGGTATTTTCTTTTTCTGCTTACAATTCTTACATGCGCTTTTGTTAATTAATAAATATTAAAATGTATATAGAAATAATTTTACACATAAAAAAATATATTGTTATGTAGTTATGATATAAAAATATTATTTATAGTTTTGAAAAGTAGAAACCACATTTAAGGGGTTAAGGCTACATAACACGTTAGTCAAATAGTTTAAGTTATAAAACATTAATGAGTTAGTAAAGTGAACAATTCTTGTGGGATTGTATTTTGAAATAATAATAAAAAAATTCGTTTAAAGGAAAAACAAAACAAAAAAAAAAAAAAAGTCAGCAACACACTAATTTAGTACCTACAACTAAATATCCAATATTTTGACTTTATTACAAAAAGAAAATTACAACTAAAAGTCCTTTAAATCCGATAGGTTCTTTGTATAAATTAGACTATTTTACAATCTTTATATTTAATAGATATACCTAACAAGTTCCTTAAACTTTCAAGATGAGCTTCTTAATAACAATTTATATTTATATTCCCAGACACTCATAGAGAACATCTTGTTACTATCTAAGAAATATTCTATACGGCGCATCAAAAAGTGAAAAAAGGTCGTCAAGTTTATCTTAAAAACGTGTTAACCTATAATTCGAACTGAGATCTCAGTTACAATGGTATCCACCAAAATTTATATTTCCGAAAGGTCAAATTTTGTGAGAGAAAAATATTAATAAAAAAAAATTATTCTCAAATTAAAAAAGAAATAATAAATGTTGTTGTTGGTATTGTTTTCTACACTTGTGGTAATGTCGTATGTCATACGTCATAGGTCATATGTTATTAATTTCTGAGTTCTAAATACTGATATTATTTTGAATTTTTTTTTTTCTTCAATTTTGTTTTATATTTTTGTATTTGGTTTACCATTTTGTTTTGCAACTTATAAAATTTAAATAATGAAAAATTAAGTTGGAATATAGCTTCAACAAATATTTATATGTAAATGATTTAATTTATCATAATTTTTGTTTTCTCAACAAGTATCAAACACAATTTTTAAATTTATTTTTTTGACTTGGAATTTTTAATTATGAACTAGTGTCAAAAAGATTATCAGCAACAACATAGTGTTTTTTTAAAATTAAATTTACAAATATAACTTTTTAAGATATATATTGACTTTTGATATTTGGAAAAAAACATATTTAATTGTCAACTGAAATTGTAGGAAAACTGCTTTTACAGATAATCGTGATAACGTTGACCCACCACCTTTGTGGATTTTTAATGATTCTTTCAGTTTTTACGCCACCTTATTTCGCGAGGTACGAGTATAAAAGCCAGAGGTACAGAATAATAAATATTTCTTAGTTGAGAAGGTGCAACAGATTTTAAGGAACTTTGAGGGTCTGAGGCTGTTATAAGGATAATTTTCTAAAAGAGATTTTCTTAAGAATAATGAGTATCTTAAGATTTAGCAATAATTGCAAACTAAGTGAGCGCGGAAATTGAACTATTTTGGCGCCAGTGAAACAGATTCCCAGAATAACTGCTTCCTAAATAAGTTCTAAGATCAAAGAATCCTTCTCAAAACATCAAAAAATACCAAAAACGTTTCTCACTATCATGATCGTGTAGCAAGTATGAAGCCAATCATTTCCGATGTCAATAAAACAAAAACGTATGAACTTTACAAATGAGCATGTGAGCATGGCTCCAGAATTTTGGGAACGTGTTTTATTTTTAGATAAAAGAAAGTATTGTATTTTTGACATTAAAAGAAAAAAGTACCTGAAGAATTTTAAGCTTTTGTTAAGAAACAGAATTAAGGCAACATCATAATCCGTGATAATAAAATGCAGTTTTGTCGAATTCAGCGTTAAACCAAGAGTGCTTTTATTATATTAAAAATGGCTTTCATAACAAGTCTTATTCTAGCAATTAAAGTAAAATATCAAGCGCAGAATTACGGGAGACATTTGAACTCGCACTGGCATGTAACAAAATATATTAGCAATTCAAATCATGCATAAATTTCAGTTATTTTAAAATTTATTTTTGATTATTAGGCCAATCAGGCTTCATACAAATTTTATTATTTCAGACTAGCTCCACAGTTAGGATGACGAAAAAGTGGAACTGAATTAAATAAAAAAATCTTTTGGTAACGGCTAAACATGGTGAAGGTGGTATTATGGTTTATTTATTAAGCCTATAACGGATCAATTTGGATACATAAACATTTCAAAACAAAGCGTACAGTAACTGGGCCTTAAAGAAGATTTTTGGTCCCAACAGGATAATGATTATTTTGATTACTCTACTAAAAATTAATTGAAATCATCACCAATATCACCCGCTCTTAATCGTATAGAGCAGTAAATCACAAAACTGCTCTATAGGATTAAGATCAGATGATTGGTGTGACGATTTCAATAGAAAAATAATTGAAATCTTCAAAATCTAAGAAGTTTTCAATACCTTCGTCTTATAATACTTACATCCATAAGCTTACAGACGCATTTTTGTAGACGCAAAGTAGTGCGAGTATCATGAGAGACAGACGTGTTTTTTGATCGCTCCGACAAGAAAGTGAAATTTTTCGGTTTATCAATACCACTTTGACCGTAATAAATTGAAAAAGCCAAGCTATAAGCTTGTTTCGATAAAACAGTGCGTGAAGGACACTTATCCTGTACATTTCTACATTAAAGTAAGTAAATTGTATTTAATGTTCGAAAATAAAAAACAAAAAACATTAATACTAAAAAAAAATTGCGAAAACTCTGATCGTAAGTTACTATTGTACCCCTAATTACAACCAGGTGGTTTGTGTATTAACTAGAAGTTGGTCGCGACATCTATAGGCAAATAGACAACAGGTTGATAGCAACACTCCCAACAAACAATTTATATGAGCTTTCAGAACTCAGTGCGAAATGAGGGAAGACTCAGTGTCAACGGCAAAAATGCATACATAATATTCAATGCAGAATGCTCAAATACCCAAAATACAACACATGACACAAACTACAGCAAAAATTACTTAACAGCTAAACCTAAGGATGAAGCACTGCCACCCGAACACCATAATTCGTTTTCACTACTGGATGTTGAATCGGACGATACTGCACAAATCGGTAAGTCTCCAAGACCACAACCTTTATATCTAAGAGAGCAATACTCGAATAAGCTAGTCGAAAGTTTGATTAAGTTTATCGGTGAAAAGTCGTTTTACGTGACTTCAGTTAGAAAGGGCAATATCCCCGAATCCAAAATACAAGTCCACATGAAAATGATTTCCGTAAAATAGTATCCGAGTTTGAGACCCAAAGGAGAAATTTCTACACATATCAACTTAAGAGCAGTAAAGGCCTTAGAATTGTGATAAAAGGAGTAGATTCCAGTGTGCATCTAAATAAAATAAAACAGGCTCTAGAAGTTGACGGTTTCAAGACAAGGACCGTAACAAATATTTTAAACCGCAAGAAAATACTCCAACCCCTATTCCGAGTGGAACTAGAACTCGGTGATACTCGATTGAAAAAAGGTGAAGTACACCCTATATATATAGCCTTCGGTATTTGCTACATCGGAGAATTTACGTGGAAGAACCCTACAAGCGCACGGGGCCAGCTCAATGCTTGAATTGTCAAGAATATGGTCACACTAAGGCATATTGCCAATTACCCGCCGTTTGTGTTAGATGCGGTGAGTTGCACAACTCGAGCAACTGCGATAAACCACACTGCAAATTGTAAGGGTTGCCCAGTTTATACTGTGGTAAAACGCTCTATTCCCTTTAGAGAACAAGCGCCCCCTACACAAAATAACCCAACCCAATACCCATTATTGCTTCAGGGCAATAATAATGCTCGATTTTATTCGAACATTTTAAGATCTAACACAAATGTACCCTACCCATACCCTCAACTCAACCCAAATGCGCAACCTAACCAAAATATCCAACTTAACCCAAGTACACAACACAACCCAAATATTCAACCCAACACCCAACCCAAACCGAAAATTCGGCAGGACCCAGAGCAAAATTTTTATTTTAGCAGACTTGAGTCAACAATGGAAATCCTAATCCAAACTATTAACACTTTTACGGGCTCAATTACAAATATGATACAGGAAATGATGAAATTGCAATCTTTGTTATTGCAAGCCATGAACACTCTGAAAATATATTTCTGGAACGCAAAGGACATACGCCAGCATAAAAACGAACTTGAATATTTCCTCAGAAACAAGAATATTGATCTAATGTTTGTTTCTGAGACTCATCTAACAAAGACCCTAGAGACAGAGCATGTGGAGGCTCAGCTATTCTCATAAAATCTCGACTTATATTCAAGCAACGACTATATGCCTTGAAGAATTTGAAGCAGACTTAGTGATCTCATAGATTTACTCACTCCCGAGATTTACAACAACGGAGGAAAATTACAAAAATTTCTTTGAATCATTAGGCACACACTTTTTACTGCTGGCGACTATAATGACAAGCATACATTCTGGGGGTCACGACTAATTGCCCCGAAAGGTCGTGTGTTGTATAATACAATTTCTAAAATGAGTTTGAATGTGATCACAAGTGGAGAACCCACTTATTGGCCATCAGATAGGCAAAAAACACCGGATCTAATAGATTTCGGAGTGACAAAGTCTATTTCTAGACACTTGGTTCATGTTGAACCATCATTAGAACTCTCTTCAGATCACAGACCTACGATTGTTACTATTTTAAACCCTAAAAAAATTGTACAACACATTGGTAATTTCGCGCTGATAAGTTAAATAACAAATTGGTTAAAATACAAAAACTTTATCAGTACACATTGCTCAGAGAACTTACAGCTAAGAACGCCAGAAATTATTGAACTCTCAATCAAAAATTTTGAATTCAATCTCAAACTCGCCGCTCAAGTTGCTACTAAACCAACAAGACCCAATAGACAGTATAATGTTTCTTCAGCAAACGTCGAACAACTTTTATTTGAAAAGAGGAGAGAGAGAGGAGAGAAAAGAATGGCAACAGCACAGATCCCCACAACTTAAAATGCGATTAAAAGAATGTGTTAGAAGGCTACGAAGCCTATTGGAAACCCATAAAATTGTATCTTTAAGTAGTTTCCTTAAAAACCTTGATAACAAACCGAGCTCTGACTACTCATTATGGCGTGCAACAAAAAATATTAAAAGACCCATCACGATAAAGCCTCCTTTGCGCAAATCAAATGGAGATTGGGCAAGAAGTGACTCTGAAAAAGTTGAACTGTTCGTGGAGCACTTGAGAAATGTTTCCACACCGAACTCATCATGCTCGATAGTGGAGCTGCCTCCAGCAACGCCTCAGCAAAGAGAAAATGCCCCACTCAGATTGGAGATACGAAAAGTCGAAAAAGCTATAACTGATTTAAACCCAAACAAAGCACCAATAATCAACAAGATCAGTAATAAGATGCTTTTAGAACTAGCCAGTATAGCTTTAAGAATAAATCTTTATATTTTTAATGCTATCATACTCATAAAAATACTCATAAAAATGATACCCAAGCCAGGTGAAGATAACACGAAAGTCGAGTCATATGGATCAATAAGTCTTTTATCGAATATTTGAAAACTTCTCGAAAGACTGCTTATGAATAAACTAACCCTAGCTGTAACTCAAAATAACTTTATACCAGATCATCAGTTCGGATTCAGGGAAAAACAAAGCACCATTGAGCAAGTTCACAGGCTGGTCACAGTTATAAGAAACACTTTTGAGGAAAAAAATATTGCTCTGCTCTTTTTATTCATATGTCACAAGCTTTTGACAAAGTTTGGCATGATGGTTTGATTTATAAAATTAGACACATGCTACCACCCAACACTCATAAGCTCCTAGAAAGATATATAGCAGGTCGTAAGTTCACAGTAAAGGAAAAGAACCATATAAGTTCACCACAAGATATACAAGCCGGAGTCCCACAGGGGAGTATTCTGGGGCCATTACTATATGTACTCTACACATCTGATTTACCAACAAATGTAAACACCCACGCCTCGACTTTTACTGATGATACGGCAATCTTAGGTGTTCATGAAAACCCATCAATAGCATCTAGATTTTTACAAACTCACATTTCGGAATTACAAGATTGGCTGGAGAGATGGAAAATCAAAGTTAATGAACAAAAATGCATTCATATCACTTTCACCCTAAGAAGAGAAACATGCCCACCAGTACAGATTAATAATCATGATATACCACAACACACAAACGTCAAATATCTCGGAATCCATTTGGACCGCCGTCTTACTTGGAAGCATCATATAGATGCGAAACTTACCCAAATCAAGTTGAAAATTGTACAACTTTCATGGCTCATAGGCAGAAACTCAAAACATGGATTGGATTGTAAATTGCTGCTTTACAACTCTATTATAAAACCCATATGGTGCTATGGTATTTAGATATGGGGCACTGCCTCCACTTCCGATATTGATAAATTGCAAAGAAGACAAAATAGACTTTTAAGAATGATTACAGGTGCACCCTGGTATGTTACAAATTCTAACATTCATAATGACTTAAATGTTCCACTGGTCAAAGATTAAATTATGAGACACAGTGCAAGATATTTGCAAAAACTTGAAACTCACCCGAACTTACTAGCCCGAAATCTACTCAATAACCGTGGTCACCTACGTCTTAGAAGGTTGGACACAGCTGATCTTTCTCACTGAGACGTATGAAGGCCGATTATGAAAACATTTTTATTCGTAAACATATAAATGAGCAATTGAAGTTTTGGGAATTATTGTTAGTTCAATAAATAAAGAAAACACGAAAAAAAAATTTTTTTTTTGCATAAATTAGAGAAGTTTGGGTGCCGTAAATCGTTAAATCCTCGATACTATTTGAAAAACTTAAAATGTTAAAATCGGTATTTCTGTTTCTACAATCTGGTATGTTTATATTCTTTTTGATATGATGCAGAACTAGTTCAAACACAGTTATACTGGGTGAGGACATTATTGGACATGATAAATAAATACATACTTGAAATTAAATAAAATTTTTTATAAATACGAGGGTGCCTCAGAAATAGCCGATATGATGAGTAGATAGATGAAGGCAGTTGTATGAAAAAATAATTAGTGAATAAAGGCAGCCTCAGTAGTTAGTATTGTTCAGCACCCATAAATAGTAAACACTTTCAGTGAATTTGTAAACATGAAAAAAAACAAGTAAAAAAATTGTAGTCGGTCTCGTCCGACTTCATGATACCCTATACCATGAAGTTAAAGAAAACTAATTGGATATGGAAAATAAGCATAAACCAAATGTTATAAATTTGTTTTTGCCGATAGGAAAATGATCATATTGAATGCTATCTTTATATGGGGAGTAGGTCGACAAATGGACCGATGCTGACAATATTTTGTGAAGTAACATATTTTTCGAAAATATATATGCAAACAATATTTGAGAAAAATTTGTACAATTCTGTTGTTTTTAGATACCGACCGGAGCATAACCATAAACGCATATTTTTTTTTATTTACTATGTAAAATACATAAACAAAATTGCATAAACAAAAAATTAGCAACAACTAAATATAGTGCCGTTATTTATAAATTCAGCCGGAACATAACTATAAACGCAATAAGTAAATTATGGTTAGTTTTTGTGTTATCCACTATTGATAATAGGATTAATTTAATAACTAATTACACTGTGCGACAGTGACTTTGGCGTAAAGTCACATAAACTCTGCACAAAATGAGACATGGATCATGAAAATCGATTGACGCGTTTCGCTTTTATTCTCAATTAAGTGAAGGTATCAATCTCATTTTGAAGTAAAGGCTTCTCATTGGAAAAAAAAAAACGTTGATGACTTTTTTATGATTCTCAGAATTAAAAAAAAAAAAAGTAATAAACAAGTTATATCATATTTATGATTGCGGTAACAAATTAAAAATGTGCGGAGACGCTGAATTTCTCTTCTTGCTCCTTCATGATACCTGTTCCGTACACAGACAATTAAAAAGTGCACTTTTTTATTTGTGTGGGGTTTTCTATTGCCTACCTGTAAGGTATTATTTTTTTTACAGAAATTGTACCCATATTTATGAGTGCTCATTATTTGGAAAGTTATAAAAAATTTGAAACGAATTTGTATGAGCCCTGGTTTTAGAAGGCTCAATCAGGTAAATATGCTCTCTTAATAGATGCGTCCATTCATAAGTACCTGTCAGTTAAATATGGAAAAATACGTGATATATATAAATGTACATTGTCGTTTTATGTCATTCAACAAGTGTCTACGAACGCGAAAAGTTCGGTTTTTTAAAAGTGACGAAAAAGTATTAAAAGTATAAAATCGAAATGAGTGCAAATAGTCCAGAAAATCTGAATATATTTTGTTACGTTTGTGGCAAAAGAGATTTTTCAACAAATACTTCATTACTCACTGAGTAAGTGGAGCGTGCTTTTAAACTTTTTTTTTTGATTCCGAAATAATTCGCGACGTTTCGTGGGCCCCAGACAAAATTTATAAAACGTGCTACAATGCTCTTAACATGTGGATCCAAGGGAAACGCAGTTCACTTTCTTTTGGTGTACTAATGATTTGGACTGATCCAGGAGAGTACAATTCCGAAAATTGTTATGCTTGTGCAAATAAAATACATGGAGTAAATCGTAAATACCTTCAACAAAGAATTTACATCTCTGTTAAAAGTGCACAAACACCTCTTCCGCATTCGGATGACATACCAATTCCACCACTTCCAAGTCCTGACAGAGGAACTTATTTTTCTATTGCAACTACGGATCAATCGGATTCCACCTATGAACCAATACCAGAAGCCGGCCCATCGAACAAAATAATTCCAATATCACAAGCAAGAATGGACAATATTACTTTACACGAAGGGAACACATTTATTTACTGCCACGATATATAGGGACAGATGGAGGCGAAGGCCATTAATTACGTCGCAGGTGTTTGGCGAATGTTCATCGATTCTTTGAAATCAAGCCTGAAAGTCGTTTTGCTACATAAATATAATAAAAAGCCAAGCATTCCCATCGGCTACAGCACATACAGTATGTGGAAAAAATAAGTTTCCAAAGAATAGTTATAGAATAAAACGTTTGAAACTTTTTTTTGTGTAGTATTTTTTAATATTCTTTGTCTTTACTGTACGTTTTTAACTTCAGCAGTAGTAACAAATAAAAAATATTAACAAAAATTATATATTCATTGTAGCCAGATAAAAAAATTTAAAAGAATTCAAAGAAAATAGTAAAAAAAATTTGTTTCCATCTCGCTTAGTAACCGCAGTGACCTCCATTTCGGAGAGACATTTTAGCAAGGCGGACTTGCATAGTGTCTACTAACTTTAGGCACTCTGCTGGACTAATTTTTTTCCAGTTCGAAACAATGCAATCTTTAAGTTAGCTAAGGTTTTGAGGGGCCGCCTCAGCAATTCGAATGTTAAGTATAGCCCAAGCGTTCTCGATGGGAGAAAGGTCTGGACTTTGGGATGGCCACTTTAAAATAGGAATATTTCTATCAGCAAGGTATTCCACCACCCTTTTCGCTGTATGTATAGGCGCATTATCCTGCTGGAATATGAAATGTTCACCTATTAAGCGATTCCCCTCAGGTATAGCTGTTTCCTCCAGAATTCTCATATACACAGCAGCATTTACTTTTCCTTCTAATACGATGATTTCACCAGTACCCTTGGCAGCCCCACACCATCAAACCTCTCTCTACCGCTTTTACAGTTGGAACGGTACACTTTAATGATAGTTCGTCACCTGCCTAACGCCAAACGTGTATCATACCATGAGAGTATTTCAGTCTTATCATTGATTCGTCAGTCCATAAAATGTTGTACCAAAATTCTTTGGGCTTTAAAACGTGTTCCTCATAAAACAGCATTCTTTTGGTCTTATTTACTTTGCTAACGTAGGCAATTTTACGAGCTACGCGCCCATGTTTGCCACATTCTCTTAGCCTGTTATGAATGGTGAATACTGACGGGGCAATTCTTCCTTCGTTAAGCAACTGAGAATGAATTTTTGGTTGGCCTCTGATATGTCAAGGATTTTTCTGTCAACTCTTTGGGATGTTATTTTAGGACGCCCTGGTCTGTTTTTAGCACAAACTCTGTGTTCATTCTCGAAGGCCACAATTACTTTACGAACTGCTGTATGCGAAATTTTTGTCCAATATATCGAAGGTTGTGGCCATCTTTATAAAGACTAATAATTACTTTTCGTTCCTCAGTTGTCAATTGTTTGAATTTACCCATTTTTTTTTTTTTTTTTTTTTTTTTTGCAAAATTAAATTATTTTCTATTAAATTAAAGGGTTAATTTCAATATTATGAAAAAAGTAATCAAAACTAATAAAATGGTAGAAAAATTTATCTTTAACGTATTTATTTATATGCAAAATTAACTAAATTTATTAAAAATAGTTAAAATATCAAGATTTTATTGTTAGTGTGCAATGTTTCACTACTTGAATGCTTTTGGAAACTTACTTTTTCAATGTACAAATTATTTCTTTCTGTGAAACTGGTATTACCTTTATTTCTATTGAAGAGCAAAACCTTTCAAACTTCTCCAATAGGAACAATAGTATGAGTAGTTTTTAAAATGAGAATGGTATGTAGCAATTCATAAGCTTTAGGAAGCTCCCAGTTCACCAATTTAAATATATGACATTGGAAACTTTTTTTTTCTACATACTGTATATGATAATCGATTTTTATGATCTATGTACTAACCTGATATTTTTAATTTTACGTGTTATTAATAAATAATATATAGTAAATATTATCCAAATTCATTGAAACATAAAATCAATATTCTTGATTTTACTTAAGTATGAATAAAAGCGAAACTCGTACATCGATTTTCATGATTTTGTTCACAGGTTATGTGACTTTACGTGAGAGTAATAGGTTTTGACATTTTTTTCCGTTTTGGATTTTTTATGCACTAAAAAAAATAAGTAAATTTTGTTGGCAAAAAATATTTTTTTTTTCATACATTTATTAATAACTGCAAAACTGTTGATTATATTGAGAAATGGTATAGAAGTAGATTAAAGTTATTGTAATTCTTAATTTTTCTAAATTTCTTTCAGCAAAATCGGAGTTAAGTCAAACAATAGAGCCCAAAACGTGACAAATTCCCCTATACGATACTTACTAAGTTCAAATCGATATATCTCGAATCCTGGACGTGACCCAGCAAAACGCCGGGACACGTATAACTTTTTTTTACCGATATAACTTTCCCCGGTTGTTTCATTCCATCCCGATCACTGACCCCTACCACTTGTCGCACAGTGTTATTTGATCGCTGTTATTGATATTGACGAAATAAAATGCCGCGTGGTAAAGTGCTATCTGGAACTGAAAAAGGCAAAATACTTGCTTATTTTGAAGAAGGCTATAGCAAGCGTGCAATTGCTGAAAAGCTGAAGAAGTCTGACGCCATTGTTCTGAATTTTTTACGTAATCCTGAAGAATATGGAAAAAAAACAGAAGGGGTGGACCAAAAAGCAAGCTTTCAGACCGAATTAAGCGTTGCATTATTAAAGGTGCAAGCAATTCAAAGAAGCCCGTTACGCAAGTCGCCCACGATTGTGTATTAAATGTGAATAAATGGACTATCCACAGAGTGCTCAGAGCATCTTGGCACATTTGTCGCCACAAATTGAAATCCGCACCTCGTCTGTTAGCACGAAAAAATATGCAAACCAACTTCGCCAAAGAAAGATGTTAAATTTATTTTTTGTAATCTACTTTAATTGTTATTTTCTGTTCAAGGTAATTTTTTCTGATGAGAAAATATGGAGCTTGGATCGCCCAGATGGTTTTGTTACATATTGGCGTGATTTGCGAAAGGATGCAAATTTTTTTTCTAGACGTATTTTCGGTGGAGGCAGTTTAATGCTTTTGGGAGGTTTTTGTGCCGATGGAATGTTGGAAGTGGCGTTTCCAAGAAGTGTTGCGAATGAATTTATTGTCGTTTATAAGAAGTAAAGGTGCTGGCTAATATGTTTTTCAGCAAGATAACGCGAGAATTCATGTTAGCCGCCCGACTAGTTCCTGGTTGGATGACAATAGCGTTCAAGTTATGACTTGGGCAGCTTGCTCTCCAGAACTTAATCCTATAGATAACATATGGGGACTAATACAAGAGAAGTTTATAAGGAAAACCGGCAGTATGACAACATTCAACAATTAAAAATTTCTGTTATTGACGCCTGGCATAATTTTGATAAAAATGCAATATCAAATTTAATAAAAAGTATGCCAAATTGATTATTTGATATTATACGTAATAAAGGTGGTGTAATTAATTATTAAACTTTGGTTTTGTTTGATTTTAGTTCGTTATTTTATCAATTTTTTTGCGTTTATAGTTATGCTCCGGCTGAATTTGAATACATTAAAGATAACGGAACATACTGTGTATTTTACATAGCAAATAATTAAAATGTGAGCATATTTTGACTGCGTTTATAGTTATGCTCCGTTCTGTAGATTTTAGTGAATATATGGGGACTATGACAGAAAATGGTCACACAGGTTTTGTTTTTGGGGTACAAATTATTGGTTGACCGAGTTTTATGACACACATAAATCGACAAAGAAAATGATTCAGAGTCGATCGCTATAATAGAAGGTGGTGAGATGCTTTTGGTTGTTACAAACATCAGCACAAACTCATTATTTCCTGACCACAGGGGTATAGGGTACACAAATTAGTCACCTTTATGCGATAAAATACTTTCATTTGAAAGCTGTCAGTTCAACCAATATTAAAGTAAAGATTTTAAGAGCTGTCATGACGAATATAGAAATATTGAATAGAATATATAAAACTGTCCTGGTCAGCCGCCTAGCAGCCATAATACACAAAAAGTACTGTACATCGTATACTGAAAGAAAATTTGGACATGAGATAGCTGTTCGTAGGATGGCTAGGGCGTTTCCTCAAAATGGAACTGAAAGAGCATCGAGAGGATATTTCAATCGGTTTTCTGCGTCACTTCATTAAAATGGACGACACATGAATCTGAGATTGTAAGCTATTTTGAAGACAACGTCTAATGAGTATTTAATTTGAAATTTATGAAATGTTTCATATTTTAAAGTATTTTTTTCATTTCGATACCCATATTGACATATGTATGTATGTATGTATGTATGTATTGATATTAGGGTGGCATTACGTTGTATGGAGAAATTTGGATTTGGAAGCTTGGATTATCGCTTAGCCCTGGACGGATTATTGTGACAATTGGTCTAATATGGTGAAAATTTGAGCTAATTCTGATAACTCTAAGCCGTGCCCCCTAGGGTTCAAAGTTCAGATTTTACGAAATACTGTATTTTTAACTGTAAATGTTTGAAGAAAGCGTTATATTTTCCAGGATTCTGGCAAAAATTGGTAAGATTGTTGTAGTGAATATTTTAAATTATAATCTGAAATATTTTTTTTAATTAAGCCTTTTATGTCATGAGGGTCAAAATGACCCATTTTTTAAAAACACAATTAAAAACCATTATCTTCCAAAATAATGATTAATAAGCAACTATTTTAAATTAGAAACTGAAAATTTGCTTGGAAAAAATTAACACTTTTAGTCAGTTTAGAGGTCAACGCATTTTTTAATCTTATATTTAAATTGGTTCTTAGGATGCCCTTTACCGAACTTATCACATAAAGGAGCTAATTTACTTTGTTTTAACGCACTCAGAGTCTATAAATTTATGTGTGTGAACGACAAAAAAAAATTAATTACCATTACCCATACTGTTACCATCCAGGGTTGTCAGATTATTTTGAGCTCTGTCGCCAAATGCAATGTCAAAAATCGCCAAAAGTCGCCAAAACCATAATTTTCTTAGTTTTTGTACTTTTTTTTTAGATCATCAAAAAAAAATTTTTTTTTTTTAGAAAATTAAATAAAAATTACAAATAGCCGAAAGTCGCCAAAAATCGCCAAAATATATTTTTGTTAATTTTTATTAAAAACAAAAAAAAATATAATTTATGAATACATAAAGAGGTACTTTGTTTACTATATACTATTATATATACACTTAAAAACTCCTCAAAAAAAATATTTTGTGACTAATATTAAAAGGTTGAGGTCTAAGTAACAGTAAATGTGGTTATAATATAACATTCACATATCCAAAATACTGTATACTTCATTTTCATCACATTCATTATCATCGTCTTGTTTTGAATACATAGTATGGGAATTGAATTTCTTCAACATTTCTTCAGAAGGTGTGAAAGATGTGCAACACATCTTATTAACATTCATATAATTTATAAATCTTAGTAAAGCGTCAAGTAGCTCATATTGCATTCTATTTCTCAAACGAGTTTTAGTAGAATTCATTATTGAAAATACTCTTTCAAGGCAGGCATTACTAGTTGGAATAACCAACATATAAAGTACAGCCAATGCAATTTCTTTAAAACGGTACGTACCAGCCGTGTCCCTATAATTATAAACTTTTGGCCAAAACTCGTGTAGATTAGATGGAATATCATCATTAAAATAGTCTTTCCAATTCACGAAAGGTAATTTTCCCCATTGTGTTTCATATACGTCTAATGGTACTTTAGGGTTCATAAAAACCTTCATAGACTCTTTAACAACAGCGAATTTTGTTTGTGCTAGTGAATTACCACATTTTAAAATAGAAAAATGTTCGTAAACTTTAAAAATATTCATATTCTCCGGCAGTCTGTTGATCATTTCTTTTAAAAGCATTTTTAAATATGAAAAGCAATTTTCTCTAAGTGTATAAATATCATCCTCATCCATTTCAACATTGCTTAATTCAGTTTCAAACGTTGACCCAAAATCAATTGCATTTATTGGGAGAAATGAGCTTGGTATATCAATGGCTGTACTCAATGCACTTACAAATTTTTCACTATTTTGAGTATCATTAAAAATTTATGGTTTAAAAATTTTTGAAGAAAATAAAAGAAGAGTATTATACAGCTTTTGGTGCATACTGCCTGCGTCCATATTATCCGATTGAAACTCTAGATTTAAATGGTTCATTTCATTAACAATTGGATTTATAAATACCAAAAAAAGTCTTGTTTTTTCGTCACACATTTATTTATATATATTTTGGGCTGTTTTGTCATTTTCGGCGGTTGAAATTAAGGAAAAATGATACTTCAGCTCCACCCACTGCTCTAAAATTCGTCTAATAGCCGCTCCATAAGATAACAAACGAGTTCCAGAAATTTGCACAAGTTTTCTAAAATTATTGCTGTCAACACCAGTGTAAATTAAATCGAAAGCACGCTTATACACTAGCGTGCGTAGTGGACTGTGGATAAAATAATTGTAAACTCCTTTTATCAAAAAATCTGCGTTTTTTGGAATACTATCAAAAGCTTTTGAGCAGCAAAGGTGGAGGGAATGACAAGTGCATTTTACGAGTATAAGTTGTGGATTTTCTTTTTTCAAAAGAGTGAATAATGATTTATTGTTACCACATAAATTTCTGGCGCCATCCGTTCCAATTGCGATCATATTCGCAATCTGTAAGCCAACTTTTTTTAAAAACAATGACAAACTGTTGAAAATATGTTCTGCTGTGGCTTCTTCCACCAAAAACAGACCCAAAAAATGGGTCGTTACGATGAGTTTCTTTGTATCGAAAAATCGTACACACACACTCATCCACTTTGTTTGCGAAACATCAGTCGATTCGTCCACAATAAGGCTGTATTTTGTGTTTCCAAATTCGCTTACAAGCTCTTCCAAAAGTGTGGGTGATACAACATTTTTTATGATAGCAGCACACTTTGTTTTGTGCATTCTAAGCTTTTCAAATGCCCTATCTTTTGTAGAACTGATTTGCAGTAACGTAGTTAGATGATCAACGGATGCAATGGAGCTGTGTTTTGCGATAAAAGCAGCTAGTTGTATGTCTATTATTTTTGATTCCTTAGATTGTGGAAGAATAACTAAAACACAAAAAAAATTATGAATTTATCTTTGGAGTAATACTATATGTAACTTACCAAATTTATCAATTTTGTTTTGTTTAAACAATACGGACATTTTTTACTTTCATGTTTAGTTGAATCAGCATGTTTCTGGAGATCAACTTTATGTGATCTTAAAGAAACCTTACATGCAAAGCACCATGATGTGTTCATTGGACTACTTATGGATTGGTAACTCAATGGAGCGGCCGAAATTGGTTTCAGCCAACCTTTTAATTAAAGATTTCAACAAATTAATAAAAAAAACACAGGAAAGTTGTGCACTATATTTACCTTTTGCCCAGTTTTTGCATTTTTTGGTGAAGATGGCATAACAAGAGAATTAACAATTTATAAGAAAAAAACTAACAAACTTCATAAGAAAATATTTTCTGTTTACCGTTAGTTTTTTCAAGCTTTGCAACAGAGTAAAAAAATAGTTTTGACGTTTGTGTGTCATTCATTTTAAAATGCTAACAAAAAATTAAAAAGGTTGACAGATTTATAAATCTACACTTTAAAATAAAAAAAAACGTTAAACTAAAAAAAATCGCAAAATTTATTTAAAAAAAATCGGATTTTGTTCAAAAATAGCCAACAAAATCGCCAACCATTTCATAAATCGCCAAAAAATCGCCATGTCGCCAAATCAAAAATTAAGACGCCAAACAAGTTAGAAAATCGCCACGTTTGGCGAGAAATCGCCATATCTGACAACCCTGTTACCATCTACTGATAAGTATGGACAAAAACATATTAGTAAGGACATAAACCAATTGTTAGTTTAAATTTAATGGATTTAAAAATGAACAACTACCACCTTAACCTTCACTGACTCAAATTTGTACAAACGTATCAAATTTCATATTTGTATGACCGAATTGTACACACCACGAATAACTCGGTGATTCCCCATTTTATTTTTACTTCAATTAGCAAAACAAAATTTGTAGTGAAAATAAGAATACAAAAAAACGTCCAGAAATTAGAAACACAGGATCTAGAGCGTTTAATACATATATTTCGGGTTTTCTCCTAATTAGTTTAAAATCATTTACAAAAAAAAATAGTTTGTAGTAGAAATAAATACAAACAAACCAGTTAAAAGTGATTCGAGTAAATTGTGTGTTTTAAGTGTTTTTTTTTTTTTTTTTTTGTAAATTCTATAAATTTAAATATGCCACTACTAATAAGTGAAATTTACTTAATGGTCACCAAAAAAAAAAAACTATCTGGTAGTAAGCTTCCATCAAAAATAGATTGTCTTAAATTTTTTTTTTATAATTTAAGAACTACGAAGTTAAATGTTGTAAAAAGTGCTCGTCTAGTTATAAAGCAATGTTAAATTTTTTTGGGAAAAGGCCCGCATTCCTGTCATGAAAAGCACAAACGCAGAAAATAAATTAGTGGCCTTGTATAACGAGTGGAGGCAGTTATCGAAACGTAAATTTAGAGATTCTGATATATTAAAACAAAGGAGAGAATCTTGAAAAAATTCACTGGACAATTTATTTGATATGGCTCATGTGGATCCACTCAACCTAATAAAAATCGAGGAAGACAAACAGTTTTTGATACAACAGAGATTAGAAGGGTAAATGGCAGGTATTAATGTAAACTTAAAAAAAAACGGGAAAAACGTCAACGTGAGGCTGAAATTAGAATGCAACAGTTTTTGGAAGCTCCATCAACTTCAAAAGGTAAATCTATACATAAAATTTTACCCATTTTAACTAAACTGTTAATAAAAAAATGTTATTGCTTAAAAATAGGTCCATAGCTTCAGATAACAAAGTGTTTTAAATTAAAACTAATAAAAACTAATTCTAACAGATTGTATTGCCTACGATTCATTATGTTTGGATAAGTCAGACGACTCATAGTGAGGATGACAATATTGTTTTGAATGCACAAATAGAGGATAATGTCACCAACCCGAAAAGAAAAAGAGCTTCCAAGGAAATTTTAACACCAAGACAAGCAGCTGTTTTGGATAAATTAAAGTTAAGTTTCAGAGATACAGTTCATATACTAATAGTTGCTCTGGATGCAGTTGGGCTAAGCTCATCCGAATTTACTATATACCGAAATGTATAAAAAAACTCTCAACCATTAACAATTCACTGGGTTATAAAACTTTTGTCTAGCGTAACAGGGAAAACCGAAGACCGTCTCTCAATAATAGCAACTGCCCCAAAGATAGAACAAGTGTGAAATATTCCTGATATACCATCGGGAACTGGCTTGGAAATTGCATCTGCAGTCTATGATACTCTTGAGGAACACAAAATCTTAGGCATTACAGATGCCTTTGTGTTTGATACAACCTCGTCAAACACAGGCAAATTTAGAGGAGCTTGCAATATTTTAGAAAAAAGAATCGGACGAGACATTTTATTCCTTGGCTGCAGACATCACATTTTGGAAATAGTGTTAGCAGGTGTAGTTACGGAAGAAATGGTATTTTCTACTGGCCCTGAAATCATTTTATTTAAAAAATTTCAAAAGCATTGGCCCAATATAAAACAAAATATATTTTTGACGGGATTAAGATATCCACGACTTAAAACTATTTTAGGTGATGAAAGTGATAAGATTTTAAGCTTTGCAAACCAAAAAATTATGGAGGACTTTCCACGGAATGATTACCAATCCTCCCCGAGGATTGAAATTTTCTAAACAAGGAGCTATGCACTTTGCTAGGTGGATGGCGAAAGCCATTTATTATTTAGAAATTTTAATATTTCGGGACCAGTTCCCTGAAATAACCGAATCTGAAGTAAATGGTTTAATTGAAGTTGTTGGCTTCATTATTTAGTGTTACTCGACCACCTGGTTCAATGCAGACAAAGCAGAACAAGCTCCTGTAAATGATTTAGAATTTATAAGAAAATTAGAAAGCTACAAAACTATTAATATAAAAATAGAAAAAAAAGCTATATCTAAATTTATCTATAACCTTTATTATTTAAATGATGAATGTGTGGGGTTCGCATTATTCGATGATAGAATTGACGACGAAACTAAAGCCAACTTATCTGAGAAGATGTGCTTGAGTCATGTTGAAGAAGAAAATAATGAAGAACGCGAAGAAATTTCGAAAATGCTACTTATCAAGCAGGAAAATTCATTGACAGAGATAATTCATCAATTTTAAAAGACTTGTTCACCAAAAATACCAAGAGGCTGTTGAACAGGTTTACGATTTCAACAGATTTCTTAGAAAGAGACCCAAGTACTTGGAATGATTTGGAGGAATATAGAAAAGGAAAGTAAATTATTCCAAACTTAAAGATCATTAATGACTGCGCCGAAAGAGGAATTAAACTAGTTCAAGATTACCACGAAAAAATAACAAAAGATGAAGATCAGAGGCAATACTTATTCAAAGTTAGAATAAATTGTATCAGTACTTTATTCTAAATTAATAACTTAGTTTTATTTTTTACTTTCAACAATGATTATAATTAAATAATGTGATAATACTAGTAATTATTAAAAATTCATATGTATTCTTTTTAAACGTATTTTACAAATCTTAATTTTGAAAAATCAATAATTCATTTAAACTAATTATTAAAACAATTTTTAAAATGCAAGTCTATAAATTTTTACTGGGTGATTTGTGACATTATAAAACAAAAGGATTAGTATTTGAACTTAAAACTACTTTTTACGTGTTTTTTGATAAGTATATCACAAAATATTTCACAATACTGGTTTTGAATTGTGTTCTAAAGAATGGGTCATTTTGACCCCCATGACATAAAAGGGGTAATTTTTTTAAAAAATATTTCTGATTATAATCTAAAATTTTCACTACAATAATTTTACCAATTTTTACCAAAATCCTGGGAAAATAAGGATTTCTTCAAAACAATTACAAAATAAATACAGTATTCCGTAAAATCTGAACTCTGACCCCTAGGGGCGCGGCTTTAGGTTATCCGATTTAGCTCAAATTTTCACCATATTAGTTTTAGACCAAGTGTCACAATATTCCGCCCAGGGCTAAGCGATAATCAAAATTTTTCTCAATGCCACCCTAATGGATATATTTAAATTAATTGATATATTTAAATTAATTTTTATATACCTAAAATTTTTAAGTCCTCTAAAAAGGAGAAAAGGTCCACAAATGGAAAACTGAGTACACAGTTTTTCTATATGTAATCTCAAGTTTCACGTGCATATAGTCCAGTTCAAATCGAACAAGTACTGTTCAGCATTTTCTAATCTTGATTGCTTTATCGTTCAACAATTTATACTAATATTATGATTTTTTAAATAGTAAAGTTATAGGAAAACAAGTAAGAAAATTATAGTCGGTCTAGCCCGACTATACGATAACCTATACCATGGCTTAGAGACCCTGTCTCTTCGGTCCAACTAATTGGATATAGAAAATAAGCATAAACCAAATTTGATTGGCATTGTTATTAATTTTTCCGGCTGCAGATATGAAAAAGTTCATATCGGTTGCTATATATATATGGGGACTAGGTCGAAAAATCGACCGATCCTGACCATATTTGATAAAGTCACATAAATTTTGAAAAAATATATACAAACCAAATTTGAGAAAAATCTGTGCAATATTTTTGTTTTTTGATAGACTTAAGTGAAGATCGGGATGCGGTTCTATAAGGGGCCTATGACTAAGAATTGCCCTAAAGCGATTATTAATGGACTACTGATTAATGAATATAATAAATACATACATATCCAATTTGACTGAGACTTATATGATAATTTGGATCTTATGGCAATTTATGTCGATTTCGTAGGGGTCATTTGTATGGCGACTAGGTCTGAACATGGATCGAATTTAACCAATTTCAATAGCGTTCATGCTGTGGCCGATAAAAGGTTATATACAAAATGTCATCAAAATATATTCATATTTGCGATCTGTAGTTTGATTACAAGCTTTACATGGACACACAGACGGACGGACGGACGGACGGACATCGCAAAATCGACTCAGAAAGTGATTCTAAGTCGATCGGTATAATAAAAGATGGGTCTAGGTCAAATATTTTTGGTAGTTACAAACAGCAGCACAAGGTCATTATACCCAAACCACATAGTGGTATAGGGTATAAAAATTTATTCAATTGTTCAGAATCACTTTCTGAGTCGATTTAGCTATGTCCGTCCGTCCGTCCGTCTGTATGTCCATGTAAACCTTGAAATCAAACTACAGGTCGCAAATATGAATATATTTTGATAAAATTTGGTACATAAGCTTTTTTCGGCCATAGGATGAACGCTATTGAAATTGGTGAAATTCGGTCCATGTTCAGACCTAGTCCCCATGCAAATGACCCCATTGAAATCGACATAAATTGCCATAAGATCCAAATTATCATATAGATCTCAGTCAAATTGGGTTTGTATTAGTTTATTATATCCATTAATCAGTAGTCCAAAAATAATCCCTATAGAACAATTCTTAGTCATATGCCCCATATAGAGCTGCTTCCCGATCTTCACTTAAATCTATCAAAGAAACAAGAATATTGCACAGATTTTTCGCAAATTTGGTTTGTATATATTTTTTCAAAATATAAGTGACTTTACCAAATATGGTCAGGATCGGTCCATTTTTCGACCTAGTCCCCATATAAATATAGCACCCGACATGATTTTTTTCATATCTGCAGCCAAAAAAATAAATAACAGTGCCACTCAAATTTGGTTTATGCGTATTTTCTATATCCAATTAGTTGGACCGAAGAGATAGGATCTCTAAACCATGGTATAGGGTATCGTATAGTCGGCCTAGACCGACCATAATTTTCTTGTTTTTTTTTGGGAAAACACGCTCATGAACAAATGAATCGAAGTGCATATACAACGAAACTCAACTAATTTCAATATCGATTGTAATTGAGGCGATTTATTCGCATTTTCAAAATATCGATACTTCCGACTTGTTGGTTTCGTACCAAGCTTTTGTGGACACGCATAATGAAGGACAGACAGGCATTGCTCCATGCTCCAAGGTCGATGTTTTTAAAAGGGAGAAACAAAATTTAGTTGGTATAGGACCACATGTGGAGGACCTATCTCTCA
This sequence comes from Cordilura impudica, assembly GCA_963682025.1. Lineage (NCBI taxonomy): Eukaryota > Metazoa > Arthropoda > Insecta > Diptera > Scathophagidae > Cordilura > Cordilura impudica. Next base: position 200,399,716 of record OY821518.1, read on the forward strand.
TCCATGATTACGAATCGATGCAAAAACTCGGCTTTATTGCGGAGAAACATCGCAAAACGCTCTACGAAACATAACACCACGCTGTTTTCGTTCTATTTTGAGCATCTTGCAGACAGCATTCTAATATCCAAATATTCGGTCAATAAGCGAACTATAACACTTTTTGAAATTCTTATAATTTCAGCTAGCTCACGCACCTTCAGCCGAAGTATATCCAATATCATTTTGTGGACTTTCTTCACCGTTCCTGACTTGGCCATCTCAATTGGTCGTCGTGGTAGCTTGTATGTTGAAACTCTGCCACCCAATATTTTATATTTGTAAACACAGTAGCAGACTCCCCCAGAATAGAATCTAGTTCGGCTTTAATATTGATGCGTTTGAGAATGTCAAATGAAGGTATTCAATTACCAATTTTTTTAGAAATTCACTGATCTCGTTAACTTTTGATAGCTCCAAGAAAGAAGAAATAATAATTAACTTGATGCCTTCACCAAAGTAATTTTTTTCAAACTACAGTCGGTAGGTCGGGTTGTTCTGGGACCGCCAACTAAAACCAAATTTAAATGGGATTGCCATGTATTCGTTGTCTTGGATTATTATATAGGGCACTATGTCAGTAAATGGATGGATCATATTACTTGGTGAGGTTATATGTTTGGAAAAACCTTAGCTTGAGTGTAGCATATCTTACTTCCATGGTAAACTGCTATACAGATATGAGAACTACGACTCAAAATTAGCCTATTTGGAGTAATCTTATGATTTATGGACACATAAACCAAATCGGAGAGAAATTCTGAGGCGATCGGTATACGATGCCAGGCTGAGAAGTCCGTTAAAAATTGAAGAGATGGCTTTCATAGTGCTGAAAAGTACCGTCTGTCAATAGACTGCTGACAAATTCATATCGTGGTTTCATTTTTTCATTTTGTCATTTTCAGTCAAGTTTTCTCTTTTCTCACGAGTTTCTTGTTTTGAAAGGCAAAACGTAGAAATAAAATAAAGCTGAGTTATGAAGTTGAATTCGCATTTATACTAACCTTTAATGAATTTAAGCGTGACCGTATATCCACAAGAGACGAACATCGTTAACACATCTTAAAAGAAGATGTGCATGAAAAGCTATGGGAAAGATGGGTGCCGTGCTAGTTCACACTTCACTATTGCGTTTAATCATGTAATTAACTCGAAGGCGATGTTCTAACGAAATTCAAACAAGTTTTTATGTCCTTTAATAATAGTGGACGAAATATGGATCAACCGCAACACACCGGAGACTAAGAAGCAGTCAAAACAGTTCGTTTCTTCAGTCGGATGAAGGTGTGTCTTTTGGCCAATAAGGTCAAGCCGAAAATTTTTTAAGATCACTCGAAATAATTCACATTAATTTCATTGAAAGGAAATTCGGTAGGCGAATAATGAAAACTATTGTACCATTGCAAATACGAACTTAAAAAAATCCTTATTCAAAAAACCAAGGTGCACTTACAGCAAGACAAGGAATTGTTTCTTTATTGACCATATTCTCCAGATTAAGCGATTATTCCAGCAATAACTTCCTGTTTCGAAGCCTGTAGAAGTGGCTCGAGGAAAGGAAAACTATCTCCATCGCTTAAAAATCTCTGTTTTGAATACTTTTAAAAATTGTATTGTTTCGAAAGGATCAACAAAATTGGCGAAACGCTGGACGAAGTGTATCGAGCTAGAAGGTGGCTATGTTTGAGGGGACTTTTTAGCCTGATCTTGTAATAAATGGTAAGTTCAGGTCAGGAATTTCTAGGTTTAGCTTATAAAAAGGGGATACATTCTTATGAAAACAATGGGAGATTTCATTATTCATTTTGTATTTACTTAATACTATAGATGGTATGGTGTTTAAACAAAATTTCAACTTTGTATAATTGCGATAGTTAGATATGGAAGATTTATTATCCTCTGTTTCTATTACATTTACATTTATATCAATATATACCTCAAACAATTTACTTGTTAAATTGTAGAGCTCTACCTATGAGCCCTAACTACTAATAATTCGCACACAAAGAATTCTAAGGCCACCTTTATAATGAAATAATTTTAACTTTACCAACAAATTTTAATTTATTTAAAAGTTTATTTTGTTCGTTACAAAATGTTTTCATATATTAAGAGGTGTACGCAGCTTGTTAAGGAATCTTAACAGAAAATTTTCATATATTTCTTAAAGAAAAAAAAGCACAAAAGTACCTTTCAGTGCAACGCTAGAAATCAGCTGTTTTCTGTCAATTATTAAGAATTGTGAAATTGAAAACAAATCAATTCTTCGGTTCTGCTTTATTTGGCCTGCTAAACGCTTTTTAAGCTCAGTATCAAAATTACCCATCCGCTTCTTGTTTTTTTTGCCGAATTTTGTTCGTTTTTTCCCAGGTTTGCAACTGAAAAATAACTTATTTTTTTTAGCATATTACATTTTGTTTATGCTTACCTCTCCTGTCAAAATTCCTTTCAGAAAGAACGAAAAATTTGATATTCCTGCTCAAAGCCTGGGTTGCCTAACTTCATTTACGTCAAAAAAAAGTAGTAAAAACAATACTACTTTTTTAAAAAGCTGCGGACTATCAACAGAAATTTTTTGACAGAAAAATTCCTTAAGCATTTCTGAAGCGTTTTTTTATATGTAGTTTTTGATTCCTTAGCAAGCTGCGTACAGGCCTTTATAGTAAAATGTTTTAAAAACTCAAATTAACATATAGTTTTATTATATTTTATAAACATAATTTGATCACTTTTACGTTCAGTGTTATAAATTCGGCATAGAAAAATTCAAAAATTTAAAATATAAACAAAAAATTAACATTTTCCGTTATGTAAGAATAAAGAAATGCCACAGAACAAAAAACGAGATCTATTTCATGTTGTTTCACTTAAATTACGGTTACATGTTAAACGATGGCACGTGGTAAGCAAGTTTCTGAATAAATTCGATTTTGAATTATCGAGAAATTCAAATCCGCAAAGAGCTATGGCAAAATACCAATTGATCTGAAACTTTTCAATGGGAATTATAACAATAACGTTGCAAATAAAAGCTGCGTCCCCAAATTAACGTTTCGTGACAAAAGAGTTTTTGCGTTTAAATTAAAAAAATTTCGTTGACGCACTGTTAGAGATATAGCTGCAAAGTGGTCTGAAACAATTGGCGAAATCGTAAAACGTGAATGGACGCATCCACAAATGAAAGATATAGGTTATGATTTTTATAAAGTATGTAAAGAAAGTAATGAAAAATCGTTGTTATGGTAAAAGGAAAGACGTTCTGGGGTACAATGAGACACTACTATTTTTAGAGAAGAATCTAAGTTTAATATAGATATGCGTCGGTGATGCCAGAAAAATGGTGATTCGTAAAAGCATGGAAACATATAATGAATACTGTTTAAAGCGAACAGTGTCGGAATTCTTCACTTAATTATTAATATACAGCAAGAAAGTCTTATTCCATGAGTTCCAAAGCTAGCCAACCTGTTCATTTTCCAATACAGAAAATAAAAATAAAAAAAATTACCAGGAAAATGAAATTGATGTTCTGCAGTGGCCGTCTAGCTCAGAAATCAACCCAATTCAAAAACTTTGCGCTCTCTCGTAAATATCGTTGCGATATGACGGTTAAAAAGCGAAAGTTGAGGAAACTTGGAATGCTGTAACCTCTGAAGAAAGTAAAAACTGATGTATACAATGACAAAGCACTTTGCTTTCACAATTTTGTTGAAAGTGAAGTGGTTGCTCTAGATAATCCCAAGGCATTCGATCGCGTGTGGCATGGTGCATTGATATAAAAGCTTATTGCATTTGGGCCCGGTACTGACTTCTCTTGATTTATATCGAGTTTTCTCAGAGACCGCTCAATACGTGTTGTTATTAATGGTTTTCATCCAATAAGTTTCAGCTTAATTCAGGGGTACCCCAAGGTTCTGTTCTTTCTCATTCTCTTTTCCTTATCTTTCTGAACGACCTTCTTGGTCAATTTTTTAACTCTATATACTTTTTCGCAGATGAGCGCAGCATTTGTCATTCATTGTCCTTTAATTGTAGGCCAAGTCTCTTGTAGGTTGGGGAGCAAAAGGCGAACAATGAATGACACACTCAATCAAGACCTGTTAACAATCTCCGAGTGGGGTAAAGTGAATAGGGTATCGGATACTCTTGATGTTCTGGGCATGAGAATTCAATGTAATGTTCGTTGGAACAAGCATGTTTTTCAAGTGTCGAAAGAAGCATTCAAGTGTCTTGTTTTTCTAAAACGGTGCAAAATTCCTTCACTCCCTCTGATCTGCTTAAAATCTATAGCACTTACATCCGACCGAAAATGGAATACAACTCCCATATATGGGCAGGAGCTTCAAAGTTTATTTTGGAGCTACTGGACCGTGTACAAAGGAAGGTGTTGGTGCTCATTAATGACAGTGGGGTATCCAACTCAATTGAATCATTAGAATATCGTAGGAATATGCATTGTATAACACTGTTCTATAGATACTACTATGAGAAATGTTCTTCTGAGATCAACGAATTTATTCCATGTGACCGAGTTTCAGTTTGCTCTACCCGCTTCTCTAGTAGATCACATCCGTTTGTAGTCTATTGTCCAGTTTATCAGTCAAACTAGCCGTATGTGGAATAAACTCCCCGCACAATAGACTACAAACGGATGTGATCTACTAGAGAATCGGGTAGAGCGAACCGAAACTCGGGCACTTGGAATAAGTTCGCTAATCTCAGAAGAACATTTCCCATGGTAATATCTATAGAACAGTGCTACACAACCCACATTCCGACGGTGTTCCAATGAATCAATAGAATTGGATACCCTACTGTCATTGATGAGCGCCAACGCCCTCCTTTGCACACGGTCCAGTAGCTCCAAAATAGACTTCGAAGCCCCTGCCCATATATGGGAGTTGTATTCCATTTTCGGTCGGATGTAAGTGGTATAGATTTTAAGGAGATCAGAAGGAGTGAAGTAATTTCTACACCGTTTTAGAAAACCAAGACACTTGAATGCTTCTTTCGACACTTGAAAAACATGTTCGTTCCAACGAACATCACATTGAATTCTCATGCCCAGAACATCAAGTGTATCCGATTCCTCAATACCTATACCACCCATATATACAGATGACATAGTTGATTCCATGGCCCTATGGGTCAACATACAACATTGGGTCTTCAGCGCATTAAAATCAACCCTATTCGCCTTACCCCACTCGGAGATTGTTAAGAGGTCTTGATTGAGTGTGTCATTCATTGTCCGCCTTTTGCTCCCAACCTCCAAGAGGCTTGGCCTACAATTAAAAGAAAATGAATGACAAATGCTGCTGTCATCTGCGAAAGAGTATATAGAGTTAAAAGTTTGGCCAAGAAGGTCGTTCAGAAAGATAAGGAAAAGAGAAGGAGAAAGAACGGAACCTTGGGGTACCCCTGAATTAAGCTGAAACTCATTAGATGAGACCCCATCAATAACAACACGTATTGTTCGGTCTCTGAGAAAACTCGATATAAATCGAGAGAAGTTATTACCGACCCCAAATGCAATAAGCTTTGATATCAATGCACCGTGCCATACACGGTCGAATGCCTTGGAAATATCCAGGGCAACCACTTTACTTTCGCCAAAATTGCGAATGGATCGACTCCAGCGCTCAGAAAGTATAGCTAACAGGTCTCCCGTGGAACGATTTCTACGGAAGCCATACTGTCGATCATTAAGAAGTGAGTTGGCCTCTAGGTAGTTCACAAGGTGGAAATTGATCATGCTCTCCATCACCTTTGAGAGCGCAGAGCAAATTGCAATTGGACGGTAATTTTCAGGGTTATTAGCCGCACCCTTTTTAGGGATTGGCTGGACATTAGCAACCTTCCAGCAAGAGGGAAAGACTCCCGCACGATACGAAAGGCTGAAAAGGTTGGCCAATGGACTGGCTAGCGTCGAAGAGCACTGTTTCAGCACCAGTGCTGGTATACCATCCGGTCCCGGAGACTTGTTAATGTTGAGATCCGAAAGAACCTTTTTAACTGCACGTGCTCGGAAGAATATTTTAGGCATAGTACAAGATACTCTTTCGAGTTCGGGCAGTGGTTGATCGCTATCCGGCAAAAATGAATTTTTTGCAAAAAGTTCAGCTAAAAGGTTAGCCTTATCAACCGGGTCAGTGAATATTTGGTCATTCATTATAAGAGTTGGGATAGCAGAACTAGCATTATTCTTTACTCTTTTAACAAATGACCAAAAGCTCTTGCTGCCCCGAGGAGCAGAAAGAACTTTAGCACGAAGACGCTGATCGTGAAGAAACTTTTCGCGCCTTAGTACTTTGGCACATTCATTTCTCGCCTGTTTGCGTAGCAGTTCAGTGACGGAATTTTTATTTTCACGCCAAAGTCTGAATGCTTCCTCTCTGGATCTGACTGCATCTCTGCAAGTCTGGTTAAACCAAGATTTTTGATTAGGTTTAGCCGAAATGCGCTTTGATGGGATGAATAATTTCATACCAAGCACTATTATTTTTTCCACCATTGTCGCAGCAGCATCAACATTATTATCTAGGAAACAAAGTTTACAGTTGAAATGCTTGAAGAAATCGTTGAGCTCGGCCCAACGAGCCTTTTCGTAGATGAAAACTGAGCGTTTCATAGCTGGTGTTGAAACACTGTGAAGTACAGAGTACGAAAAAGAAGCGGAAATGGTACAGTGATCCGAATTACCAAGAGGTGCAAGTATTTTCACTTCATACTTGTCAGGGTGTGAAGTTAGAAAAAGGTCGAGAGTATTCTGTCTTTGCCCTTCAATGCACGGAATGTGCGTTGGTTCATTCACTAGTTGCGCTAAGTGGTTATGCGCGGCGAAAAGCTCAACGTAACGGCCTTCGGGAGTTGTTTGACTCGAATGGTGAAGCCAAGAAGAGTTGTGAATATTAAAATCGCCGGCAACTACGATTTCGCTATTCGGGCAACTCTCTAGGATTCTAGTTATGGATTCAGAAAGGGCATCGAAGCTATTATAGGTATGCTCCCTCTCTATGTTTGGGCTTCTGTAAAGAAACCCGAAATGCAAAATGTGTGACCTGATTTTGAACTTAACCCAAAGTGAGTTAAATTCTGCATCATTACAGTTATAATGTTGCTGGAACTGGTACACAACATTGTCACGAATGTACATTGCAAGGCCCCTATGGAAAGAAAAAAGGGATAGAAGGTGATAACCAGGTACATGAAAATCCTGTGGATCAGCATCCTCACTCACCTGGGTCTCACATAAGGCGAAAACATCCGGCCGATGGAAGCGAGTATGGGCATATACAGAGAAAAAATTAGTCCTCAGTCCACGTATGTTACAGAAGTCTATTCTGAATTTACCTGACATTACAAAATTAATAAAAATCTATGTCAATATTCCAAAAAAAAACAATAGTACAAGTGACAAGTAATCGCTTTGCTGTTATTCGGATAGTTAGTAACCAGTGCTATGCCTTCATCACTAACATAACCAACAGCAAAACGAATACATCACCACTTGTACTATGTTAATAAAAATAAAAAGAAGTTATGGGAGGCAAAATTACCAACAACAATGACACTTGCATTGAGAAACATAAAAGCCCTTTGTGTAGTTGAATCTAACGACAAGGCTTGACTGCTGTAGATGGTGTTTTTGCATTGCGGTGATGGTTGATTTTTTTTCTATTTTTTTTTGCTGACTGTTGAAGTGATATGTTTGTTTTTGTTTTGACTATTTTGTTTTATGCTGTGTTTGTTTACTAATTTAAGAACTTGTAATTGATATTTTTTTGTTGTTTTTTATTTTAAGTTGTGATGTTAAAGAGATGTTTTCTATTTTTTTTTTTATTTCGTATATATATAATGTATTCTTTGTTGTTCACTAATTTTGTTTGTAATTGTATTTTAAGTTATTTAACACGGACAAGACACGGACATAAAATTTACACGCGATCAACTGACAAAGAAAGACGTGTGTACGATTTGAGAGACAAAACACTACTCGAGTGTTGGTCAATAATAAAAAAAGGTGGCGTTATACAATTTTTAAATTAGAATATTATCAACTGTACGAATCAATTGTGGTCAAATTATTTTTATAAAATACTAGAGGACCCCTGCTGCTCCGCAGCATTATATTATATTATATTAATTTTTATAATATAATACCAAAATTTGCCAAGAGAAGTTAACGTACAGTAATACCAAAATATGCCAAGAGAAGTTAACGTACAGTAATACCAAAATTTGCCAAGAGAAGTCAACCTACAGTAAAAGTAAAGTTGATTCTCCATGCATAACATTCCTCAAACCTAACGAATTTAAGCAGTTAATAGCTCAAAAGAAGGAGCTTGATCCACTGACTGTTCTTAGACCTATGTCAACAGCCTACGTTAATTAGAACTCTAGTTATAGAGGTTTGAGAGAAGAAAAATATTGAAAAAAATCTTGAATGCAAAGTTTATTCATAAATTCTTTTAATATATAAGATAACCAACTATCGATTAATTAGAATGTTTTAAAACATTGTATCGTAATATGTGCACATATTTTTATGAATTAAAAAAAATAACCTTTCAGAAGAATAAAATGTAGTCGATATTATTTCAAGAATATTGTATTATCAAAAAATGCTTTGTGTACGAATTAATTGTGTTTAGGGCTCGTACATTCGGTGAATATTATTTACTGTGACAAATATAGTACAATATAATTTTTAAGGGAATTCATTAAGAAACGAATTTAGTATTTTTTATTTTTTGGGTTTTAGTATCAGTCTGCGAAGTTATTTAAAATTGAATACGATTCTGCTAACTAATAGAATCAAAAATCTTGCGTGTCTTGTTTTTGCAAAACTTGAATTTTAAGGTCGATTACTAAGAATTTATCTTTTCGAAACAAATTTTGACAAAAGTTTATGTAAAAAACTAAATAAATGAACACAAATCAAAATTAAATAATTTTTAAAGTTGGTAGTTTATTAGTAAAAATATGTATGGTGTAACAAAAGAGGTGTTAGAAAAAAGTTGTATTTTTAAGCAATATAAATAGTAAAGTGTCGTGTAAAGGAAGTAAGTAGTAAGAGTAGAAAAATTAAAGATGCCTTCAAATAATATTATTAAAAAATACTCACCCACTGGGACCATGTGATAAAATGTCCTGATTGAGACTAGCTAAGGAGGCACCACTGTTGGGTGGTGTAGACTCAAGTAATGGACGTATCAAAATAGTACTGGTCTGAAATGAAAAGAAAAAATAACAAACATCAGACACAATCCATTGTTTTATTATAGTTGCTTCGAAAATTCTACCTGTGATGGTGGGGAGTCTGGTGAAGAATCTCGACTTTCAAAAACATTAACACCCGCTTGTATGGTTCTTTGTAAGCCAAAATGTGATATTTCGTCAATAAATGGCTGATAATCGGTTTGTTTTAACAATTCCTGTTGACAAAGCATATCTTCCGACATTTGACTTTCCATGGACTGTCCAGTTGTGTGCGTGGTTGTAGTCTCCACTAAATTTAATGCTGTCATATCATGATCCGGTTGTGTAGATGTTGTACTGGGCGGTGTGGGTGGTGTTGGACGTGGCGATGTTCCCTTACACTGCATTTCACGTCGACAATGTTCCGCCCGGGCTATTTCAGCAGCCAACCATGATGGTAATTCGGGTAAGAGCCATGTCAAAGCTGAACGTAAACCCAGCATAATGTGCTAAAACGAATTACAAGGGCAAAAAAAAAAACGTTTGTTAAACGTTCTCGTGTGGCAAACAAGCATCACTCTGTTTTATCTTTACACACTTACGCACTTCAACGTACTCACTTACCTCCAGTGTTACAATTAATATGATTGTTTGTGCTGTGGTTAATCCAGGCCACAAACGTGATACTTGTCCGGATAAACCAATTAAAGCACAATTTACTATAACTGCTGACAGTGACAGCAGGCTCAGTGCATTTTGCCACGTACCAATATTAGCCACACGCTGACCGAACGGTCGTTGATGTACATGAGCCAATTTGAATGCATCCGAACGTATTTCCATTAGATTATTGATAAGTGCACAGACACCAGCTAAGGGAAATGCAGCCGAGAAGAGTACAACATAACCCATTTGTACTAACATTTCTAAATGATCCGAAAATGTGCCATCATACTGCAAACGAACAAGAAGAAAAAGAATTTTTGAAAATTTATTAAAATACTCTAATAGTTTTGGTGAGTTAATCAAAACAAAGTTGAAATACTCTGAACAAATTTTTGCCAGAGTTTCATTGCCTTCGTAACTTATCGAAATAAAAATCGGAGACTTCAAAAGGTATCTTAATTATTGATCCTTCATAACATGCTGAGCCTTACATCCATTTAATTGGCATTGGACTATAACAGGTGTAAGAGTTTACATCATCTGTTCCTCGGTATTGTATTTGATAGTATTTTGTATTTAAATTACGAGCAGTTGGTCAAATGATACTTGCAAAAAAAAAGATCGTGTATTGGTTGTGAGAAAATACCCAAACCTGCCGTGTCACCTACCACTGTCACTATTAATAATTAACATTTACATTAAAACTATACCCACTCATTGTCAAGAAATGAGAGACATTTATTACTAACTAGCTTTGTTATATCTATGGTACAAGTATATGTCATACTTGTATTACAGCAATGTAAGAAAATATTGTGGTAACTCTGTTTCGGTCATAGTAAACGCAACAAAGAGAAAAAACTTACTTTGTATAATGAACTTTCAATTTCCGCTTGACCAATATTACGTTTAACACTAGCAGTAGTTGGTGTAGAACATCGGGTATCGACAGCTTGCTTTTTTGGTAACTGTTTCGATGGAGTACTGGGTTGAGGTGTTGATGTGCCGCTATTCTGTTTTGTTTTTTCGGCGTTAGATGATGTCGATGTTGATGCTGATACTGATGCTGCGGCTGATGACGTCAGAATATCAGAAAATGTACGATTTATGTCTTGGGTGGGACTCAATGCACCCCACATATTAAAACTGAGTTTGGCCAATTTTAATTGCTCTAAAAAATATGGTACAGCTGATTCACGTAAGTTGCCAATTATTTGACGAGAAATCAAAAGACCAGCAAGTTGCTAAAAGTACGAAAAAAAAGAGAAAAGGTAAAAGATTTGTTTACAAAATTAACATTTTATGAGAATTGTTTACCTCTTTTAATTTGTCCTCATCCCTTAGATAGAAAGCTATATAAAATAGCGATAGAAACGAGTTGACAAATTGAAATATGGCCACTTTGGCTATTAAGTGATTTTCATATTTTGACTGTAGACGATAATTTTCTGCAAAAAATAAAACAAATATAATAAATATCAACAATTAATCATTAAGTCTCATAGAAAATAACTAAAACTATTTTTCTTTCTTAACCATTTTATTTTAATAGTATCCTATTACCTTTATCATTCAACCATACAGCCAACTTGAAATAAGCTTCATCCATTAGGGTTATAGCACCAGCTAGCAAAACTTTTGGTATCACACTTAAACAACATAATACACCAGTTTCCGGTAATTTAGAATCCCACCATTCCTAAGTGTCAAGTGTTAGAAAGGATATAAATAAGAACATTAAGTAAAATAAAATTAATTATGTCTGATCTGAGATTTCATTTCTCTTTTACTGTTTCTTAATGTTTTTTTTTTTTTTTTTTGCATAATATTATTTTTTTTATAATTTTCTTTTTCCCTTTTTATGTATGAAAGTTTGTTAGAACAGATTTTATCACAATTAATATATGTCTACTTGTTTGTTTAAGTTTAAGAACACAATTTCCAAACCAATGAAGTAAAGTTCATTTATAAGGATTACTTTTTCATTAAGGAGAAAAAAAGCTTATATGTAGAAGGTCTTTGAGACAACCTCTAATCTTGAAATAAAATAGTTAGTTTAATGATGGACGCGGCATTATGGTTTGAGGTTGTATGGCATGCAACGAGCTTGATAAAGACATATTTATTGAATACATGTATATATTTAATGAATATAACATATTATAAAAATTTTAAATGAAGCGCAGAACAACTGACCTTATAGAAATTTTTGGCTCTACAATACCAAAAATCAATTGAAATCACCACACCAGTCACCCAATTTTATTCAATACGGCAATTGTGGGATCCGTGAGCATAATTTTTTTACTTGTTAAAATAACCCCAAGGGAAATGTTAAAAAGCGTCATTTTGGATGATTAGGGTAAAATAAATAGGTAAGTCCGCTCACAGAGGTCACGTAATGCAAAGTAGCTCGAGTACTAAAAACTGATATTTCTTACGTATGAAAGCATGTGAAAAGAAATATATAAGTATTTAGTGTAACAAAGTATATTTTTCGGAATAGTACACTTGTATTAGGAATATCATTCTCAAATTTTACTTAAATCGGACTGTACTGGTGGTGTAGACAAACTACTACTCGACAAAGCTCGACCATTTTCTATATAAATTTATGAAAACTAGCAGATTTCAGCGCTCGAAATTCGAGTGAAATTTCTAAGCAAATTTATTTTGCAACTTAGACAATAAACAAACCAACACTTTTTTGGTTTATTATTATTGCGAATGAAGATAACAAACTCATTAAGAAACACATGCACAAATTTAGTAAACACACACATAGCATATGTATAATTTTATGTATGTGTTAGTAGCAATTCCAAATGCAATTTACCCAAAATAAAGGACAAAATTTAAAAATCTGTAAATCTGAAAAACAGCTAAAGAGAAATACCTTTTAAATAATATACGGTTGGTCAAAATCGGGATAAAACGGTAGAACAAAACATCGGTCACAAGAAATCGCCTAGCCTATTAATATTATAGATATGACTTTATAGATGATTTAACACATTTTCCAGTCAGTTATATTGATAGATTACGCTCCTGAAACATTCAAGCGTTCTAATAAAAACTGTGGAGTGGGCTCACTACTACTCGAAAAAGATCATTCACTTTCCATTCAAATGTATTCTTCGTATATTTAAAAAAATTCAAGTAATCTTAGAAAAACATTTTTTTTTATTTGAAGATGCATATTTAGAGAATATGTTTACAAAATTTAAACACGTTTCGGTGTTTGCTTTTTGGTCATCGTGGTTGCTGATCGGCATGCATTTAGGTTATATACCTATATGCATGGGTTTCCAGTTATATGACATAACCTCTCGTTTAATTTAGTTTAAGTTTTTGCAAATTATATAGCTCGCCCTAACCTCCATTACGAAGGTAATGGTTGTGCATTAAATCGTGCTAATTGGAGATGGCTGTATAGTTTTTTTGAACTTGCCAAATAATTCTTCATTGCGGCCGCATAGGTCGGATCGAGTAACAAAATAATAACCAAAAAAAAAAGCTCTCTCAATTTTTTTTGTTAAAATATTGCCATATTTGGAAAACAAATTTTTTTTTACATACTAAAAGGAAGTTTTCACTACTTACACAATATTCCACGTGATGCCAACTTTTGATTTTGAATTAAATTATGTTAATAAAATATATTTTCATTTATTGACTCCAAATACTACTACCTGGGAATTATTATCGAACTTCAATGTTTTAGGTTTTACCTTGCCTACCATGAAGCCAAATTTTGAAGTCATCATGAACACTGGTTCAAATTAGGGATGCCAAGCGCAAAAAACCAAATGCCCCAAAAATTTTAAATAAAATAATTTTTTATCTTTATTTTCTGAAAAACTTAAAATTTTCATCCAAAAAAATTGTGAGAAATAATATATAAATAACATTCTCGTCAAATTGCGCTTTATTTATGTAACAATTTTTATGTTCGCAATTCTTATATATCATTTGAGGTTTTCTAAACTTCATTGAACTTAAATTAATATTTTCTTATCTTGAAATGCTATTGATGTCTCCTCAATCGCAATATTTATTTTATTTAATTTCAGTTGATTTTTTAAATGTAAACATATTTGGTGTTTTCTGAATTTCAATTTGTGTTTAAAGAATAAAATTTATATTTTAAATATTCAATTGATGTCTTCTAAATTTCAAGTTATTATGATTTTCTGAAATTCAATTGATATTTTCTAATTTATAATTGGAAATCTGAATTCCAATTTTTAAAATTGATATATTTTTTTTTAATTTGAATGGAAAATTTAAAAGTTGCAATTTTGTATTTATGTCAATAGTAATGCTTTAGTAATTAAAAACAATTTTTAAAAATAAGATGTAATCGCAATCAGATATTTTGTAGGTTAAGCAGAATAATAATTTTATATAACTATGTAGAACTGTTTTGAAAGCAAAAAAACTCATTGATGAACTCGGTAACTCTATTTGGTAAACACAACAAAAAGTTCATAGCCAAACTTATGGTCATATTTGTAAAAGAATAATGGAAAAACGTATGCTATCTAATTGAAAATGTTGACATTCATGTTAAAATAGAAATAATGATTGCAAAGCTTATTAGAATAAAAATTGTGGCGCCATCTACTGTGGCATAGCAACACTGAGCGAAATAACGATTGCAAAACTGATTATGCTGGCCATAGACGTTACGACAGTTGGTACAACTTGGTTAGTAATCAAGTTGGGTGTTTTGCACACAAACGATACAACCTCATTGTACAACTTTCTTTTGAAAAAAGTAATGTTGAGTTAACATGGTATCGCATATGTGCGCCTGAATCACGTTTGCCGACGGCAAATAAAACTCAGGCACAATGTTTTTTTTTTAACTTGTGTTTTAATTTTTAAAAAATATAAATTATATTTTAAAATTAATTTTCTTAAAATATCTTTTAAAAAGTTATGTCTTTTTCAAAAGTATTTGTTTTATGTTTAAGAATTAAATTTAAAAATCTACATTAGAACACAAAGATATTTATAAATAATTAATTAAATCGATATTTTTGTTCGAAGTAAATATCAGAGATGATAGTTAAATCATTAAAGATTAAAAAAAATATTAAATATTACAAGACATAAACACATAAATAATAAAATCATTTAGAGCCGCTATTACTTATATGAAAAATACAAGTCTAAATAGTTGATTTAAATTTTTTTTAATGATACCGGCAATCAATGATATGACGACCACTACGTACATAAACACAAAATAGAATGAAGTTGCATGAAATGCCCACAAACGTTGCGATCGAGTTGGACAACTTGCCAGAAAATCAAAACTTTTTGATTTTTCGTGCAACCAAGACACAACTTAATACAACGACCCCACAAACGTTGCAATCTCGTGCCCAACCTATTCAAGTTGTACCAACTGTCGCAACGTCTATGGCCTGCATTAGAATAAAAATTGCGGCGCCATCTACTATGGCATAGCAACAATGACCGAAATGAAGGGACACTCTGTTAATACAAAAGAAATGTATTTTCCCTAAAATAAAATAAATATTGGAGAATTTTATATAAATAAAATAAAATACCGATTTATTTCTAACATGCGGTTATTATGAATATACATGTATAGAATATATGTATATTATTTTGTTATTTAATATATGTATGTACATATATGTAAATGTTACACACTAAAAATACAACATCAAAAGTTATTTTCGTGTTTTTCTTTAAATAAATTAATACATAAAATTTTGTTTGGTAAATTTATATTGTTTGTTTTTATTAACAACTAAGTAGTTCAACATTATTTACTTTAGATGTTGATGAATTTTTACTCCCTTTATATTAACTCGTAGTGTCTGCTTGTCCAAAAAAATTTTGGATTGATTTTTAACCCTTTTGCCGTGACCCAATCGACCTGAAACTTTGTAGGCATGCTCGTGGCGATAAAAAATGATCCAACAAATTTTTTTAGTGATGCCAAAATAATGGAAACTTTACAATTTTTCTACCAGAGTTGATAAAAAAATTTACAAAGGGTTAGTTATTATAATAGTATTACCACAGCGACCATAAAAACAACAAGTCCAGCTTTGACAACATTACAGCATTTAGAATAACAACAAGTACAATATAGAAACATCATATTGTTCATTTTTTTTTTAATTTACCCTGGACATGTTCCACCGATTTTAGTGATTTTTGAAACAGAAAACTTCCCATGATCTTGGTGAATCATTCTCACTGAAAATGATCACCCTAACTATCCTATTGAGGCCGTGATCGTGACAAGAACAAATCAAGACTTTTTTAGTTCTTCATTCAGATCTCGGGCCTTATTCAACCGATTTGGATGATTTTAAATACCGCACTTCTCAGAAAGTCAGTGAATTATGTTTTATGCAAACGACCGCCCTAGCTGCACGATTGAAGTTGTCATCGTCATTTCCACGGACGGACAGACGGACATCGCTATATCAACTCCGCTGGTTATAAGGATCAAAAATATATATATTTTATGGTCCAGAATTTTTTTCTAATTATTGCAAACGGAATGACAAACTTATATATACCCTCTGCACACTGGGGTGGAGGGTATAAAAAAATATATATAATCAATATTCTGCAATTTTTATAACATCGCAAAATGTTACAAATACACAATACTGTTACAAATATCAAAATATTTTAAATAATGTACGTATATCCTATATTTGTATATCCATAATAACCGCATATTAGAAATAAATCGGTATAATATATTATTTAACTATTATTTATCAATGTTTTCATAGCATTCTAATTAATACGAGTATATAAAAGATAAATGCGCTCATAACATTATGATACATATAAAATTCTGCAATATTTTGTTTAGGGAAAAAAACATTTTTTTTGTAAAGGGTCCGCCAAATAACTTTTTTTTTGAAAATGCTATAAAAAAAACTACTGAATATTATCTCAAATTTTTTTTTTATTTGAAAGTACAATCCTTCCGGTTAATAATGGAAAATAATTTCATTCAAATGGCTGCCTCGGCTGGCCATGTAGTAGCCCGATCGGTCCAATTTTTAAGCACATTATCGATTGTGCCAAATGTTGCCAATATCCTCCTCTTCAATTTTTGTGAACAAAAATTCGTTCAACATGGTCCGATAACGATCGCCATTGACTGTAACGGCCACTCCTTGTTCATTTTCGAAGCAAAATGGCCCAATTATGCTTCTGGACCAAAATCCGCACCAAACAGTGACTCGTTTTGGGTGTTTCGGCTTTTCAATGTATGCGTGCGGATTTTCTGTGCCCCAAATGCGACAATTTTGCTTGTTTACATACCCGCCAAGATCAAAATGAGCTTCATCTGAAAAGATGATTTTTTTTTTGGCAAAATCGGCATCTTCTGTAAGTCGATCGCAGGCCCACTTAGCGAAGCGAAAACGCATTGGATGGTCAGTTGGCTTCAACTCCTGAAACAATTGGACTTTGTATGGCGTCATATCAAGGTCTTTATGCAAAATTCGTCTCAATGATGCCTCCGAAATGTTCAATTCTTGAGAACGACGGTGAATTGATGTTGACGGCGCTTCACGCCACTTTCTGCCACAGCAGCAATATTCTCGGGTGTACGCACTGTTTTTGGCTTTTCACGCTTTGGTTTATCGATGAGGATGCCAGTTTCTTTCACTTTTTTCACAAGATAACGAACATACGGAGCTGACGGTGCTTCTCTTCTTCCAAAATCCGTACGCAATTTTCGCACACATTCTGCAACATTACCATGATTTTCAAAGTAATGTCGCAATATTTCCCAGCGTTGTTCAAGCGTATACACAACCATATTCGTTCAGCGGAAAGACAAAACTAATTATCTGTCACATCAGACATGAGCTAAGTGTTACCATGCGCGAAATAAGCACTAGTTGAAAAAAAAACGTTAGATGGCGGACCCTTTATTAACAAACAGTATCACTTCATTTTCCTCAGTGTGACTACGCCATAGTAGACGGCGCCACAATTTTATTATATTTTAACATAAATATCCACAGTAGATGGAGCCACAATCTTATTATATTTTAACACGAATATCCACAATTTCAATTAGATATCAAATGCTTAGTATTATATGACAGCTATGGTTAAACTGCACACAGGGCCGATTAAAGAGGTATCAATGTTTTTTTTTTTTTCTTATAAAACAGTTCAAAATATAAAATTATTATTCCGCTTTAACTACAAAATATACGATTGCGATTACATACAATTTTTAAAAATTGTTTATAATTACTAAGTCATTAATATTCACAAAAATACGAAATTGCACCTTTTGCAAATGTAATTAAATTAAAATGCTAAATTTCCATTTGATATCAAGAAAATATCAATTCTAAAAATTCGAATTCAGATATCCAATTATAATTTAGAAAATATCAATTGAATTTCAGAAAATCATATTTAAACTTCAGAAATAATAATTTGAATCATTCGATTTTTTTAATATATAAAAATTTTATTCTTTAAACACAAATTGAAATTCAAAACAACACCAAATTTGTTTACATTTAAAAAATCAACTGAAATCAACCGTATCTGTTAGGCCAAACTAACTGGACATAGAAAATAAGATAAAACAAGTTTGAGTGGGATTTTTATTAATTTGTTTGGCTGCAGATATGAAAAAGTTCATATCGGATGCAATATCTATATAGGCACTAGGCCCAAAATTGGACCGATCATGTTTGGTAAAGTCTCTTGTATTTTGCAAAAATATACACAAACAAAATTTGAAAAGAATCAGTGCAATATTTTTGTTTTTGATAGATTTAAGTGCAGATCGGGAAGCAGCTGTGCATGGGGCCTATGAGTAAGGGTGGTCCCATATGTATAATTTTTGGACTACGTAATAGTGGATGTAATAAACGCATACAAACCCAATTTGAGTAAGATCTATATGATAATTTGGATCTTATGGCTATTTATGTAGATTTCATAGGGGTCATTTGTATGGGGGCTAGGTCTGAACATTGACCGATTTTCACCAATTTCAACAGCGTTCATCCTATGGCCGACGAAAGCTTATATACCAAATTTCATCAAAATATACTTATATTTGCGACCTGCAGTTTGATTACAAGGTTTACATGACACACAGACGGACGGACGGACACACGGACGGACATCGTTAAATTGAATACGATAGTGATTCTGATTCGATCGGTATAATAAAAGATGGGTCTAGGTCAAATATTTTTGGTAGTTACAAACAGCAGCACAAAGTCATTATACCCAAACCACATAGTGGTTAGGGTATAAAAAGTAAAACTAATTGATGAGAATGTTATTTATATATTACTTTTCGCAATTGCTTTGAATGAAAATTTTAAGTTTTTTCAGGAAATAAAAATAACAAATTATATTATTTTAACTTTTCGGGATATTTGGTTGTTTGCGTTTGGCATCCCTAATTTGAACCAGTGTTCATAATGACTTCAAAATTTGACTTCGTGGTAAAGTACCCATGAAATGTATGTAAAAACATATTTAAAATCAAAAAAAATTCAAGTCCGATAATAATTGAGTGTTTGGAGTCAATAAATGTAAATATATTTTTCTTTTTTTTAAATAGTATAATTCAAAATTACTTTGCCACTGAAGATTTTCTTCTTTCAAAAGTTGGCATCACTGGGTTAGATTTTGTATTGTATTGTTTTATGTAAAAAAGCTTTAATTCTCTATATTTTCAAAATATGGCAATATTTTACCAAATTAAATTGAGAGAGCTTTTTAGTCCCTTTTTGCAAATAACCAAAAATCAGCTGTTAAGCGGATCAAAACCAAAGACAATATAAACAAGTAAGAAAATTATAGTCGGTCTAGACCGACTATAGGATACCCTATACCATGCGTTTAGAGACCATACCCCATAGGCCCAACTAACTGGACATAGAAAATAAGCATAAACCAAATTTGAGTGGGATTTTTATAAATTTTTTTGTCTGCAGATATGAAAAAGTTCATATCGGATGCCATATCTATATGGGGACTAGGCCCAAAAATGGACCGATCCTGACCATGTTTGCTAAGGTCTCTTGTATTTTGCAAAAATATATACAAACAAAATTTGAGAAGAATCAGTGCAATATTTTTGTTTTTTTGATAGATTTAAGTGAAGATCGGGAAGCAGCTCTATATGGGGCCTATGACTAAGAGTTGTCCCATAGGGATCATTTTTGGACTACTGATTAATGGATGTAATAAACACATACAAACTCAATTTGACTAAGATTTATATGATAATTTGGATCTTATGGCAATTTAAGTCGATTTCATAGGGACATTTGTATGGGGGATAGGTCTGAACAGGGACCGATCCTCACCAATTTCAATAGCGTTCATCCTATGGCTGATTAAAGCTTATATATCAAATTTCATCAAAATATATTCATACTTGCGACCTGCAGTTTGATTACAAGCTTTACATGGACACACAGACGGACGGACGGACGGATGGCCGGACGGACATCGTTAAATCGAATCAGATAGTGATTCTGATTCGATCGGTATAATTAAAGATGGGTCTAGGTCAAATATTTTTGGTAGTTACAAACAGCAGCACAAAGCCATTATACCCAAACCACATAGTGGTATAGGGTATAAAAATAAATGTCAAGAAGCAAAAGAAATCTTATTTACCCAGTGTTGAAATTCTCAATAATATATTCCCATATTTTAACTTTCACGAACAATTAAAATTAACCCGTGTCTGTAGTATATTTTAGGATGTGATCATTAATTATCTATGGAAACTAAAATATAAAGAACAAGAAGTTAGCCGAACACCAAATAATTATATTTTAACTAACAGAATAAATAGTGATTGTTTGGAATTGAAAGTATTGTAAAAAAACACGAATAGTATTGAATTACGACGAGTTAGATGAGTTTTTAAGTTTAAACTTTTGTTGAAACTTCGTTCAGTGCATCAACCATACACACATTTTGATATTAAATATTAACTAGCGGAGCCCAGCCCTCGAAATTCGAGTGCAAGTTCTAGGAAATTTTATTTTATCATACAATTTATTTCTTTCAATGTTTTTAATCTATTTAATTCATTAAGTTTATTTCATTACAAATATTTGTTGAACATACAGAAATAAAGGCCACCTTGTGTACCACCTAAAGGTATTCAAATTCACAATTCAACACAGGGTATTTGTTATGCAATTATTGTAATGAAATCTGTACGTTAACTTTCGTGTTGCATAATGTAAAGTTGATTGTGCACGCATAACTTTCCTCACACTCAACGAATTTAACAGTTAATGGCTCAAAAGAAAGAGCTTGATCCACTGAAAAAATTGAATTTAAAGTTGATTGTGCACACATAACTTTCCTCAAACTCAACGAATTTAAGCAGTTAAGCTCAAAAGAAAGAGCTTGATCCACTGAGTGTTCTGAGAGTGAAACGATCAAGATCCATTCATTAGAAGAGGAGCTATGAGAACTCGAATTGCTTGAGTGAATGTGTCCTATAAGAAATGCACAGGGAAGAATCGCGTTTGAGTATAACCTGATTAAGGTGGGAGTTAAGTTAATTTCAATGATTGATGACATATCTAAATACCTTTCATTAAAAAAAAATGAAGGAAATTGGCCGGATAGAACGGCCAGACGGACTGACTTTAGTTTTCATAAATTTTTTTAATATATAAGATTTAAAAATTTGACTTTTGTTGAAGGCGCCATAACGAATGAAGGTTTTAACATGCTGTCCACATTTTGTTCACAGTTGGAAAAATTATGTTTAAAAAGTTGTGCAACGTCAATGGGAAAATCTAATATGAACGAAAACGCATACTGCAATGTTTTAGTTCTTTCACCAGCAGATTCTCAACATTTGCGAGATCAATTGGATGTTACATTGAACAATCTACTGAGAGTGCTTGTTTGTTTTGTTTCTACAATGAAAGAACATTATTTAATACTCTAACTTAAATAATTACTTATTTTTAAAGAACTTTATTTCAAAATTCATGAATTACAAAAGAGAACTTAGTAATGTAAAAATATATTTGGCTAAATACGATTAATTGAAAATAAAAATAATTTACTAGAAAACTTTTCGGCGAAAAAAGTGATTACCACAATGTTATTATGGTAGAGAATTGCATTTATTTCGACCAAGCATCACTACATATGAACTTATTTTCACAATGATATTAAAGTTTGACTTCATAGCATGATATGCAGTGGTATGGAATATGCAAAAGTTTTTTCTTTTGATTTTAGGAGCGTTTTACGGTACAAATAAGATCTGAAAAACTCTGATTATGCTAGTGGAATCAATATAAAAATCGACTAAAAACAAAACAAAAAAAAAAAACAAGTAAGAGTGTTAAATTCGGCTGTGCCGAATCTTTGATACCCTCCACCTCGGTTTGAGTATTGATAATAAATGTAAACAAAATATTGGAAAAAGTAAACAATTTGTTAAACTTAATACCAATTTTTTTCAGAAAATTCTTTGGGTTGGTTTTCGTCTTTTCTATTATTTCGGATTTATTTTGGGTGTTTGCTTTTTGGTCATCGTAGTTGCTGATCGGCATGCATTTAGGTTATATACCTTTATGCATGCGTTTCCGGTTATATGACATAACTTCTCGTTTAATTTAGTTTTTGCTAATTAAATAGCTCGCCCTAACCTCCATTGCAAAGGTAATGGTTGTGTAGAGTGGCTATATGCATTAAATCGTGCTAATTGGAGATGGCTGTATAGCTTCTTTTAACTGGCCAAATATTTCTTCATTGTGGCCATAGGTTTTCTTAAATTCATTGAATTTAAATTAATATCGACAAATCTGTTTTTCTATTTATTTAAATTGTAAAGGAGTGGCATCTCTGTCAAAATAAGCGAAAAACACAAAGAATAGAAAAAAACAAATTACTTCGTGTTTGACAGGATGATTTTATGTTTGTTTATTTCTTTTACTAATATTTCTGTTTATTTATTTGAAAATGATATAATGAATTTAATTTTTTTTTTATATAAAAAAGTTTTTTAATTAAAGCAAAATATTTTCACTATTTCATGATTTTTATTTATGTATGACTACATTTCAACCTAAAAATTTAAGTTTTTATCGATTGAATAAACAACACAAAAATGGTTGTCGTTTAGATAACAACAACAGCTGACTTTAACAATAGCGAATATCGTTTAAAAATTTTACTGATAATTTTGCAATTTTCTTTTTTTTAACGATTCGACTATCGTTAAAAGAAGTTACTGAATCGCGGTACTGAAAAGTTATTAATATCTCTTGAATGGCAATATTTTTTTTAAATGTAAACATTTTTAAATGTAAACATATTTCTAAATTTAAAATTATTATTTCCGACGTTGTGATATGATTTTCTGAAATTCAATTAATATTTTCTAATTTATAATTGGAAATTTTAATTAAAGTTTTTAGAATTGATATTTTCTTAAATTTGAATGGAATATTTAAAAAGTGCAATTTTGTATTTATGTGAATAATAATGCTTTAGTAATTATAAACAATTTTTAAAAATTAGATGCAATCGCAATCAGATATTTTATAGGTAAAGCAGAATAATAATTCTATATAACTATGTAGAACTGTTTTGTAAGCAAAAAACTCATTGACGATCTCGGTAACTCTATTTTGTAAAGACAACAAAAAGTTAATATGCCAAACTTATGTTCATATTTGTAAAAGAATAATGAAAAAACGTATGAAGTAAAAGACCAGCCCGTGTATACTCTTAACATTGTTCTGTATGATATCTAGTTGAAAATATTAACATTCATGTTAAAATAGAAATAACTATTGCAAAGCTAATTAGAACAAACAAAAATTATGGCGCCATCTACTGTGGCATAGTCACGCTGAGCAAAATGAAGTGACACTCTGTTAATGCAAAAGAAATGTATTTTCCCCACAACAAAATACTGCAGAATTTTATGTAAATAAAATAACCGATTTATTTCTAACATGCAGTTACTATGAATATACATACATACATACATATATATAATATATGTATATTTTTGTATTATTTAATATGTGTATGTATGTATATTTAAATATTACACACAAAAATTACAACATCAAACGTTATTTTTGTGTTTTTCTCTTTAAATAAATTAATACACAAATTTTTTTGCTAAATTTACATTTGGGCAATTCACAACAGGTGTTGTATATTGTATGTTGTATTGAAATACACAATACAATCATTTGTTGTGAACACTCAGTTGTATTTTCATATTGTAAAACGCTTTCTTTAGTACTTTTCGATCCAACGAGGAAAGATCGTTTCGTCGCTTCTGCTATTTTGTATAAGAGAAAACACTTGTCAGTGTTTGCTTTTTGGTCGTGAGATATACCCTGGAGTTTTAGTTACGTACCTCTTGTTAAATATTTTGGTTGGTACTGAAAGAGAAAATACATACTAAAAAAATATAAACATTAATTTTTATATAAATAAACTTATCGATGTATTTGCGTTATTTGCATTATTTGCCATATTTTATTTTATAATTATTTATGCTGATAAAATTCTATGTATTTGTTTTTTCTTTTTCATTGGAACTGATATGTTATGATACAATATACAACATTTACTAAACATAGCAAATGAAGTTGGATTGTGTATCAGATTTTTCAGTGAAAATTACCAACAACAATTTTACACTATTGTAAAGTGATACACGATACAACAGATACAACGATACATTACCCATTGTGAATTGCCCAATTGTTTTTTTTTATTAACAACTAGGTATTTTAGCATTATTTGCTTTAGATGTTGGTGAATTTTTACTACCTTTATATTAACTCGTGTCTGCTTGTCGAAAAAATTTTGGATCGATTTTAACCACTTTCCCGTGACCCAATCGATCTGAAAATTTGCAGGCAGGCTCGTGGCAGTGACGGAAATGATCTAACATATTTTTTTAGTGATGCCAAAACAATGGAAACTTTTAAATTTTTCTACCAGAGTTGATAAAAAAAAATGTACAAAGGGTTTGTTTTTGTTATATTATTACCATAACGACCACAAAAACAACAGGTCCAGCTATGAAAACAATGCAACATTTAGAATAACAACAAGAACAATATAGAAATATCATGTTTTTCATTTTTTTTTTATTTTTCAGAGATTTCCCTGGACCTGTTCCACCGATTTTAATGATTTTTGAAGTAGAAATCTTCCCATGAATTTGGTGAATCATTCTCACTAAAAATGATCACTGTAGCTGCACTATTGAGGGCGTGATCGCGACAAGAACAAAATAGAAAATTATTTTTTTTCAAGACTTTTTTTAGTTCTTCATTCAAATCTCGGGCCCTAATCGACCGATTTGGACGATTTTAAATAGCAAACTTTTCAGGATGTTAATGAATCATTTTTTATGCCAACGAGCACCCTAGCTGCCCGATTGATGCCGTCATCGTGATTTCCACAGACGGACAGACGGACAGACGGACATCGCTATATCAACTCCGGTTGTTATGTGGATCACAAATATTTAAATTTATGGGGTCCAAAATTTTTTTTCTAATTATTACAAACGGAATGACAAACTTATATATACCCTCTGCACACTGGAGTGGAGGGTATAAAAATAGAGAACTTAAGACTTTGTACCAGGGGCCCTTTCTAATAAGTGACAAAAAAAAGTTATTTTATAGTTTTTAGTTTTTCGAGAAGAAATAAAAAATAATTTTTATGGTGTTTACAAAACATTGGAAACCTTTACAATAATTCAAAACTTTTTGGTTTCAGTATGGTTATCCATTATTCTTATACCCTCCATACCAGTGTGCAGAGGGTATATAGGTATAACTTTGTCATTCCGTTTGTAATAATTTGAAAAAATTCTTGACACCATAAAATATATGTATTCGTAATCCTCATACCAAGCGGAGCTGATATAGCAATATCCATCTTTCCGGCTATAGATATCACGATCACGCCCTCAATAGATCAGCTGGGTAGCTTGCTTTTAGTGAAAATTAAACATTGACATCCTGGACAGGGTGCTATTTTAAATCCTCAAATCCGTTTAGTAGACTTGAAAAAATATGATTTTTTAATGTTGATCTTGTTATAGTTGTTATTCAAAAAGTTTATGCCCTTCACACCACCGTGAAGAGGGTATATAGCAGTTTGTCATTCCATTTCTCAGTCCGTCCGGCTGTCTGTGTATCTGTTGAAATCACGTTCATTCACAAAATAAACCATTCACCTGGCTGAACTTAGAATAATATTGTTTGTGATTATCTGGATCAATATATGACCCAAAATGTGGAGACACCTCTAAAAATGCTGAAAATTTATATTATATGTTGTAATATTTTTTAGTATTAAGTTTATCAAATTGTTTACTTTTTCAAATATTTTATTTTCATTTGGTACAAATAGTGCAATAAGTCCAGATATTATTGTAAACGTAAAACATAGGTGGAGGGTATCAAAAATTAGGCATAGCCGAATTGAACACCCTTAATTGTTTTTTAACAGGTTTTCGTACCCATATATGTATGAAATATTTTAATAAATATGAAGGATTCAAAAAATAAAAACCCATATTTTCATTTCAAAATTTAAAAAAAAAAATCAGAATCATTGCGCTAATGTTCAGCTGATTTATTTAGCTAAAATTAACAAATTTAGCAGCAAAAAGTAATGCATTTTCTGTTGTAATAGAAAAGTTTTTAGATAATATTACTTAGAGTGTAAACAAAATTTGCGAATTTGCAGCAAAAATTTTTATTTTCTCAGTAATAATAGCAAAATTTCCAGTTGATTTTACTATTTTTTTTA
The DNA here is from genome assembly GCA_963682025.1 of Cordilura impudica. Taxonomy (NCBI): domain Eukaryota; kingdom Metazoa; phylum Arthropoda; class Insecta; order Diptera; family Scathophagidae; genus Cordilura; species Cordilura impudica. The sequence goes on from OY821518.1 coordinate 200,426,476, forward strand.
GTGTAACAATGGGATTTTTTGAGTGTAAACATTAAAAAAATCCCATTTTTACAAAAAAGTTTATAATAAATATTAAATATTATAATCCAAATATGACATTTTTTAATAAATAAAAAAAACATATTTCACGCTAGAAATTAAAAAAAAAACAAGTAAGAGTGTTAATATCTTTGATATCCTCCACCTGCATCTTAAACTCAATATTATTACCAATATTGGGTACGGCTACCACTTTAAAACTGTTGTCGGTACTGAAATTTAAATTTCGAATACCAATTAAATTTAAAGTTAATTGCTTTTCTTGTTGGCCTATTATTATTCCTTGTTATAAAAAACAATGATCGGGTCTTCTTTAGAAAGAATTCGTTACTATTTGAAAAATGGCATTATTTTTCTTTTCCTAGAGTAGAAAACCGCTAATGAAATTCATTATATAACGCAGCCAGCATTAAAATTAAAAATTAAAAATTAAAAATTAAAAATTAAAATTAAAAATTAAAAATTAAAAATTAAAAATTAAAAATCAAAAATTAAAAATTAAAAAATAAAAATTAAAAATTATAAATTAAAAATTAAAAATTAAAAAATTAAAAATTAAATATTAAAAATTAAAATTAAAAATTAAAAATTAAAAATTAAAAATTAAAAATTAAAAATTAAAAATTAAAAATTAAAAATTAAAAAACTAAAAATTAAAAATTAAAAATTAAAAATTAAAAATTAAAAATTAAAAATTAAAAATTAAAAATTAAAAATTAAAAATTAAAAATTAAAAATTAAAAATTAAAAATTAAAAATTAAAAATTAAAAATTAAAAATTAAAAATTAAAAATTAAAAATTAAAAATTAAAAATTAAAAATTAAAAATTAAAAATTAAAAATTAAAAATTAAAAATTAAAAATTAAAAATTAAAAATTAAAAATTAAAAATTAAAAATTAAAAATTAAAAATTAAAAATTAAAAAATAAAAAATAAAAATTAAAAATTAAAAATTAAAAATTAAAAATTAAAAATTAAAAATTAAAAATTAAAAATTAAAAATTAAAAATTAAAAATTAAAAATTAAAAATTAAAAATTAAAAATTAAAAATTAAAAATTAAAAATTAAAAATTAAAAATTAAAAATTAAAAATTAAAAATGAAAAATAAAAATTAACCACACTGCTCGTAGGCCTGACTTTAGGTGAGTGTGTTAAAGCGCTGACCAAAAAGTGCAAGTACGAGTGTATGTGAAGGTTCACGGTTCAAAACCTCACGGCCGCCCTAAGTAGAAAAAAAAAATTTTCATATAGAAACAACCTATTCAATTAAAAAACATAACAATTATCACAATGTTCAATAAATCGCTGATGAAGGCTGAAATACCAGAAACCGGTCCGATTAAGAATACAGTGCAGTTATGAATTTTTGAAATATATGCTTTCTTCTTCTTTACCACGCACCATTTAAACAAAATTAAAAATTGCATATTAATTACAGTAGTAATTGCAATATGTCTGAAAAATGACGATAAATCTAACAAACAAAAAAATTAAAAATTAAAAATTAAAAATTTAAAATTAAAAATTAAAAATTAAAACTTAAAAATTAAAAATTAAAAATTAAAAATTAAAAATTAAAAATAAAAAATTAAAAATTTAAAATTAAAAATTAAAAATTAAAAATTAAAAATTAAAAATTAAAAATTAAAAATTAAAAATTAAAAATTAAAAATTAAAAATTAAAAATTAAAAATTAAAAATTAAAAATTAAAAATTAAAAATTAAAAATTAAAAATTAAAAATTAAAAATTAAAAATTAAAAATTAAAAATTAAAAATTAAAAATTAAAAATTAAAAATTAAAAAATAAAAATTAAAAATTAAAAATTAAAAATTAAAAATTAAAAATTAAAAATTAAAAATTGAAAATTAAAAATTAAGTATTAAAAATTAAAAATTAAAAATTAAAAATTAAAAATTAAAAATTAAAAACTAAAAATTAAAAATTAAAAATTAAAAATTAAAAATTAAAAATTAAAAATTAAAAATTAAAAATTAAAAATTAAAAATTAAAAATTAAAAATTAAAAATTAAAAATTAAAAATTAAAAATTAAAAATTAAAAATTAAAAATTAAAAATTAAAAATTAAAAATCAAAAATCAAAAATCAAAAATTAAAAATTAAAAATTAAAAATTAAAAATTAAAAATTTAAAATTCAAAATTCAAAATTCAAAATTCAAAATTCAAAATTAAAAATTAAAAATTAAAAATTAAATATTAAAAATTAAAAATTAAAAATTAAAAATTAAAAATTAAAAATTAAAAATTAAAAATTAAAAATTAAAAATTAAAAATTAAAAATTAAAAATTAAAAATTAAAAATTAAAAATTAAAAATTAAAAATTAAAAATTAAAAATTAAAAATTAAAACTTAAAAAT